>JAHDVE020005865.1:0-376073 GCA_022606495.2 Halesus radiatus | reverse complement strand
CCATCAAATGATCATTGAGTAAGATATTTTTGCTAATCACTTTCGGTATTCATTTTAATTTGTTTTGTCAATTCGCTGATTAGTTTGGCATCTTTGTGCTAATTAAAGTTTTTTTTTTACTTCGTTATATTATATCACGTAAGAGTCTCGAAGTCAGTGAAACTATGGCATCCCGATTTGGCGAGTGTTGTGAAGTTCAAGAAAGTGACGGGGGGTAAGGAAAAGACAATGAAAATGATTGGGATGTAAATTATTCAATAGATTGTTTTGTTTTCAAACGTCCACAAACATATTTTTCATTGGATTTCAAATATGATGTTAATCATTCGGTTACTTGAAATCGCATTGTCGGCTTTTCAATTGTGAATGGTGGTCTCTCTCAGGACGATACTGGAGTATCATCCACTTCTGTGGATTTTCCTAAATTCATAT
This sequence comes from Halesus radiatus, assembly GCA_022606495.2. Lineage (NCBI taxonomy): Eukaryota > Metazoa > Arthropoda > Insecta > Trichoptera > Limnephilidae > Halesus > Halesus radiatus. The sequence continues at coordinate 375,641 of JAHDVE020005865.1, read as the reverse complement.
GAAATCTATTTTTGAAAAAACACACCTCAAATTTTACATCTTTCAGCGTCATCAATTCTCTTCTTAAAACATTCCCAAGGGTCTTGATGGATTGATATCTGTAGGTATTACTAAAATAAACGGTATCTCCGGTTGAGTTCAACATCTTGGGTGTTCGAACCACCCGAAAACGGGATCAATTAAACACAAATCACTTTGATTATATCCATATATTACATATTACGAATCATGAATTCGAACCGTAGTGTGTAATTATTTAATAAAATTACCACGAATCGGCAGGTACTTGTAATAACGAAACAGTATTTAAAATCGCATTACGGCTGTATCTTATTTAGTTACGTTGGTTATTTTTATTTTTTTATTAAGCCGTTTGTCATTCGGTGAACTATTAACGATTAGTAAATTTATAACAGTTAGGAAAAGTAAGTTAGTTAAATCAAAGCGGTCGTCGTTATGGCATCACCTGTAGAAAACCCACATTGTTTTGAATTACACCACCTTTGCTAAAACACAACTGCTTTGGTTCCTGGGTATTGGGAAGTTTTATTATTCTAATGACAATGACTTTAATCCCTACCGTAGAGTTTATGCCTTCTACGCCGTTCTTTGTATGATAAATTCAATCGTTTATACGATTTTAGAGATAGTGTTTGTGTACAGAGAATTGGGAGGAAAAACAGCTATAACTCTTTAATTCTTCGCTTTGACCATGGTCGGAATCGGTGGATTACAGATCAGAAAAACCCTGATCCTCATGAAAAACCACAAAATTATACATAAAATTATTAGAGTACTAGAAATTGATTCCAAAAGGTACAAAACATATGACCAAATCTTGAAAAAATCAATGAATTTCACTACGTTGTTAACATATGGATTTTTGATCATGGGAACAGTCACAATCGCTTGTATGAGCATTTACGGCTTCATTGGAGATGTTTCAATTAAATCCAATTACACACTGCAGATTCCTAGAGTTACTCCTCTCACGGTTTATATCCCGTGGAGAACAGAAGACGATTTGCCATATTTTATTGGGTTTGCTTATTGTGTTGTCGGGGTGTTTTGGATAGGAACCGGCTTGATGGTCGGTGATACAATGATTGCTTCAATAATGGCTCACATACTCGTAAGTGGACAATTTCAAATGGTACAGACAGTTATTGATGAATTTGGAACCAAAGCTGTAGATATGCTAGAACAACGGAGAGACCAGATGATATTGAAAAGCAAAGGTACAAAATGTAAGCGTAATAAACGTGTTCACACTCCGGAAGTACAATCTGAGACTCTTGATCTCTCACCTGGCGAATGTGATGAGTTTGAACTTAGGAAGCAGAATCTGATGTGTTACTTCACCGAGGAAGACTTTAATTTTGCCATGATACTTCACTTAAAGGAGGCTATTCAATACCATCAACTGATCATTGAGTGAGCCCTGTTATAAATTATTTCTTGTATTACCTTTACACATATTTCTAATTAATTTCCCTGTAAACTAACTTAAATTGATGTTATTTTTTTTAAACCACAAATTTTATTTTCTAATATTATGGTTACTGTTTATTTAAATAAATTGTGTGTCGTGTATCACAATCCAAAAGTCCTAACAAAGAAGCAAAGTTGACTATTTTATATTTTTGCATATTAATACTTGCTAATAATAATTATATAATTAAGAGAGATATTCGGTTAGCTAAAGATAAAAAAGAATGCTTTCCATAATACACGATCCGAATTAAATGAAAAGATAATTTTAATTGAGGAGATTTTATCTCTTTAATCCGATTTTACTGAAATTAAAAAGCATGTTTTTTATCCCTTTCTCTTGAATGTAATCACGAAATATTGTAAATTTTTTTTTTGTTTTTTTCATCATATTTCACTGGAAAATGTGGAATAATGCATTAAATTAAAATACGAGTACATATGGATTTCATTTCATATTAAACATAATATCAGATATTTATATGAGTAATTTTTTTCCAAAAAATTTTTTTTTTTTCTAAAATATGCTTTGTACAAAATGCAGTTAGCTTTTAAGACGTCAAATCTTTTTATTGTGTGTTTCCATTTAGATTATTTTTGAACATGTGATTTATATGTCAAAAAATCTTCGAAGTTTGGTGATCATCGGTGTCGTCGTTGTTTTACAGTCTTCGAAAATTGGCCAACTGTTTGATGGATTGACATTTGTACCAAAATTTGCGGTAAATCCGATAATTTTTTACATTTTCGATGTTCACCCTATCCTACTACCAGCGCAATTAAATACAGATGTACTGTTTTATTCTGCTATTTTAATATAATATCCAACCATGCTCTAACGATGTAAATATCGAACGTCTGTAATCATATGAAGAATTAACACAAATCGACAGTCTACTACTATCAAAACGACATTTAAAATCACATTACGACCCACCTGACTAAGGAACGTGGAGAGTATAGGAATAATTATACGTAATAATAATAATAATAATAATAATAATAATATTTATTTGAAACATACATTATTTGATAGAAATATTTCAGAAGGCTTTGACTGTCCAACTAGGAGCAAATCCCGTTTTAGGACAGTCAAATTGATAAGATTAGTTCATATTAATATACATACACATAAAATAATATAAAACAATCCATAAAGTAAATTTAATAAAAAAAATAAAAAAATAGAGTTTTTTTTTTTTTTTAAGTATGTTGCAATTTTTAAATTAGTGTAGAATAATAATGAATTACAAATGAGATGTAAAAGTTTAAAATATAAAGTATACAAGTTTAAAGAATATAAGTTGAAGGTATGATATGCATTTTTTAGTTTACTGTAGAGAAATAATAAATTACATTTGAGATGTAAAAGTGTACAGTGAGAGTAAAGTTTAAGTATAAGATTATAAAGTATGATATGCATTTTTAAATTAGTGTAGAGTAATAAAGAATTACAATTGAGATGTACAAGTTTAAAATATAAAGTATAAAAGTTTGAAAAATACATTATTGAGTATGATATGCTTTTTTTTTACAATAAATTTAGTGGGTAGTAATAACGAATTACATATGAGATGTAAAAGTTTAAAGTATAAAGTATAAAAGTTTAAAGTATACAAGATTAAAGTATGATGTGCATTTTATTTTTTTGATTTAGTAGTAGTGATGTATTACATAAGAAGGTTTTATTAAAATTGTACATACATATTAATGAGCATATGTTCGCTTTTGACCCTCCCTAAATCGAGAAGCCATACATTGATCAGTTTACGCAGGACGTTTGTACTTTTCATTTTCCATGCATCGGGTATTATGTTGAATAATTTTGGTCCTAAGTATGAAAATTGTCTTTGAGCAAGGGATGTCATGGTTTTTGTTGAAACTATTGAATTACTTCTTGAGTGTCTGGTGTCGTGATAGTGCTCGATAGATGGGTAGTGGTGACGTTGTTTATGTGTGTGTAATACAATTTTCCTGATATACAGTTGTCTGACATCAAGAACTTGCATTTCTTGAATAATTCATCACTGGGGTACCTGAAGGGTTTATTAAGGATGACTCTTATTAGGGATTTTTGCGCTTTTGCCAGGGGGTCCAAAATTGTTTTGGCACAACCGCCCCATCCTAAGGATGCATATTCAAGTAAAGAATTACACATGGCATAATATATTGATTTTAGATCTTTTAGGTTTAGAATGTTTCTAATAGTTATGAAAAGGTGAGTGAGTTTTCTGACTTTTGTGGCAATTGAGATGACGTGTTCTTCCCATCTTAGGAATTTATCAATAATGATTCCTAAATATTTTACACTATCCACGCATTCTAAGTTATTGCACGTACAAGTATTTATTTCATTGCAAAGGTGAGCAGTAATATTTAGAACATCTTTGGGTTGTCCCGCTTGCGTTGCACTGAAACGTATGAATTTAGTTTTATCCGTATTGAGAGTAAGGAGGTTATTGTCTAACCATTGCATAACCTTGTTTATACCAATTTCTGCTTTACTATGAACTTCGTTCCAGGTTTTGCCTTCATAAATCAATACTGTATCATCAGCAAAGGTGATGATGTGATCGGCAAGGTTACTGTTACATAGGTCATTGATGTATATATTGAACAAAATAGGCCCTAGAGTACTTCCTTGGGGTACACCAAATCCAATATTGGCTGGTTCGCTTAAAGTATCATTGATATTAACTCTTTGGCTTCTGTTTTCTAAGTAGCTACCCAGCCATTTAAATAGTTGTCCGTGTATACCGATTAGCTGTAGTTTTTTCAAAAGAATTTTATGCGAGATGGTGTCAAAAGCTTTAGCTAAATCCAGGAAGATCGCGATGCATTTAATTCCTCCGTCGGTAATGCTTGATTTGATTACTACTATGTAAGTGTTCTAACCTATTCAAGCTTTCTACGGTACAATAAGTATTATGCCATTTATAGGAAAGGTTTAAGAAAGCGTGTATCATGTCACCGCCTAAACCTATAGCACATTATTTTGAAATACACTACAAGTTGCTTTGCTTCCAAGGGATTGTGAACTTCCGTCATTCTGATGATGACGGCTTCAGTAACTACCGGGGAATTTACGCAATCTACTCTTTCTTCTGTATCTCCATCAACTTTATTGGTTTTACAATATCATAGACGGTGTTTGCATATACAGAATGGGGGGGCGATATGGATATAGCTGTTCAATTCTTCGCTTTGACCATGGTTGGAATCGATGCGATTCAGACCGTCAAAACCGCTATCTTCATGAAAAACCACAAACTAAGACGGAAAATTATTAGGGTTCTGGAAATAGAACCAAAGAAATACAAAATCGACGAAAAAATCTTAAAATCTTCAATTAATTTCACCAAGTTTTTAACTTATGGCTTTTTGATCATAGGACTACTTACACTTTTCTTTATGAGCACATATTACCTCATCGAAGATATCTCAAGAAAAGAAAAAATACAACGGTCCAATTATACACCCCATATTCCCAGAGTTACTCCATTCACGGTGTTTGTCCCATGGAGAACAGAAGAGGATTTACCCTACTTTGCTGGTTATATCTATTGCGTTTTTGGAATATTTTGGTTGGGAACCGCCTTGATGGTCGTTGATATAATGATTGCCTCAATAATGGCTCACATAATTGGACAATTTCAAATGGTGCAAATTGTTGTCGTTGAATCTGGAACCAAAGCTTTGAATATACTGGAACAGCGATGTGCCAATAAAATCTTGAAAATCACTACAATTCATAAACTGAAGTTTGGCAGACAACCAAACCAACTGGATGTTCAATTAGAAAATCTTAATTCTTCGACGAATGAATCTGATGAGTTTGAACTAAGGAAGAAGCGATTGATGTATTATTTCACAGAAGAAGATTTTATTTTGGCCATGATAGATTGATTGAAAGAAGCTATCCAATATCATCAGCTGATCATTGAGTGAGCCTAATTCTTCATTTACCGTATGCGTCTACTAAAGTCATAAAACAATTCTCTTTATTCTCGATAAAAATAGCTAACATGACTAACACGAGATATTGTACTGACGTAATTATTTTTTGTATTGTGTGGAATACGATTTCAATAAACGATAACGAAAATCTCATTTAAGAAAACATCAATTTGATAAGAGTACTAATAAATCAAACGGCCGAAGATCAGAAGAAACATTCGACAATAACAAAGATTGAAATCATATAAAAATCTTAAAATTTAATCGCCGTGGTTACATATAACTGGGTTTACAATGTCTGATCCCTTTCCCTTTCGATTAATATAAATCACGATATGCTGTAATCGTTAAATTATGTGGAGATTTTATAACACCTTCAAATGTCGTGCGTAGGTTCTGCCTTCCACCACCTCGCAACCCCCCTCAGAAACGCCTCCTTTGTGAACCGTATCATTAGTCAAATTACAGCACATTCGTGTTATACATACACAATGTGTTATTGCTTCACAGAGAGCCATAAAACTTCTGTTATGTTTAATGAATGTGTTCAATATGTTCATGGGAAGTGTGTGACTTTAAAGATGTAAGAAATTCAACCGACAAGTCGTGCATTTCAGATCGGAAATCATTGTTTGTCCTTAGTAATTTCATAACAGTCATGGTTACGTATCAAAGGTTTCATTTTCTTGTCATCATCATCAAGGCACAAAGTTCCATGTGGAATTTGACTTCCGTAACGAAATATTCCTTCCAAATATTTTTTTTTATTAAAAAAACCTTTGTTACTATTTTCCACTTGTGTATTTTCAACCGGACCGGTTTCTCCCTTTAACGGGCGTCTTAAGACTAGTACAATTATAACTAAATCTATAGTATATATAGCATTTATTTCAAGAGTCAGTCCCATTAGTCTTTCTAATATTGTACATTTACAACTGAGTTACACAGTTTTTTTAATAAAAAAATCATATAAAAATGAAATTCCATCATGAATTGACTGTTACAAAATTTGATATAATTAAAATATTCCTATTTTACAGTCTTTGGGCCTTTTAACCCTGGTCTAATCTACTTCCACGCATGTAATTCACATATTCTTCTGTCTGATGTTTGCCACTGGGGCTGGGTTATATGTTTTGATCACCTTGCATTCTCTCCACATGGCTGGCCGATCGTAGTCTTTCGGACCCACAGATTCTTACAATTGTTTCCCGCGATTAGTTTCTCGATTTCTTGTGAATATGAATGTGATTTTGGATTATTTCAGAATAACAAAGGATTTGCAGAATGCCTACAGCCAAGCTTTTCTCTGCCAAACCCTATCTAGCTTTTATGTAATTGGACTCATACTTGTTCAGACTGCAATGGTAATTTTTTTTTTACATTATTTAAGACATAAAATAAATTTGTCACATTCGATTTACCTAGTTTTAATTGAAGCTTACAGAAAATATACTTCTACATCATCATACATATGTTATTGTATTAGAAGTTTTTTCTCCGCAGGACGTATCAAACATCAAAAGTTTACGTTTCTTCAACACTTTGGGCTTTCTGATATCCATTCTATGGCAGCTTTTTATTCAAACCTACACAGCTAATGAAATCACATCAGAGGTGAGTCAATCCATTCTTTCCTAGCATTTTTTATATTTTATTTTCCCCATTCTCTGTCAAATTCTTATTGAGACCACATTCGTATTTTCTATGAACATATTTAACTTCCTTAGGATGAACAGTCTTTTTATCCCACTGAACTTATTTAATTTATTTATTAATTATTACCGCACCGATGGACTTTTACGTATTTTAACATTTCACATAATTTTGCTGTACAGTATACGGAAAGAAAAAAATAAAAAATAAAGGAACATGACGTAAGTGTAACATATTATATTTACAGGTAAGTTAAAAAGGGAAAAGTTTTTAAGTTGCAGATAATTTTTTTTTGGAGATAATAGTACTAGTCTAATGCCTTTATCGATAATATACAAGTGCATAATATAACATAATATGAGTGCATGACATAGTAAAAAAATCAACTTGTTTTTATATTTTGGATGACATTAAAATATATATAATACATAACATATAATTGCATAATACATAATATAGTGCATGATACAGAGAAAGAAGGAAAGGATCAAATTTTTGAATTGTAGATAGATAAAAAAAAAAGTATAATATCGTTCAGGTATCTTTTAAATACGGGTAAACTTACATTAAATATGTCTATATACTAGTGGTGCATTTATTTCCAAGTGTATATAGGCAAGAAATGGGCGCATGTAATTGGTAGTTGGTCCCAGAATTATTGTTGCAGACTAATATATTTTGCCTAGTAGGTTGATGATGTACTTTGAAGTTGATTAGTTGCAGGAGTTCACAACAGTCTAATACGGAATAAATAATTTTGAATAAAAAAATTGAGTGAGTTATTTTTCTTCTGCTTTGTGGAGTATGTATTCTAAGTTTATTTAGCAAGAAAGTATAGTTTATGTGTTGAATTGAAGTTAATAAAACGTAAAAATTTGCGCTGCAAGCGTTCGACATTTTTTTTATATGAGTAAAATGGTAAAACTCCACAGAAGGTAATGAAAGGCCTCAATGGTCTCAAGATCGTTTAGGGAGAAGGGTCCTGACTTTTCTCCGTGTGTTTTCGTGTTTGAAGGCCGAGAAGGTGGCTACCAGCGCCTACGCCTGCCGCTGGTACTCGACGGACAAGCGCGTGACCAACTTGCTGGCCATCCTGCTGCAGAAGGCGCAGCGCCCTATGGTGCTGACTTCGGGGAACTTCGCCGCCATGTCCAATCGGCTCTTTCTCTCGGTCAGTACATTATAAGCAGAAGTATTAGCCCACGGGCAGCATGGGATGTAAGGTGGTCACGCACAGCGATGCCTGCCGCAAGAGCTGTGCGGAAAAGCGTATGTAGAACCTCCGTAGATCCGATGCCATGTCCAATAGACTTTTAATCGGTAACTATATATCCCTGAGAGTTCCACCATTGGCAGAACGTTGGAGTAAAAATCATTCTTTTGCGGCATTTGCATTGGGTTCAAACAATCGTCATCAAATGAAGACTTTCCTAAGTAAACAATTGTCGGAACAATATGACGAAATCATTGTGTTCTTTATCCTTTTCGAATCTGTAAATGAAGTGTCATGAAGTTGCCTTTGGAAATCTTTCAAGTTTCTAGAAATGAAGTGTCGCGACGTAACTTTCGGAAATTTTCTAGAAATGGAGTGTCGTGAAGTTGCCTTTGGAAATCTTTAAATTTTCTGACCGTTATTAGAAAAATCCTTTCGTGTATTTTTTACACATTTTAAAAGTAGGTGAAATTAATTTATTTCCAAACAGCGCAGAGCTTGTTGTTTTAATTGAAATTAAAGGAATGATTGTAGTTTATCACTTTATTATAAATTTTCCCCCTAATGGGGAGAAATCCACATGAAACCCAATAAACAACAATAAAAAAGCATTTTCCATTTCTTTATATCTATCCATAGTTAATCATGCATACATCATGTCTTTGGAAATGAACAACAAACTTTTTTTTTTCAGATTATCAGGAGCGCATACCAGATATTTACTTTAATCACGACCGTGATGACTACAGAAAAGTAGGAAGTTCTTCAAATAAACATTGAAATTTAAAAAAATATATATCTTAAATTTTAGGTCATACGTGGATACTTTGTAACATGAATTTATTTTTCCTGCAATTTCAATATTAAACTTACCAATTTAACTAGTTGCGCGCGCGAATCGCGCTCCATCTGTGATATGACGAGGGAATGCGCATCGTGCTGCGCGCGCAACTCTCCCGCCTTCCGCTTATCCGTCTCAGTCACCATCTGTCGACAAAACACACAACTAAATTAGTTTGTCGGTCAGCCGTTGTGGCGCTAATTTTTTGCAAATATTTTGTTATTTCATAGATGTCATCCTTTTTTATTGTGAAAAATATTGTATTAGTACCTGTATCTTAGAGCTGAAAGTCCAGAAGTCAAAATTTTAAGTCGAATTGAGTTAATAATGCTAATTTCAATGTTATATTTACGTACTATTTATGCTAAAAACACTGGCTAGTCTTAAACATCGATAGTCCAGTAATACTTAGCAAAGTAAAACTTCAAACCTCTACTGAACCGTTTTGCAAATGTGACTTTTGAATTAATAAAGCTAATTTCATTGTAATTATTTTCACATACTAGCTGAAAACACTGGAGTCCTCCGATATACCATTTCTAAAATAGTATAATCTAAGACCTCGGTAGTTCGGGAATACAAGCAAAATTTCAAACGCTTTGCTCTAATCAGACTTTCAGCTCTAAGGTACGGCGACAATCATTTTAACGTTATTTGTTTACTTCCGCAGTACAAAAATATACTAAAATTGGAACTTTTATCGTATTACACAATATTGTTATCGTTGGAAATTTGGTGACTGATAATGGATTAATTAAATGTCATTATTCTTCGTACATTTACAAAAATATTAAGATTATGCAGACACTGCTGTTTATGTAGTTATATCATTATACATTCACCAAGCTTGTTCCTTTTGCTAACTCATCCAATATGAATCACTGAAATGCTGTACGGTTGTAGAAGCGAACCATATTTTTTTCCAAAATGTGGTTGGCTACACACAGACAAAAGTAGTAGTTATTGTCAAGTACACGACGTATTCAAACATGAAATAATAAAAATAATATGCAAAACATGTTTTTTTTCGTCATACGCACGTCAATAGGGAAGTATATTAATGTATACAAATAAGGAACTTCAGTGAATAATATAATGACTTTAAAAATATATGTTCATATAGATCAGCAAACGAGGATTCTGAAAATATAAGAATAAAAAATCAGATCATCCAAACACTGTGTTATGTTGGTACCATTGCATTTGGAACATTTAACGTCACATGAGCATTCTGTTTTCGGATTAGTATGAAAAAATTTTATTTTTCGATATTGTTTTGTATTTAAAACATGTATTCGTTTAGTTTTGGGACTTTTTTACTTAATTTGGTTGACTATAAGCTCTATAATTGTTCTTCAATATAAACAACTATTATTCATGAAAGAAATTAGAGGATTCATGATCAAACCAATTATCAATACGAATATTATGATAATGTTAATGGTCAATATTATTATTATTCTTTGAGTTAAAGTTTCTAAAAAGGTACATAATTTTATTGCCTATGTTTAGTTATGGTTTACCATGAATAGAATATACGATTATGTACGGTAAAGTTCACCCTTGTTTTGACATTTGACATTCTAACTTCAAAACTGATCAAAACAGACCGGGCATAGATTTGGAGCGTTTTGGCAGCCTTTGAAATATTGAAACTTTGAAAATTATTTTAACCACGAAAACCAACCTTAGAAAAAAAAACGAAATATACTGGTATTTAAGTTCGAATATCACTATTAATAAAATAAAAATAATAAAATTGGACTGAAGTTCATTATTTTCCATTCACACTGCATTTTTAATCTTTTAAATTTTTGCAAGAATAGTAGTATTTATTCAAAGATTTAATTTTTTTAAATGATATTTTGATTTATGTTGGTTTTTCGTTACTGAGCAATGTGAGCTGCACGTTTACTTATGTACTTCCAAATTATTCTAAAATAACTTCGTAATACGATAAGTATAGAATCAATAATATTAAAATGTTTGTACACCATTTTACGAGTTGCCTAAAAACTCGTAGGTGAGTATTTCAAAACAGTACTTACCTAATTGTGAGCGTCAGTTTATTTTGCTGTAACCAGCTAAATCGAGTAGACATTTTGTTTTATATAATAGTTTGATAAGTACGAGTATCTTAATTTGTACAGTAACATAAATAACAAATTTCTAGTCGGTGGGTGTTTCTAACAAAAAATCTTCCAAGATATCTTCAAAAATCTTCACAATATCTAGCAAGCGAAATAGTGAAGACATTTGGCAAACAGGTTTTCGGATACTTTAAAAGTGTGAACAAGGGCGTGTTTGCAGAAACACTGGATGAAGTAGTGCGCTAGGTGCAGGTACAAACTCTATTAAAACATGTGTAACTTACCAGCAACTTCTCTTGCAGAATCTTATTAGCGGTCTTAGCGTTCTCCAATGCAGTGGCAAGTCTGGCCGCGTCGGGGAAGGAGGAGTCTCCAGTACTGGCACTCTTCATCAGCATCGGCTGTCCCTTCAGGGCCGCCCTCAGCTGTCCTTCTAGGGTGGCCTCCCTCCTCCTGGCCTCGGCCTTCTCCTTCTTCGCCTCCACCTCGTGCGCAGCCCTGTGCTCCCTGAAAGCGCTCCGCTCGCTCTCCAGAAGCTTCTTATAGGTTGCGTTCTCGTGCTGCAAGTGGTCCACAGTGGCTCTTAACTTCTTCGAGGTTGCTTGCTCGCTATCTGACTTGGATAGACTGAGGCATTGTTCGCTTGAAGTTCTCTGCTTTTTGGTGAGCTTTGGCTCGTCAAAAGTGGAGCTTTTCAAATCCAGCGATGCCTTGGATTTCTTTACCTTGTAAACTTCAGGTTTATCTTTATCTTGTAAGTTTGGGACTTTTTCAGTGTGCAATGACACGGGAATTTTCGTGACCGAGGGTACTTTTTCTAGTTTTGGTTGGTCTGTTGAAATGATTGTAGGTTTTTTCATTAACGTTGGTTTAGTTGTTGTAGGTGTTGTTTGACCAGTAGGTTTTTCTAGCGTTGGTTTTGATGAATCGGGTGATTTAGGCGCAGGAACCTCATTTATGTTTTTGGTCTCCTTGAATTGCTTTTCTTTATGCGTAAGTTCATTTTCAATTTTAATGATAACTACTGGTTTTGCTGTTTTCAGTTTTAGCAAATCTTCTTTAATCTCTTGAGGTTTTTCTGGGGAATTTACTGCAATTACTGTTTTTGATGTGTTTAGCTTTGACAAATCTCCCCTAGGGTCTTGAGGTTTTTCTAGTGAGTTTTGTGCATTTGATAAAACTTCTACAGTCTTCTCCTCAACTGTTATAATATCACCAGAATCTTTTTCAATGTCTATTGGGATTGGGGTTTTTAAACTTTGAGAAATGATTACATCCTTCTTTTCACTCTCAGTGAACGAGACAAGACTTGTTTCAGCTAGTTCATTGCTCTGTTTAACTATTATAGTACACTCTTCGTCAGAAGATTTGTTTGTTTGTGTAATAGTGTGATGTTCATTAGTCTCTGTTTTAGACGAAGAAGATGTAGTAATTACAGTTCGTTGTTGAGATGTTCCAGTACTTTCGATACTTGAATACCCCATAGGAATAATTACAGGCATTTCTAATATTAATGTTGGTTTTCCAATATTTTGGGTGGTCGAAACTGTGACTGAATTTTGTTGTGAACTCTCCTGCACAGTAGAACTGGACTCTTGAGTACTGGAAACAACGGTTACATTCTTATCATCCATTTGAACTTTGCAAGGTTCAACTTTCACACTAATATCTGAATCTTTAATAAGAACTAGATTTTCATCTGATTCCTTTTGACTGACTGAAGATACTGGAACTTTGTCATTGCTAACTGAAATATTGTTATTTTCACTTGAACTGGTCTGTGGGTTTACGTTAACTTTACACATAACAATTTTTAACTGCGCACATCCCGGATTCACATTTGCCTTCTCAAGAAAACTGGCTATTTTTGATTTTGTGTTGCCAGCGATCACTTGGCAATCTGGCGTTGTATTTGGGCTAGATTGGTCGCTGGTTTCTGTCACGGTTTGAACACTGGTTATCATTTCTTTGGCATCACTAATGTTGGATATAAAAACTTCACTTTTGGTTATTTCTTCGTTGACAAAGACCACTCTCGAGTTATCTGCGACGATAAGAGAGTGTTCTTCTGTCTTGAAGGAATCTTCTTCTAATGTGTTTATTTCGTCGCCCTTTGCCTTAATTTTTCGCTTTGGCGGTACTGGCGACGAAGCTTTCGACTCCTTAGAATCGTTTATTTCAATTTCTATTTTATCGTTGGAGGTCTTTTGATCGACACTCGCCATTTTAATTCGTTTTCTTAAATCTAATTGGTCTCCAAGTCCGCGGTTCTTGTTCGATTCTTCGAAATAAACTGTCACACAGTGGTAATCAGTTATTTGATCGAATCTATGCTTCTTTCGCTTATCTCCTTGTTAAACTCGTGGCGGTTGCAATATTCAGTCTGCTCCTTAGGTCGAATATATTTTCTTCGGAAATCTTTATCGGATAATTCTGAAACAAAATAAAATGAAGATTAGATATCTTCAATGTAATATGGTTATCATATTCACAATGAAAATAAATTAAATGTTGCAGTTTTGCCATTTATCATTTACCCACAGGACTGCTCACGGCAAAAAAATATCAGAAAGGGGCAGTCCAAAATTTATCATGGATCATATAACACAAAACAGTTGTCTGATAGCTTAAGCGTGAGGTGCAAGTGGCTTTTCTATAACCGAGTCAATCAGCTGTTGTTTAAAACTAATTTCACGTGGAAATAATTTAAAAAAAAAACATTCTTTTATTTTATTAAACACAATTCTGTGAATTGTGTTGGTTGATTTTTATAGCCCTTACCGGTTGAATAGCACGTACAATATTTATTTAGATCGGTTAAACATCATTGACAATTTCACTCTCAAATGCATGATTTTCTTAATTTTAAACACATTTCTTCCGTTTTCATATTTTGGTTATTTCCTATTTGCAAAGTAATTATTGCGCTATCTGTGGATAGCATTCCTCGCTATGTGTCCGTGTTATTATTCACAACGGTCTGCTCTGATGACGGACACAGCAGGTTGGGCCGAAACATTGGTTTCTCGAGAAAACTCGCAATACCCCAAAAATCAAGTAAGTTACAATTAATGTTCAGATACAATTTACGAGTATGCAACATTACGGTCAAAAGACAAAATGGTTATAATCGCTGCATGATATTTTTGAACAATATGACATCATGCAATTATTGTTTGAAGATCATCATGATCTAACATCGCCGACTGCCAAGTGATATTGAAGTTTGAATCATTCCAAGAATGCGTAGGAAGTTTGTAGGTAGATTCCACACATTATAATTAGCCTGGATTCAGGAAACATTAAAGTGGCGCCTTTGAAAGACTAGTGTATGTATTTATAAGTAGGTTTGAACAGATTCGGGACATTTGGATCTTTTTATAATGACTAGCAATGCCCAACAATGTTCATTTGAACCGTGAAGACTTATGTAAAATTGGTCAGTCAGTCTCATGGTCCCGTGTGATAATTCAACACACTCATGAATCGGTACGCTTTTTAAAAGTGATATAAAGTCATTAAAAGTATGAAAAGAACTAGCCCAAAAATCTAACCTAACATAATCTTATCTTAAATATATTTTTTTAAACCACTTCATGCTTTTGAACGAGCAGTGTTCGCGGGCGGCGCATGTGTCGTATCGCGTCAACCCGAGCACTGCTCGCGTGTTTCGACTTGTTTGCCTTTCATAAGATATGCAAATGAAATGAGCTCGCCAGTTACCACTTAACGCTCGTAGACGTTTATACAAATCGTTTCTTCTGTTTTAACTGATCATAGTTAGATTTGTTTTTTTATTGTTTTTTTTTATTTTATTTTAAATTGTGTAAGCGTTTTGAATAAAAAAATAAAATAACCTAATCTTTTTAGTTCTATTTTTGTGAAAAAAAACCCGATGACAAAAAGTACACTAGGTTAGGTTAGATTTTCGGGGTAGTCTTTCTCGTACTTTTAATGACTTTATATCACTTTTAAAAAGTGTGCCGTATAATACGTGTGTTTATTTATCCGGTCACCCCAGCTGATGACCCCTACAATCTTGTTTGCAATAATTCCTAGAGCACGTTCAACAGGTGGGAATGTCGTGTTTGTGCTATGATACGTTAATAATTTGATGAAAGTAAATCCTAAATCCCCCAAATACAATAAGCATGATCTTTTCAGACAATCGTATTCATAAATTGAAGAAATGCACCCGTAAATTGCATAGCTAGTCTAGCCGGTTAGTGCTCACCTAAAGTCACTTAAAAAAAAGTTTAAAAATTCACGCTTCGGTGCGCAAATGCGTCCACAGCCCGCACTGTACATAACTGTAAATAACTAAAAGTGTAAAAAATAAATAAAAAATGTTAAAATCCATTAAAAACTTCTTACGCTTTTTAATGTCATTTTATAAAATATTTTCCAGTCCTAAAAATTATAAGTATTTAAAATGAATACCAACTCTTCTTGTGCCACCAATCTTCTAATAAATGTAACATCAATAGAAAAGTAGGATAAAATAGCAACTGTACAAACACCATCTCTTTACTTAATTTTTTTAATAAAACTGTGTTCATCTGAAGGGACCTGCCAGGTAAGTATGTTTTTCTGTATCTGTTTGTACATAATTAGATCAAAAGGAATAGGAAGTAATATTTGTACAGCGCCCTTGTGGTGATTTTGAACAAAAACGGCGCTATACACGTCATCCGATTATTATTATGACAAATATTAGAATAAATAATTTTCTTGCACTCATTAGACGTTGGTGTATCGATCCTGAAACCTTGGCTCTGATTGTGAAAGGGATACCAAATGGGCGCTCAGGTAAGATTGATCACATATCCATAATATAGTAGGTAAAGTAATAACAATTATATATTATTCATTATTGCTCTAATGTCATTCGTTGGCTTCGAATGATTGAATAACATTATGGACAGGACCGAACTACAGCTCAGGAATAATCTGTTTAATTCATGATGATTGCTTAAATTTTCTAATAAAGGCTTAATTAGAAATCTAGTCCTAGTATTCTTTATGAATCGTTATTATTGATATATAAATTTTGTAACCTCATTAAATACTAACTTCAGCGTTCAAAAATTGTACCTATTCGCTATCTTTCAGTTTTTAGATAAACCACACACATTGATAGGGTTAGATTTGCAATTGATACCACTACAATCAACAACGGCGATCGTTTATTTGCCTACAAACAAACGCCGGCGATTTTTTTTACATCTTTTCATCTCGATGAGATGAGCTCCATTGTGAGATCGCCCTCTTTCTCGTTTAGTTACGAAGCATGTATAATATTGAGTGGATACAAAGTTACAACAGAGCCTTCAACGGTAGAACCACCGTATTAACACGCAAAAACATATGTTATTAGATTGCCGAAATATTGTCTCCCTCAGTACTTATCCAATTTTCCACTGCGAAAGAACTTAACATTTTCTAACCCATTGGCCCCAAGCCACGCCAGCCCGCCAGGGGTGTGTCTCAAGTACTTAAACCCAAACCCCGCTACTGTGGCGGCCTAGAAGCAGGTCGAGCTAAAAACGAAATATATGAACATACCGGTGACATCGTTTAATCAAATTAGAAATGCCAAACGCTTTATGCTCGTAGATAATAACGCTTTCTTTATAATTTATAAAATATTGGTATACACTTTGTGGCGTCATTATTAATAAATGAATTAAAAATTACTTTGTAATCGCCACTTTATTAATATATACATATCAACGTGTTTCGAAAAATGTCAAAACTAAAAGTAATATTGGCATTATTACTTATTAGTTTTCTGTATATTCCAGATGCGGAAAGCTTCGCTTTCGAAACATGTTGATATAATAATAATAATAGTTGGATGATTTGTATAGCGCCGTTTTTGTGAAAAATCACCCCAAGGGCGCTGTATGTAAATATTAATGAAGTGGTGATTACAAATTAAATTTTAATTCATTTATTAATAATGCTTTCATTTCGTAGTAATGGTAATAACATGTTTGTAAAGTGTTTCCTTGATTTTTACATTCAAATTTTTTTAACAGTCTGCGGCCATTTAATTTTTTCAAAATCTATCTGGGTATGCAAAAAAACCAAAGTGACCCTTTACCTCCCTGACTGCTTTGAGGACTATCATACAAAATGTTTTTTTACTTCGAAGTATGTATCTATAAATATTATATAGGCAAAATAAAACTTATGACCATAAGAATTAACAATGTTCAATTATTTTTGTAGCTTTGTATAGAAAGACGTTTTTAAATTTTTTTTCTTTAAAAGCTGTTTTAGTATCCCCTTTATGCATATATATATAATCTCCTCTTCCCGTAATATGTTGATCTAGTAAAATTTTAATGACCTTTGTTGATCTACCTTTAACACATATATATTTGTTTTTTTAAACTCAAAATACATATAAGAAAATTTAAAAAATTGAATAAACTGAAAAACATAGTTAAAAAGTTATTTCAGATTTAGTACACCTATGCAGATTTTCAATTATTTGTACAAAATTATTTAAGGGGTGGGGGTCATTTACGTAGCTTATTAATTTTTAAAAAATCACTGTATTTTTTTTAATTATTTTAACATCAAGCTTCTAGAATCTGGAAAAGAGGCTACTTGTTAGAGGCTAGATGTTTGCATGGGTTAACAAAAGTTGGTTTTTCATGTTTCTAAATACAGTCCTGTTCTGTCTGTTCAATGCATGATTTTTGCTGTTTATGTATATAGATCACGCGTCTGGATATACACCTACAGTTTAAGAAAGAAAGAACCGCCCATTGAAGCATTACATAAATATCGCCTTATTGTGGGAGCGCATTTCGAATGTTTGCCCGCGGCTCTGAAAAATATTGTTGGGGTACCTACTGTAGAAATTTACCGTACTTACAAGTACGTAGGTGCAATTAGAATAAAAATGAAACAACTGTTGTTGCTGACGGAAATAAAGATGTGAGGTGAGACCTAGGCTTAGAAAAGCCTCATTTAATGTTTTTATGTCACCCAGCAATTATTGTATACCTTGATATATACTGGGTTTACGTCGGGGGCTTTCAGAAGGAAGAAATTAAATCGCACTGAGCAATGATTACCACTATAACTCCAATCAGCACAAATATCACACCCACTACTTCTTTAAAGTGCTGTGGTAAGGTTAGATAATAGAGATTAGAATCTGAATCCAGAAGACAGCATCTTCAACCTTCGTTTTTGAATAACAACCATTTCAGTGGGGCTATTCCTTGTTGAAGAAAGAACAATATTGTTTATACTCGCTTGGCTAATTTTTAAGTGCCATTTTCGTGAAAAGCCAGAAAAAAAAATTATGTTTATATTACGTTTAAAATACTACAATATTATTTATATTAAAAAATGTATTCCCATATTAACTTATTCAGATGTCGCGGGCCGCGAAAGTGTACCTACATATGACAGCTTGACTGAAAAATAATTTAGGATAATTCGAGTAATATAATTAAAATTGTTGCGTTATTAACAAGTTTATGACGAGCTTTTAAGGGAGAGAGGGACGTCCGAGAGAGATTATTTGTAAATTATACTGACGTCAGAATACATAGACATGCCCAAAGCAAAATCTACCAGTAGTATTTTGACCTGGAAGCAAATTTCACGTGACATTTATTTTGGAACCAACCCTGGTCGCGTATTTTTTTAATAAACGCCCCTCATCATCATCATCTAATGATCATCGGAAGGTTTAACGCAATAACGCATTATTATGCATTAAAATGGTGTCAAAATAGAAGTGATAGTGAAGATAATCACAAATATCGCATTACATTCCACAGGAAATCGTTATTTTACTTAATTTTAAGCTTATTCAATATGTGAAACAATCTTGTCAAACCGAAATGACGACGACGCAAAAGCGTTCATGTCATCGTTTCCTGCGGTAAGTAAATTAATAAACATTTCTAAAAGGGTCAAACTAAATACACATGTAATATTCTGTTTATGTAAATAAGCCGAACTTTTTATCTATTGTTGTTTTACTTAAATTGGCGGTTTGGGTTAGTTTTGGATGTTGGCACGGCAGCCTCGAAATTTAGCACAATTGTAAAAAGGACGAGTTGATCATTAGCTGATTTGCTTTTCGAAGAGTAAATAATACAAATTGTCACCATAATTGAAGCGGATTTATTAAATCACTGAAAGCGACATGTCTCCAGGCTCACCCCTCACCCTGCCAAATTTGGCTTCTTCCCCTCACATGTTAAAGCACCTCTGTTGATTCTCTTCTCTGTGGTTAATTTTATAACATACTGCTTTTATATAGAAAAATGTTATACATTTTTTTATAAAATTTGCATGGGCTTAGCATTTATCAAAATTAAATCAGAAATATTACCTTTTTAGACCGTCCTACGTTTGTTTTACAAAATGTTTTTAAATGTTGAATATTCTCAAAAAATACTTATTTTTTTTAAGATAATTTAATTGATTTGATTCTGATAAATACTAAGCCGATATCATTTTAAAAAATAAAAAATAAAAAATAAATATTTCTCTCTTTAAAAACATCATGTTTATCGTATTGGGTAACAATATTATAAATATTTAGAATTAATCGAATTAATAAAGAATCTCTCTTTGATGTCCCCCCCCCCCTTAATTTGTGCACATTCCTGATATATATGGTATGTGCACGAATTATCACAAAGGTTTACATCATATAAACAGTTATTTGAATCAGAATTTTTGTAGTACAACTAAATGGTATCTTTATATATTCTTACAATTTATCTGTAAGTACCGTATTCTAAAATTATTGTTGCTACAGCTCTTGTCCTTCATTCGACAGCCTCCCAAAAGTGATAATCTACTGATTTGAGTCTGGAAATGATGGGTTAGTTTCCCGCTCCAGTGCAAGAATACATTGACAAGATTTTTAAAAAAATTATCATAATAAGAACAAAAAATACACATATTAAACCCGTATGTTATAATATAAGAGCGTAAATTAATGAAAATGTGGAAAAAAAGTTTTTGTTGCTTCGTCAACTACAATATGGCTACACAAACGAAAATTAAAATCTCCTACATTTCAATAAACTTCAGTTCATGTTTAAAAAAATTGGGATGCCATCAGTTTTCAGCGAATTCGTACTTTGAAACCGATGTTTAACCTTATAGTCCAACATTCAAAGGTAGACACACATTTGGGGCGCTGCGATCGTTTAAAAGGTTTTAAATGGCAACGCAAAGATGACTCGTAGGAAATTCAATGTAAGTTTAAAAATACAATGGTCAAATGAATTTTGTTTTATTTATTTATCTAACATCAAATACGCGGTTATTTCGATATATTCAATTTCAGAAATATAATTGCCATGTATTTATTTTCCTAGTTATTAACATTTGTGCTTTTTTAAATTTAATTTAAGTTTACTATGAGCCACCTTAGTGATGCCATTTAAAACATTTTAAATGATCGCAGCGCCATCATTTTTTATCTACCACAAAATGTCAAACTATAACTAGATAGCAAATAGGCACTTACCCCAGTTTGATTTGTTACATTATCCACTTCCACTAGGGGATCAACTAACCTTAAATTCTAACGAAATCATAAACTCCTTATGCAGGTGGCGAAAGGGTTGAAATTCCCGCTTAACACGTGTGCCGCATGTATCAATTTACGCAAAAAAAATCAGCAGAATCCGTGTTTCATTTTATTTTGTAAATATTCTAAAAAACCTAATTTGCCATAGTGGGCAATACGACAATATCGAAAAAAGAGTTCGTAAGTAGGAACTTTTGCACTTTAAACATTTCTTTTAGATTTTATACTTTATTTTTTTCTAGGCTTATAAAAAGACTGCCCAGTTAAACGAAAGGCCGAGATGTGTTCTACTTGCAGTATTTAATTAAATTATCTGTGATATATCCAGGCAATCAAATTTTCAAACCAAAAACACTTGATTTTGCATTACTTCCCATTCTATCGCCTTAAACATTAACTACTTAACAATGCACGAAAAAAAAAATTCTTAAGTAACTACTATCTGCTCTCCATGCTCTATTCATAGGCGAAAGAAATATTTTGAATTTAAATAAAGAACACAGAATCAATAGTTACCTCCCACGAGTGTTTAGGTTCCTCACTACACATCACAGAACATAAACATTTCTCGGGTATCCATTGGTAAACGTGTTTTTTATCTACACTTTTCAAAATAATATTTTTTGACCTTGTTACGATTTCTGTGCCAAATATTCTTGACAATGCTTGTTTTTTTTAATCGCATACTAATGCATTATTTATTGTTCGTATCAAATATTGATTGTTTTGCTCCAATAACGTGCCGCAAATTTGGTTCAAGGTAAAATCTCGCTGAATCTTTCTTGATAACGAGTTATAAAAAATATTCTTAGTTCATTAAAAGAGATACTTATCTTCAGAATTTTTTTAATGCTTAGATAATAACGCAATACACATTATAATGATTGATGACCATTGTTTAGTTTATCGATAAATGAGTCAGAAGCAGTCAGTTAACCTCTGCACTGCGATTAGTTTTAACGGGCTGTTCAAGGAAAACTACAATGTTCTACTTTAAAATACTAAGATTAATTCTAATAAAATATATGCTTTTTCTTTTCTAAAAACGAGCAAGAACATAAATAATTATTAAAATAAATACCAGTATTAAACAGTATCTCCAATAACATGTATTTTCCAATATTATGTCCTCTGCGTGAAAACCGTAAATAAATTTCGCTAGTTACCTGCCAGGTAAAACATTATCTGCCTCCACATGAAATTAATAACATGTAGATTTTAACGCGGCATCACGTTCATTGGTCAAATGCGTTGTACATATAGTTTGGTATTACAGATCGATGAACTGGTGAATGCTATTTTTTATCCAGAAGTTGTGATAATAGATTGACTATAGTTAGTGATAAGATAAAAAATTGAAAAAAAAATTATATATATATATATATTTGTACAGCGTCCTTAAGATGATTTTTCACAAAAACGGCGCTATAAAAATCATTCAAATATTATTATCATAGTTTATCAAATGGAATATGTTATTATGAGAAATTTCTGTGATTTGTAAATTTTTTTAACTGCGACCTTTTATATAGTTTTATGATTGGTCGCTTTCAATGGGTTGTATTCGGGAATAACAAAACGGGTAGGTATTTACATAAAATCTCACGTGTGTATTATCAATTTTAAAATTTGGGCTAGTCATTATGTTTTTTGACACTTTTATGCCTTTTATCTCCACCTTTTGTTTTGTTTATTGTTGCAAGGACAATATAGATCTAACCTACATTTCTTTATTTATTATAAAACATTATGATGATAATCAATTTTAAGACTGGTGAGTGTATTAGAAGCAAAACAAAGGTAGCCAAGATTACCGTCGCAATATTTACACTCAGATTACGGTGTAAAGTGTCCCGGAGACGATCAACGTCATTGTGCAGTCAATCAAAATACCCATTATTCTCGCGTCAATTGGAAGTTGAAATTGTCAATCGCTTCAATTGCCTCTATAAACGATCAAATAGCAATATTGTCAATCGCATCATATATCGTATATTGTCATCGCGATAGAACTATTGACAATTGATTTGGATCGTCTCCGGGACACATTATACCAATATTATCGGATGGCGTCCTTGGTTGGGATATAAAACACACACATTGCTACAGATAAAATTGTCTGATGATCAAAAAAAGAGCTGCCAAGAATCAATATAACTAAGAAAATTCAGTCATTTGACGGTGGCCTTTTTCCTAAGCCGTGGAAGGCTTACGAAGAAGAAAAATCAGTTTTATTTGAACCACTCTGTCGTACAACAAAGATTTCAAAATTTCGTGGATTTCTAAACTTAACATGTTCGAAATTGGTGTTTTTTCACCAGATAATCCTTGATTGGTAATTTCTTCCGGTTGACCACGCCTCCTACCAAAATCCGTTTCTGCGCATCAAGGCGCATCCTTTCAGCTCTAACCCGGTATAACCTAAATTGTGCGCTTCTAGCGATGTGACCAACACATTTGCTGCGCACCAAGGCGCATCCTTTCGTTTGTCGAGCTCTAACCCGGTATAACCTAAATTGTGCGCTTCTAGCGATGTGACCAACACATTTTCTGCGCACCAAGGCGCATCCTTTCGTTTGTCGAGCTCTAACCCGGTATAACCTAAATTGTGCGCTTCTAGCGTTGTGAGCAATACATTTGAGTTTTTTTCGCCACTTTTCGAAGAATCTCAACATAAGTCACTCTATCTGTCGACATTATTATCCTTTTAACATCAACTGTGAGTAGTTTCTGAACTTAAAACGTGACATAGTTTTGACATAAAAATGTGCCGTCATCTGTATTATTAAATCACACATCTTAAAATATCCGCAGCGGTAGCCGAGAGCTCATCGCCCGTCTAATTAAGTCATCAAACGACGAGGAATGTGGATTATTTTTAGACGTCAAAGTTTTCTGAATTTTCAACATTTCACATAAATATCAGAGTTGCATTATAACAGTTTCATCTTCCTAACAATGGCTCCATCAATGGACTATTCCACTGATAACTTCCGTGGGTAGAACCACGAATTGTACACCTTAAAAACATCGAGACTTCCCACCCATCGCGCCTTACCAAGCCGCCAATGACTAAGGTATTTGCTTGCGATATTGGGCCAACTCCCACGCACAGTATTGTGTTAAATTTGTAAAAAGCTATATTTTACATGTTTACATCAATGGATAAAATTACGCTATAAAATAAATGGTTTGGTATTTGAAATACCTCCAAAAGCATGTAAGGAAATGTTTTTGAAAAACAATAAATTGTTGTAGTAAAATCCTTGGATTAGATTATTTACGAGCTTTTAATGTTTTGTGCTCTTCCATGCTATGATTACATATTTCCGCAAAGTAGAAATAACGTGGGCTCTCTTTTTGCTCAAGTAAGGAGGGATGTCTTGTACACTAATCGTCTTATTGAACTTTCAAGGTCAAATCGAGCCGTCTACTATGATCGCTCTTTTCGTGTAAATAGCCCTCTCATTTGGAATAAACTTCCCCCAGCTCTTACTAATATCCATAAATTGGCTGAATTTAAACGGGATTTAAAAGAAAATTATTTTTAAAATCCTACTGTCTATAAATTTTAATTTCTCTTCAATTTATTGTAAAAAGCCATTTCCTCAAGCCTCTGGTAGTTGTTTGGTTTCGGTTTCCTCCGTATATATTTTTTTAATTTTTTTATGTGAAGTCAGTTATTACAACTCCTGTCTTAAAATGTTACTTTTTTTGCAGAATTATTGTTAATGTGTTATTTTTGTATAGCCGTGTATATACTGTATAATATTTTGTAATTTTATTAGATGATGATATGCATGCACCTAAGGAGTACTGTAGGAGTAATATTAAGAATAAGCAAGAATGTATGTAATATGTTAAGAATGTAAAAGGAGCACAGTAGGAATACCACTGAATGGAGTTATTTAATCTTTTTTATGTTTATTTATGGAAAAGCGCACTTGAAGTGAAATAACACAATACTGCCCTATATAAATGCAATGTTATTATTATTAACCTTACAAATCTCGTCCAATCTCTCAACATCATTAAGGCAAAGCTATCAAAATCACTATTTCGATTAATCTATACTACGAACCGGTTTACATTATGATAACCAAAATACTCGTATATGCTTTGGATAAATTGAACCTTTTCTTAGAAATTTCCTTGATAAGAATTATAATATATTTCTTAACATATTTCAACCGCTCTACCAACTCGGTTGATGAGACCAGTTCACTTCACGCCATCTTAAACGATATCATATCTCAACCTCAAGACTTGTCAATATTATCCTCCATTAAATCCCATGCTGTCTATGACGATTACAAAGTTTTCTTCGAATATACTTGCAATGTAGATAGTGTTTCGGATATACCTGTCAGATTTTTAATTATATGGGACATCTATTGACTCTTTTTACAAGTTTAGTAAGAATAATATATAACAATCTTACAGTATTAATGTCCTAGAGTCCTATGTTAATCGCTGTGTAGACGCGAATTTAGAAATTGTAATTTCTCCTCGTACGCAAAAGAGTCTACAATTCAATCCATCCCACCATGAACAAACTGTGTACTTTTTACGTGTGTTAAAAACTGTTGGGTTTTATCAGTGCGGGGGTGTGCAATGTCAAAAATACAGCAAAAGGCGCTGCAGCAGGTTTGTAATATTTAATCAATAAAGAAGGCAATATTAACCAATCCTAAATGAAAATGTTTATTAAAATAAATATAAAATTGATTAATTGGGCTTTCAGCTAAAAACCAGATTTGCCAACCACCTTTGATGCCTGCATTTTTTCTCTGGGTTTTGTTTGCTCAGAAATACAATAATAATTTTAATGACACCATACTAAAGGAGTACATTATTCATCATTGCATGGTCATAATTAATATGATGTGCCAATTTATCTGTAATTGAGTGGCTCGGTGAGCGAGTGGGTTTCGATTGCATGCAAATTTAAGATCCGGGGTTTCATTAAAGTACCACGCAACAACATAATATTACCGATCAGCTTGTTTTCAACAAAATATTTGCGTCTAGCCAAGACTTAATGAGTATTTTTTTTAATTCGTTAGTTTTTCTTTCTTCATCTGTTGTGGAAAAGAAATAGCGATATCAGAATGCTACCTAAGTTTTCCTCAGCATTACTACAATCAGGTTCCGAACGGAGCGTTTCTGAGGTGCCGTATTTGTCAAGCAATCGATGCACTATCCCCTTCTCGTTATCGCAAACGCGAATTCGTTATATTACTCGAATAACTCAAATATACTCGATTTTGCAAATTTCGCACTAATAACGCAAAATTTGCAATTATCCGCTAAATGATCGCAATTTCCATAATTTTTACGCTACATTCCGGTATTTTAAAATAAAAAAAGTTATATTGTGCGTTTTAAATATAGCTTTATCTATGCTTTTGAAAAGCTTGAATAGCCATAAAATGGATGGCTACTATCTTCATACTATCCTCAGATCATATGAGGTACTCTCATTATTTTTCGATATTTATTTTTTTTTAATAATGTGTATTTTAAAACATGTGTTTTTTTTTAATTTAAAGGATTCAATATTAAAAAAATATGTATTCACCACTTTTGTTGGAAAATAACTCGAATTTCTTCAAAAATAACGCGAGTGTCGCCAAAAATGTCGGAACAAAACCCTTTTATCTACAGATCTACATACCCATATAACTTAAATTATTACCACATTCACATTTTTAACTCAACTATACGTGATATTAAATTAAAATCCATTACACGACTACTCTCAAAATAGATAATTTAAACCACGTTTCCATCTACTCTAGTCTTTTTACCTTTATCCCACTCTTATGTTCCCCTTCACCCTCCCCACTCCCGACTGACATAGTTTAAGCTAACTGATGTAAAACTGTATATTGTCACACTTTACTCATAGTATTTATCATCAGCAGTGGAAAGTTTATAATTGTCATGATTTATTGTTTTTATTGTTATATATACTCGTATGTAAATTATCGATTTGCTTTTTTTTTAATATGAATACCCCACAAGAGTCCCAACTGCTCCCAACCGTCTGGAGCCAGTGAGACTATGGCATCCCTAATTGGGGAATGTTGTGAGGCTGAAGGCATTATAGAGGGGAAGGAGAAGGGAAAGGTGGGGAAATATCTGGCTATTCAGATCTGGTCATCAAACACGACTAAAATCCATTTCAAGCAACGTTTCAATTCTGAATGGTGGTCTTTCACCAGGGCGATACTGAGAGTATCTTCCACTCGGGAACGTGTGCTAATATACTACATATTATTTTTAAATGAATTAATTGTGAAACAGCACAAATTAATTAAATAAAATTTACTTGCGCACGCCGGGATTTGAACCCGCGACCTTCGGATTTGTAGTCCAGAGCCTTACCCCTCGACCAATTGCTGTTAATTTCTGTTAATTTTCCAATAAAGTCAAGCAAAATAAAAAATAAAAAAAATAAAAATAACGCCACCTTCACCGACAACGAACACAAATTTTCCAAAAAAAATTACGCTATATTTTCAGGTCCTTAGTAATAAGTAACATTATCACACAGTCTGCAAAGGTCTAAATAAGATCCAATGTGTGAAAAATGCATCCAAATAAAGAAAAGAAAAAACAACGTTTAAGTATTATTAAAAAACAAAAATTATTATTGCAAAAGGCGCCACTATTCAACCTGCTCCAGGCGCCATTTGACTCAAAGCCGGAACTAACTAACCGAATCATTCTTGACCTTTAAACAAATACAGAATTTCCATTACGTCTAGACATAACACAAATGCGAAATGTCTTGATGATGATTGACAGGTACTATTTACAATTTCAGGGTTACGATATACTTTTATGTAAACAACACCCACAGTCACGTTACGCTACTGAACAAAGTCGGAATATAAGAGCGATTTTTTAAAGGTTAAGGATTTTTTCTTTTATATTCAACAATTTCAAACTCTAAGACTATGCATTATAGTTATATTTAAAAAAAAAAAACATAATATGTAGAAGTACGAAATGTAGACTTAGGACTGGAAAGTCCCAGGTACACGTCACACACAGATAGGATTGAGAAAATACAAAACCGTTTTCTACTATACCTCGATTTTCGGGGCTATCGTCCCCACTCGAGTCATGAGGAGTCAGCCGCGTTTTTCGGGATTTCGTCACTAGAAAGCCGCAGAAATTCCGCAGACGTACTGTTTTTACAAAAAATAGCCACCTCTATGATAGATTGCCCTGAATTACTTGAACGAATCCAATTAAGAGTGCCCAATAGACAAACCAGACAGAACCACACACTAAACATACCTCAATGCAACACTAACTCAAAACAAAACACCTTTATTCAACGCGCTTCACAAAATTTTAACACTTCATACAGTGAGTTCGACTTATTCAACTCAGCCCCTTATAATTTCAAACCAAAAATCAATTAAATAACATTCACACAATACATATTACTATACACAAACTAGATCCTTTCCCTTTCCCTTCCCCTCCCTCCCATTATCCTAACCTCATAGGCTAACCTTGTAACTTTTTTCTTCTCTTTTTTTTTCAAAACTAAATAATTAAAATACTTAAGTGAAAACCTATTATTGGTTCATTTTTTAAATATATTTGATAAATGTAATTATTGCTGTAAACTGTTGGTTTTCCAAATAAAATAAAATAAAGTGATTTGATTAGAAGATGATTGGCTAATTTGAATGGCGCTATTTTAAATTATAATTTTAGTTTTAATATCTGCAATGGTGGAGAGGAAGTAGATAGGAGGGAAGATCAATTAATTTTATTATAATTAAAAATTATATTAGAAGGAACCAAAGCGCACACCTAATACTAAGTTCGGTGATCGTGCTTTCGGAGTGTCAGGACCTAAAGCCTGGAATGAACTACCGCATGACTTAAGAATTATCAAAGACTCAACAGAATTCAGAAGTACACTTAAAACACATCTTTTCAGACAATCGTATCCATAAATTCACCTGTAAGTTGCTTAGCTAGGCTGGCCGGTTAGTACTTACCTAAAGTCATTAAATAAAATAAAAATATAATTAAAAATTCACGCATCGGTGCGCAAATGCGTCCACAGCCCGCAACACTGTAAACATCCAAAGAGTAAAATAAAAAAATAAAAAATAAATAAATAAAAACGTTAATATTTATTAAAAGCTTCTTACGCCGAGTAAAGTAATTTTATAGATATTTTCGAGTCCTAAAATTCATTTTATGAATACTTTTCAGTCCTAAAAATTAATACCAATAATTCAATAAATACCAACTCTTCTTGTGCCACCGATCATCTAATAAATGTAACATCAATAGAAAGGGAGAAACAAATAACCATATAAAACTATCATCTCTATAATTAAATTTTTCTAAAACTGTGTTCATCTGAAGCGATCTGCCAGGTAAGTATGTTTTTCTGTATCTGTCTGTACATAATTAGTTAAGAAATATTTGTACAGCGCCCTTGAGGTGATTTTTCACAAAAACGGCGCTATACAAGTCATCCAACTATTATTATTATTATTAAGATCCCTTGGGGTGATTTTTTACAAACATTATTATTATTATTATTGAGGTAGGCTAACAGTTTTCTAAGAACTTTTATATTTTCGCAGGTACAACGCTGAGTATGGTTGGATTTTTTTACATTCTTTTAATATAATACCGTACAAGAATCCTTCTGCCTGTAGCCAGTGGAATTTTGGCCACCCCAATTTGGGCAACGTTGATAGAATTATAAGTGGAAGAGGTGAGGAAAAAGAAAGAAGGAAGATATTTTTCGGGAAGTACCGGACTACTTAGAAGCAGTGGCTGTTCGTGGAGATTTAAAAAGGGAAAGAATATCGGCTTTCTGTGAGCAGATTTTCTTCTTAATTATATAGTATTATGTAGTCACATCATTTCAAAAGTTTGTGTGGAAAGGTAGGTATTGGATATTAAAAATATATATATTCTTTTGAAACAGCCACAAGTATTTAGTAACTTTATATTTGTGGGTGGATTCATTTAAAAAAATGTGAAAACATTAAAAAATATATATGTTTTTCTCATAATGTAATTTTTTTAATATGGTTTCTTTAAAATTCCAAAAAAGTCGTAATAATTGCGAATTCCGTCACGAATTAATTATTTCAAAAGTAGAAATAACAAAAATTCACACAATGAGAGAGAAAAAAACGAAGAAAGAAGTAAAACAAAATAACTGCCCTAACACGGAAGTAACGAAATAGCAAATTTCGGTTTTAACACACGTTCCAGCACCCTTCGAAACCGTATTTATGTTGTATGAAATATCTCTTGGGTTTTTTAGCTTCATATGTGCGTTTCAGGATTGGAATCGCCCTGCGGATTTTTTAACTATATTTTACGGATGCTCAAACTGTAGTAAAATTATAATTCAAGTGAGTCTTGATTGCTGTATTTTTTCTTCGGGAGTTTACTGCATAATCGCTCATAAGTGGTCACTAAAGATACCAAAGGCAATTTCTAGCAATGATTCAATTCGCACGCGGAAACCCTGGACTGGAGCTAAGGAGCGTACCGCCGTGCTAGAGATAGAGAGGCCGCCGGAGGTATAGCTCATGTATAAAATTAACCATATTTACAGGACGTTGGACGAAATAAAATGTGTATCTTATAGCCGCGTTAAAAACTTGTTATTAAAAGTGTATAAAGATAAACACGGTCGCTCCAATTTTCCAATAAAGCGTATAATTATCTCCTGACGCATATTCTATATTATATCCAAGTGGTTAGATGTAAATATTTCCTCTGGCATCTCGCCATCGCCACACCACTAGCCACTGCCACTGGCCACGCTTGCAAACATCGCTCATCTTGTCCCATGGTCAAGTGTGAATGTCTACAACTCGTCTTCTAATGGCTTTGGAAGATTCATTAACAGTTTTCAATTAGAATAGTGAAATTACAAATATGTTCATGTAGACTATGATAATTAAAAAATCGCCTTGGGCGCTTTACAAAATTTGGAAGATTTTAAGCCAAAAACATAAAAGAATTGTCGAGACGAGGTTAAAAGCCGCAAATTTTTTATATTGGTTTTCTTGATAGACCTAAACAGGTAAAAAAAAAAAGAAACTCAAAATGAAAATTCATTTTGAGTTTCTTTTTCTTGCTTTTGTTTTCGTTTTTTCCTCTCGTTTCTCATAAATTATAATTAATAAACTGCTTTTGTAAATGTATATTTAACTACGTGGGTAGCATTTATTCTTTTTTTTTATTTTATTTCACAATATAATATAATATGATAACCATAACCTTTTCTTCTACTAGTTTTTCTACTCTATTATTTACGTCTATGTATTAACTCTGTGGTTGACTGGCGGCCTCCGTGGTTGAGTGGTTACAATCCTCGGCTACGAATCCGGAGGTCGAGCGCTCAAATCCCGGCGAGCGCAAGTAAATTTTATTTGATTAATTTGTGTTATTTCATAATTTATTCATTTAAAACACCCTATAGCGTATTTTTGCAGCACGTTCCAGAGTGGTGGATACTGTCAATATCACCCTGGTAAAAGACCACCATCCAGAATCGAAAGGTTGCTTGAAATGGCTTTAACCGTGTTTGGTGACCAGATCTGAATAGCCAGATACTTACTCACCTTCCTCTTCCCATCTCCTTCCCCTCCCCACTACCTTCAGCCTCACAACATACCACAATTGGGGATGCCATAGTCTCACTCCAGACGGTTGGGAGAAGCTGGAACTCTTGTGCGGTAAACACATAAAAAAAAAATATATAAAAAAATTGTTGAATATATATATTTTTTTTGGAAATAGCCACTTAGGTTTTATTGTACTCTTATGTTGTACTTGTATACTTCTGTACAAAATTTGGTACATATATCATTACTGTATATCATTGACTGTTGTCTTGTGTTTATTTCTACTTCAGTTTTGTATCACTTGTGCAATGTAATTTTTTTTTTATGAATTAGTTTTATAACTAATGGGATATAATAATAATAAATAAATAAATGTCTTAGAAATTCAAACAATGATACGTGCTCTATCTTAAGGTGCCCGTAAATTAGCAAGTTTATACGGTCTAGTCCGTACCGTGGGGCAATATAGCCCAACATTTGCCCAATATATTGCCCGTTAATTCTTGTCGCCGCAATGCCAGTTTTCTCAGTGAGTTCGGTCAGTTACCAATGTTACGACAATATTGCCAGACCAAATCTAATTCCTTCTCGCTCTGTTTCATAATGTGCATCACTGTTCGCCACCTGATGGCTACCAAAACAGTCATAATTTTGAGTTCGCGATTTTGCTTCAGAGTTTATATAAGTTTGGTGAAGTTTTTGCCGGAAATCATTTTTTCGTGTTGTGAATTTGTCTTATAATTTGAGCTATGCATACTCTTGCAATACAAGGCAATATATTTGTAAACATGAGCACAGTTCAATCGTTCTGCAATTATGCGTGTGGAATATAGCTGCATGGCAGTTAAGTCTCTAGTGAACGATAACACGCCCTTAACCTTTCCAACAAACTCACCATTGATATGCTTGGTGTAACCTTTAGTGACCAGCTCAGGTATGGGGGCTCCGTCGAAGCCAGAGTAAAGTTAGCTTCTCAGAAGCTGGGCATATTGTACAGAACCCGCCGATACTTTAATAGTACATAACTGATGACCCTGTACAAATCGGAAATGCGCCCCACTGTAGAATTTGGCAGCAGCCTCTAGTTTGCCTATCTTAACAAACGGACTGCAATATTTGGAGCACAGGGAATGCTGTCCTTGTCCTACCGGTATTTGAATGGAAGATGGTCTGAGGAACTAGCGTCATTGATCCCTTCGGCACTGGTGTATAGTCGGGAAACACGCTAAACGCGCGCATAATATTTGCACACGGTTGACATTTGTCAAATAAGAATGGGTCGCTTCTACGACTCGTTCTTGTCTTCAACAGCTCGGCTGTTGAATGATCTGCCGGCCTCTGTGTCACCTCTATCCTGCAACATGGGTCTCCTCAAGACCCAAATTCACTCCTTCCTATCCTCTAAAAGACCCTCCACACAGCATTCCCAAAGATGATATAGGCCTTGAGGGAAATTATTTCCCTCGGGGCCTAACGTGTGGAGTTTCTGTAAAAAAATGGAAATAACAAACTTAATTTGAAATATTAATTCAGCTACTGTTCGCCTTTGTTGCAAATTATATTGAATTATATAGAGACAATATTATTGTTGTGAAAAGCCCCTAAAGAGCTTAGGTATACAAAATAATAAATATATATTGCGGGACACGGCAATATTGACGGGAATACAATTGGCAAAAGACGTTAATAGGCAATTTATGTTGCTCTTTTACAGGTACCTTTATAACCAACCACATTTTACTCGTCATCGACGCTACAACCCCTGAGAATCACTGATTAGATTATTCCTAGAAGTGTATCTATCCCGATTAGAATGAAAACTGTCCCCGACAGACCAATGAAAATAATTGATCAATTTCACTAGAAATACGGATTTTTTTACTTATTTCGGGAACATGGACACACCAACGCGAATTGACGACATTAGTTTTCCTTAAAATCAAATCACACTTTTAGAGATTACCTGTTCATTGATTGGAACTGATTCTGAGGGCATTTTGAAGGAAAAATATCATCTCGCCCTATTCAATATCCTTGTATTCTTTAAGAACCTCACGTAAATATACCCCTGATGTATTTCCAACAATCTACTTCGCGTTAAAAAAATTGGTCGTGTACCGAATTTTGTTCTAAATTTAGCAGCTTTCCCGATCGTCTTGGACCCGTTGAAAATTAGGTGAAATTTTTTCATAACAACACATTCGCACTTCAGCGGTTGCACGAATCTGTGGAATATTTGACAAACTGCCAGACGTAGAGTGGCTGTCATACTTTAATATAAATACAACAAATAGCTCTTACGTTCTGCGATGACGGAACAACTACGTTTTGTTTCACCATAGCGAGAATCTCGAGAAAGGACGAGCACGAAGCAGAAGTTCAATATGTTTTACTAACGATTTTCATGATCTGTGTTTCGATCCTTCCTAATATTGAGCCAATCTTTTGGAGAATATTGCAGCGTCTCAGTGTCAGAGACGTTTCTTGAAATGGCTTTAGCCAGTGACCAGGGCCTGATTCCGGATCTTTTTAAGGATAGGGCATTGTCCTCATTTTAAAGGAGTTTGCGGTTTAATTATCACAGTGTTATTAAAAATTATGAGTGCATCACACATACTTAACACGTGCAGTTCATTATTATGCTATTAAGATATATCTGTAAAATATTTTAACTAACTAACAATCACGCCGTTTCCCCGCAAGGGTATGCAGAGAGGACAGACCGCCAAACAACTCGATCTTGGCATACACTTCTTTCTTCATTCACATTCACACAACGTCTCATACATTCTCTTCTGTTATTCCTACTTCTGACATGGCCCTACTCAAGTATTTGATTCACTTGATCGTGCCATGTCTTCCTCGGACGTCCCCGACTTCTTCCATTCACATTCGCGTCATATATTCTCCTTAGACTCCTTTCTTCGTTCATTCGCTCTACATGCCCGAACCATCTAATCGTCCCTTTCTTAATCTTGCTCATTACGCTTACATCAGCCTTGCATTCTTTGCAATTATTATCTTCTATCATTATTACATTGTTATCTACCTTACACTAATTGTAGTTTATTAAAAATATTTCAAATTAAATCACTTCTATCTAACATTTCGGGCTTTTGTCATAGGTACTTTAGAAATATCGCAATTTCGTTAAATGTGTTTATTTAATTGTATTATTATGCCACAAATGACTCACTAATAATGTTTTAAGTCAATATTGAATTTTTATTTTCTTAAAACTGCGTAAACATCGATATATTCAAATAATATTATTCGCTGAATGACAGCTCTCGTCCGAACCGAAACCGCAGTTAAGCAAAAGGTCTTGGACAATGTCTTATCCTTAAAAAGAACCAAAGATATCCAAAATGCCAGCTCTAAAAAGAGGCATAGGTGCAATATGCTTCCAGTGCTTCAATTTACTTGAGAGCACCGTCAATTGCTACTAACTTAATATTCTAGAAATCTAAACGCTTCACGCTAAGAGTCACCTAAGTGGATTTGAGGTCACAGATCCAAAAAATTTCCTCGCTCCAAAAAATATGATCACTTGATCATCTCAATACGGCTTCCTGACGTCATCTCTTTGTCATCTCCACTCATCCATCCTTAGTTTATTTTATGGCAGAGTGTTGAACATGAAATGTCCCCTTGAACTTATGTAACATTAGATTATGATTGAAGATTATCACGGCCAAGAGCGATACGTTTTTTTTATACTTCTAACATAACTAAATAATTTACTACTCAATTTATTTTTTTATAACTTATTGAAGTTTGTAAACCTCATTGTAATATTTTAATCATTGAAGAAGAATAATATTAACACATCCCAAATGAACCACGAAACCGAAAAAACAACAGAAATTAAAAAGATTTCAGTCGCATCTGGGACTCGAACCCAGGACCTCTACCTATCCGGGGTAACCGCTTAACCAACTTAGCTAATGAGACCAGTACAATTTAGGCCATTTACACCGATATCATACTTCATGTTCAAGATTTATTAATATTATCCTCCATTTTTATAAATCCCATATTATTGGCTGCTGTCCTTATGATGATTGCAAAGTTTCATCCAGAACGCAATTTATTATTATTTTTGTATCCTCTTTAAAAATGCCTTAAAATGTAATTTTTTTTAATTTTTGAAAAGAATAAAGAATTGAATTGAATTGAATGATCACCTAACAGAAAAACAGGGAATATTGATAGATGTAGAAGAGAAAGACGTTGTACCTTCAGTGGCGTACAATCCAAAAACGCTGAAAGCTGTGCCTACCTTTAAAAATTGAAAGGGTAATTTTATGTTGATGTGATGCATGAGTTGCAAAAAACACAATTGAATTAAATTAGAATACTTGCAGGTAAGTAACTTTTACCCTTATTTTTCTGCCCGATCACAACCATCGACAACAAATAATTTCCACTACCACTAAAATATTCACTATTACGCAATTACAATCGAAAATACTGCAGCCTGCTATTGATCTTTGAACAGTGCACGCCACTGCTACAGCCTATAGTCCTGATGATAGCAATCCTTGTATAAGAGGAACTTCAGAAGAAGACGACGATAAATGAGATTTACACCGCTTTAGCATAATTATTTTTATTGATTAAAGTTTATAAACTTCATTGTAATATTTAATCATTGAAGAAGATAATATGAAAAGATAATGGAACAGAAAAAAAAAACAGAAAATATAAAGGTAACGGTCGCAACCGGGACTCGATCCTAGTTCCTGTCTCCGGTAACCGGAGCTAGATTCCACTGTTTACTAGACTGTTTACTTTGACTCTCAGGAAATAAAGTCCAGCCTTCTGATTGGTCGTTGGCTGCGCAACACGGCACTTTAGGCGTAAAAGACATTGAAACTATTAATATAAAGCCAAGCTCTGCGCCCGACTTTTTTGACGATCTTTCAGTGCACACTTCGGCGCCCTAGCTAGACCGTAGCCTAGAGACGAGTTGAAATGTTTCCAGCAGAAAACATAATTATCCCATGTTATGGGACATTATGGGTAATTTTTATTTGAAAAAAATAAGAAATATTTTATGTACCTATTACTAAAATAATATTATTAATTTTATTAATAATGACACCACAAAGTAATTTTACATTTATTGAAGAAATTTTTAAACAATTTAAGGAATAATTTCGGAGCTCCTTCAGAGATTGCGCCTATGTTTTTGCACAGTATGAACGCGTGGCATATACTTCGCTGCTGCCAGTGTGATAGCATAAGCTTCTGTATTTTTCCGAAAATAGATTAGATATGGATTATCTCAATACATCGCACACATCAGAATAATTTTTAGTTGTTCATTCGTTCATTTAATTTGAAATTGTATTTTTATTGCTCCGAATTTTGATCGGGTTTTAATACGTCCCGTTTCATGATTCCGTCTGCAAACGTCTCTATATATCTTTATGATATTCCTACTTTGAATCATACTTTACTCCCACTTTTAAAACGGTACCAACCAACCAACAAACTTACAATATTTTATTTTATTATCTCGAACACATGGCACCTGCCTACAGATCCACTGTGACACAATGGCTGACTCACATAATAAACAATCGACCAACCGCTGAAACACAAAACACAGCATCTTAAGGGGAACGGCTGCGGTGCCTGTTTCATACAAAACTGAATTTTGGATTGGAGGCCAAAATACCCATCCAAACGGAGTGATCTATTTTTTCAATTAAGGGTTTATTAAATATCTAGTACGGTTGAGAAGTATTTTATTTATTTTTGTTTTACCTTATGAAATATCGGGCATTAAAGGAATTGATTTTTCGCGATTTCAGAGGCATCTTTAACAATTATTTAGGGGCTAACAATGATTTAAAAAAAGTTTTAACCCATCTGCTTTGAAAATATAATGATATATAAAATTAATTTTATTTTTAAAATATTAAAATAAGCATTATAGTGGACTTTAAATTAGATTAAAAACGACCAATTTACGGTGGAACACAAATTTGCCGTACAGGATTTAGAATATCGACCTGAAAAAACCTTTTTTTTAATGTTTTTTTAATATTTTTATTTATATTATCATACTTACATAGCAAATGTGACATATTTTTTAAAAAGTGCGATAAACCCGCAAATAATTTTCTAAACAGCGTCTAAAATTATGAATAATTTTTTTTCACGGCACATACTAAAAAAAATAAACAAAAATAAATAAAATACTTCTCATCCGTACTAGATATTTACTATACCTTTAATTAAAAATATATATCATTCGGTTTGGATGGGTATTTTGGCCTTCAATCCAAAATTCAGTTTTGTATGAAACAGGCACCGCAGCCGTTCTGCTTAAGAGGAACGGCTGTGCGGCCTGTTTCATACAAAACTTTATTTTTGTTTTGAGCCAAAATACTCACCTAAACCTTATGATCTTTAATCCATCAAATATCTTGTACGGATTAGAAGTAATCTATTTATTTTTGTTTTGCATTATGAAATATAGGCCATTAAAGGATTTTTTTTGCGATTTTAGAGGCACCTTTAACAATTATTTGGGGGCGGTTGAAAATATAATAAAATGTAAAAAAAAACATAGAAAAGTTGCATCTATTTTTTTTTTTTTGATAGCCTTCGTAATTTAAAACAAAAATAATTAAAATACTTCTCATTAATACTAGATATTTACTAAACCTTAAATTAAAAAAAATATATATCATTCAGTTTGGATGGGTATTTTGGCCTCGATTCCAAAATTAAGTTATGTATGAAACAGGCAGCGCAGCCGTTCCTCTTAAATCTAAAGTAACACTTAGACAAAGGTATTGCCTAAAGGTACTCCTGTATTAGACATTTAAACAAGAGTAGAAATCCTTGAACCACCCTATTAGGAGTCACGATTCCGAAGTAAACTGTTAGATTATGATAATGCATGTTTTTTATATTGTTAGAACTGCGTGATGCTGACAGTAAAGGAGTATTTATCATCATTTCAATGTGTTTTATTTAATTGTTACTTAGTTTATTAACGCTAACCGCTTTCGTCTGAGTTTCAACACTTTTTGTTCGTATGAAACAAATTTAAAATATGTAACAAAACAATATTCGATATCAAAATCAAATATTTCATAATGGAATTGAGGTTATGAGATGAAAATAGCTAGAAATTTCAGACTGTAAAGTTGTTTATATGTTTCGTGATGTAGTAGAACTCTTCGTTCAAGAGTTGTTGATGAAACAAATTTCTGCTACATAGTCAATATCTTCGTGGAAGCATACATTTGCAACGACCTAATAATACTAAAGAAAATTCGCCGCCTTGCGTCGCCCCTCTTCGCTAATCAAGATATTGGTGATCGAGGAGATTCTAATACCATCCATGACGAATGGCAGCGAGGCATGAAAGTTGGCTGAATGCTATATAAATGAGATACCTAACGCTTACTTGTATAAATTGGGGGAACCGAAGGGAATGCATGAGGCGAGAAGTCGATCTAAATGATAGCATAAGTCGTGATTGTTTCATTCAGACACGTTACATTTTACAGTCACTCCACACAGGATGGCCTGAGGAAAATAATTTCCCTCAAGGCCTGTATCATCTTTGGGGATGCGGTGTGGAGGGTCTTTTAGAGGATAGGAAGGAGTAAACATGGGTCTTGAAGAGACCCGTGTTCTATGGCTTGCGATAACTGCGTGGAATGCTTTGTCAGTCTTAATACCTCATAATTTTTTTTTGATTTCTTACTTCTTTGGTTTATTCACCACTTCATATCTCGGTGTATGATATTGGATTTGAACTGCCAGTACTGCACATTTTTTCTACCAATTAAAAAACATGGTTCACAGTGATCTATCCTGGGATGGCATTAGGCTTATCGCTCACCGGATGCATCAATGATTGTACATGTACAATTTATAAAAATACCCGCACATCATTCTACGGATGGCAATCAGGAAGCAATTTGAAAAGCTTCGCGTACTTCGTGTACATGCAGCTTTTGACACATGTTCCTACCAGCACATTTTTTTAAATCAAAAAATATCTTCTAACTTAAATACCAGTAGGTATATATATTTTTTTATTTCTAAAGTTAGTATTCATAGTTAAAATAATTTTCGAATTAAAATTTTTCAACCCCCCCCAATACGCTCCAAATCTTTGGCCGGTCGGTTTTAAGGTTAGAATGTCAAATGTCAATACCAAAATGAGCTTTACCGTACATTTACATTTTACTAGCTGATGTATACACGGCCTTGCTTGGGATATTTTTTTCTTTTTAGAATAAAGTTATGAAGTTGTGAATTTTTGCTTGTCGTTTGTGTGTCATAATTGATTTGACAGCGAAAGTAATACCTTGTGACGACTATTACTATATATAAACAAAGAAATATTCAATTATTAATTATTTTTGTCGAGATTTTAAAACCTCATTTTAATATTTAATCATTGTAGAAAATAATATTAACATAACCTAAATGAAACATGAAAACGGAAAAAAAGACAGAAAATAAAAAGATTTCAGTCGTATCTGGGACACGAACCCAGGACCTCTGCCTATCCGGGGCAGCCGCTAAACCAACTTAGCTAATCCGTATTGACAATTGTTCTAACCGTGAATATTTCTATTTCTTTCATTAATAATGCATTTTTTAATTTTGAAGATCAATTATCGGGCTTAAATCCCTCCCAAATTAAAATAAAATATGACCAAAAATAAAAACAAAAATACGCATTTAAAATACAAAACAATATCAACTAATAAAAATTTCCATACAAATCCAAAACCAGAATACGCGTGGAAGAGACCCTCGACGTCAAATGATTCAAATACAATGTTACCAGCATGACAGGGTGAGATGATTTTTTATTCACCTTTGATTGTATATGATAAAACGTATATATTCAGAATCAGCTTTCGCTGATCTATATGATTTTTTTATGCCGATAGAATAGAAGAAACTGATGACTTTCGTATCGGAATATTAGAAGACATACGTATGTGTACTGCATATATACATGTGGTGATGATGATGACTCTCGGCTAGAGTGACTGTTTGGTCAATGCCACCTATTTCAAACGGTAACAGGTGCTTTACATATCGCATATTTAGATTGTCTACAGTTAGACACCTTCCAATGCCACCTACACCTTTGGTTGGACGTCCCATGAGATTTTTTTCATCTTTTGTTTGATCCACGTTCCCACGCACCTAAAAGAACATCACGTTTTTGATGTTGTTATATGAACCTATCGTGCATGCTCAAAACTCTTGGTTAAATATCTCAAGGATACATTCAGAGATGCTTTGTTAAGAGCACCTCTGCAGTCTCGCATAGCCAATTGTTGGATGGGTTACAATTGGTTGTGTAGTGACTGCGTTCGCCCATTAGCAGGATCCTCTCCATGCTGATGGTTTGATTCGCATCCCTTGACTCAGGTCCCAGTCCCTTAACACAAAAACCGACACGATACAGAATGCAGTGGAGGCACAACAAAGAATGACGAGACGAGATGAGCGCTTGAACCACAATCCCATGCCCCAGCTTCCACAGGAAATCGCAGAGTATTTTTTCGGAGTAGCCTTGATCCAAAATGTTTTAATAGTCTTAATCCTACAGATAAGCCTTATCGAAAAAAAATTACATGCATTTTAATCGGTCTAATTTGTAGCTTCTGCTTATACATAGAGGAAGGGGGGTGGGCTGATGCGATGACATGAAGTACAAAACATAAAATAGAGTTAGAAGATCTGCCAAAAAAGGATATGTGAATTAAAAAATAAATTAAATTCAACTAAATCATATACGTATGTACTAGTGGCGTACATTGCTCTATGAGCAAAGTTAGGCTGTGTGTAGTTTTGCATGTTCGGGTAAGAATTGTGGATTGAATATTTGAAAATGGCCATTTATTTTCATGGCCATAAATGAGCTTACAAGTTCTATGTATGTATACCTATGTATGTTTTCTGTGTCCGAAAGAAAAAAGAACTGAATAAAATAATCTAGTTTTAGTTGAGTGCACAATCGTCCCACGAAGTTAAAAGTTCTAAAAATTGCGAAATACTCCGTATTTTAAAATACGAAATTCCAAGCGACAAAAAAACAATATTAGCCAATAGATAATACAGTAAATGATTGATGGAAAATGGAATACGACGCGCACCGCGGGTTAGAAACTGACACGACAGATTCTAGTTGAATTTAGTTGTTATTGGCAACTCTCCGATGGGAGAGGGCGAAATTAGGAGAAAGTATTCTTTTCTTCGCTTTAATTTGCCCCCTCTCAAAATACAGGGTTATTCAAAATGATGGACTCAATTTCGTACCGCTATATTTCCTGAATTGTACTTAGTATGTGAATGATCATCATAGCAATTGAAAGAAGCTAGATCGCTTTTAATTGCGCAAATGACCATTAGAATGCTCGCGCCGCCAAGCAGCCGTTTCGAATAAGTTGTGAATAAAATGGCTACTATGCAGCACAAGGTTTTCTGTATTCATGAGTTCTGTTAAACTTTCGTCTCCATTTTAACATTAAATCTCCAACTCCTTGCTATATGCTGTATTTACGGTTTTTTCTCTTTCTTACATTGTCTATTAAACAAATTTAATGGTCTCCTTTATTCTATATCTCCTTGATAGCTACTATTATAAGTCTAGCCTTACTGTAACAAAACTGTACTACTTTTTTTTTTTCTCAATTCGTTTAATACTTGCCGATATTATGATATTTTTATAATATTATTTAAATCCGATATATGTAATTATAGTCTAGTGTCTCTATAACAAAACTGTTTTGCTGTTTTCATATTTTTCCAATAACTTGTATACATTGATCACATGCATGCACCTATTATTACTATTATTGCGTATGATGATTGTTATTTATTGTAGAATTATATAATATCGTTGAACTAAACTCCTGCTGACAAGCTACTTACAGCGGCTTAGCGGGTACAAGTTCCCATTGTATGTAATTAATATTATACAATAAAAAATAAATAAATAAATAAACTAGAAAGAGCATTTGTCGTTCGTATCACCACGTTGAACAAACTGGATGTATCTGTAAAGAAAAAAATCCTGGGCTGACCGTGTGTATTAGAGGAGAAAGTGCGAAATTGAGTTCCTTATTTTGAATAACCCTGCACGTATATACTCATATACCTAGATACATGGTAAGCCTACATACATATTATTATAATATATAGAAAATGAAAAAGCCACAACAAAAATATAATCTCAAATTTCCCCCGAGACCTTGAACGCCACGAAACATATTATAAAATATACAAATAAAATTGTCGCCCGTACACAAATTAAACAGAAAGGTCGTTGACGTAGTATTATGTTTCTCGGGCACTGAATACAGTGAACACCCAGCCAAGAGCAGAGGACAGATTGGAAACTGTATCCGATTTAAATACGCCTCCATTGCCTCAGCCTTAATTCACACCAACTTGATACCTGCCTCACAAAATGAATGCCCAAGTGAAGAGACATAAACAGTGAGTTTTATTCATTCTGGTGAGGGTCATCTTGGAGTACAATAAGCAAAAAATCTGTGGACTGAAGAAGCAAAAGAAGCTAAATTGAAGTTTTGACTGCAATTTCTAGACCAATGCAACTGTTTTAAGTTCGCAGCTTAATTTTTATCATGAGCTACAAAGTTTTGGAATATCTATGTAACGGTAAAAAAAACAGATGAATTCTGTAAGTACTCCTTGTTCCAGAATTTTCACACGTTCAATAAATAAAAATATTTTTAAAAACTAGTATTAAAAATTGGGCTAAGCCGGGTTATAATAGCTATTACAAATAATATTAAGGACAAGCACTCAAAAATGTTCCTAAACAGCGCTTTGCAGGTTGCTAACTGAAGCAATACCACAAATGATTTATGTGTAAATTCCACAAAGCAAATAATACATGGAAATGCCCGTAAAACACGTTGGAGGAATAAATCAAAATAAGGGGAGGGGTCGAGCTAGGCGTGCCGTCAATTTAAGTAAAATAGCAAATAAGTAAAAAGGTTCCAACTTTTACAAAAACCGAATATTTTGTTTGAGAAATGTTTTGTAATATGCTTACCGCAGTCAAAATCAAGCCATACAAACGTGGATCGCAGTGAATAAGGCTCGTGCCAAAATAGGTGTCACGTGACCTTTGCCTCCAGCCGTTGAAATGGTATTCAGGACAAGTCTATTAATTATGTCGTTAGCGGTAAATTCTATACGGTGGGTAGTTAGAAAAATGTATAAGGTTTCAAAAGACAAAAATCCTCACACTGTTATCTTTAAATTCATTCAATTCAAGTACATCCTAAAATATGTATAAAATTTCAGTATCTACGTGTTTAGCATAAAATTTTTAAAATGATTGTTTGAGGATTATTGTATTTTGAATCCTTATAGACTTTTCTAATTACCCGTACGGAATTTAAAGTTAAATCATTCGAAGTGTTTATTGAGTTAGCAACCTGCAAAGTGTGTATTTTTGGGTGCTTGCTGTTAAATAAATGTTATATCTGATAATCATCCCTTCTTGTCTTTGTGTTATTCATCCATACAATGCATATGATACGAAATCAAAAATATTGACGCTGCTTTCTTTTTAATATAGCTTTTACACAAACGAAGTATTGAATTCCGTCTAAACTTAAACTTTGGGCGCACAGTTTACACCCACGCTGTGCAAGCGCATCCCTAGAGAGCATCTGACCATCCCAATTTAAGACATTTTACAAAATATAAGCCAAAAAGTCCTGATAAACTACTTTTTATTATCATTTCTTCAAACTTTTGGTATTCACTTTGTGGCGTCATTATTAATAAATTAATTAAAAAAATATGCTTTGCTTTCACTACTTTATAAATATATATTCCTGATGATGAAAGCATCGCTTTCGAAACATGTAGATATTTATGAAGTGGTGAAAATAATTTTTTTTTTTTTTTTTGGTTAAGCGGTTGCCCCGGATAGGCAG
The DNA here is from genome assembly GCA_022606495.2 of Halesus radiatus. NCBI lineage: Eukaryota > Metazoa > Arthropoda > Insecta > Trichoptera > Limnephilidae > Halesus > Halesus radiatus. The sequence goes on along the minus strand of JAHDVE020005865.1, from coordinate 331,190 downwards.
AGGACCTGGGTTCGAATCCCAGATGCGACTGAAATCTTTTTATTTTCTGTCATTTTTTCCGTTTTCATGTGATCTGAAGTTCTTTGTCCATATTTGTTTGTATGCTTAGGAACCATTAATCCTTCATTAAAATTGAAACAAGTATTTTAAGTGTGCTCTAGTCTATTTGTATTATATATAGAGAGAGTTAATAAAGTGCTGAAATACAATTTTGTATCACAGAATTGATCTTACTGAAAGAATTTTCAGACTGATAAAAGTATGGAATATTATGCCTTTGTTCGTATAAACTTTTATGAGCTAACTAATTATTTGATATGTGGGTAATACTTATTCGCACTTATCAATTTGGTACTCGTTTCAATGTCATTATGTTGTTTTCTGCAAACAGAATAAGGTGTTTGTTTTATTTATTACTCCAAGTTGTATTCAAGCAAAGAGCGGGATCGATTTCAATAATATTTTTATTCTTATCGGCTTCTTATCGTAATCGAAGCCTTTCCCTGTATACGATGTTGTTTCACGTCATATTATCGGGTCCTTATCTGTATATCGATCACACTTCCTAAATGTTATTTGTCTGTAGTATCTTTTGACATATTTGGAAAATCCACAAAAAACACTGTGAAATACGACTTTGTTTCATTTTATTAAATTTATTTGATTGAAACATTAGTTGTGTTTTCTAAAAAACAAGGTTTATTTTTCTTTGAGTGAGTGGAAGTGGGGAGGGGAAGGAGATGTGAAAGAGGAAGATGGGGTAGTACCTGGCTATTAAGATATGTTCACCAAACACCGCAAAAGCAATTTCTTCAAGCAAAGTTTCGGTTCTGAATGGTGATACTGAAAGTATCTTTGTCCAATCATAACCTGAGTCGATACCGCGTTTGGGTCTCACCCAGGTGTCGTGAGTTCAATTCCTTGGACGGCTAAGTCCTCCATCACGACACAAGCAACATCTTCCGTTTAATGTGATGGTAGTAGGAGATTTTCAAATATTGCCAGGTTATTCGTAATCCGGGAATGTTTGTCATTCTTAAAAAAAAAAAATTGTTTTTTTTTTTATGAATTAATTGCGACATAACAGTAATTAATCAAATAAAATTTACTTGCACGCCCCGCGATTTGAACACGCGATTTAAGACTTCTAGAAAAGTCAATAGATCTTCCATATAAATACAAATCCGATCAGGTATATCCGAGACTCTTCCTAGATTGCAAATGTATTCGGGTAGAATATTGCAATCATTCATGAAGAGGATGTTTGTGATTATAATACCTGGCTATTCAGATCTGGTCACTAAACACGACTAAAACGTCTCGATTCTGAATGATGATCTCCAACTAACCGATACTGAGTATATATACTGCACTTGAATGAGGAAAAACAATACATTATTTAGTAGTAAATTTTTGTACAATTTTATTATCTTCAAATTTCCAAACTGATTTTCGAACGGCCGTTGTCATTACGTTTTTTGAAATTTTTAGAATGAAATTGATAATAGATTACTTAAGTAGGTACCACAAAACAAATAATAAATAAAGATTCCCTAACACGCAAGCGGAAGAGACTAAAATAGGAAAGGTGGGGGCGAGATAAGCGTACCACCAATATTACTAAAACAGCAACAAAGTAAAAACAACAACTTTTATAAAAAAAAATAATTTGCTTACGTTTTTGTAAATTGTTTTGTAATTTGCTTACCGCAGTCAAAATCCCGCGAAGCAAACCTGGATGCAGTGAACCAAAGCTGGTATCAAAATGAATGTCACGTGACCTTTGCCTCCAGCCGTCGAAGTCGTACTTAGTAGAACAAGTCTATTAGTTCTGATATCAGTGCACCAAACCAATACTGAGAGTATCTACCACACATTAACGAGGAAATTCAATATTTATAAATTACTAGCTGATGTGTACCCGGCCTTGCTCGGGATTATTTATTTTTTGGAATAAAGTTATGAAGTTGTGAATTCTTGCTTGTGTTAAAATATTCTACCTAAATAAACGGTCCTTTTTTGAATATGTAATCTGTGGCTAACCAGAATGGTGTATCTATGGGCTAACTTCAATTCAACATGGCGGGTTCGATGTTTTTCATACTAATTTTAAAACGTTATAGAAACGGTTTTACATTTGGATTTCATTCAAAACTACTCTCTAAACGTTCCCGGTACTAATAAAAACAAACTGTGCTATTTTCAATGACACCGGTGCAGTAATTTTTGAGAAAATCGAGGACATACAGACGAACATTCAGAACAGAACCTTGTTTCTTTATAGTGAGGAACAGCTACATAATGTTTTTTGTTACACTACGAGTATATGAATCATGTTTTATTTATATACCTACTGTAAAAAATAATCATTTTAAATAAAAATAAATAAAATAAACAAAAATATACAATATATAGAAATTTTATTTTCCTCAATTTTCCAACCTGATTTTTGAACGACGGTTATGTAAGTAGGTACCGAATGGCTACTGGGTACGGCTTTAATGCCCAGCCAAATGTAATTACCACCATAATGTGTTGACACGCCCCGGATAATGTTTACATTCGTGTTGTTTGGTAGGTATCAAATTATATTGAGGTTACACAGCAGCATGTTTTTTTTTTAAATTTTATATCCCATTTAAAGATATAAAAAATACAGCTTCGCAATAATATTGTAGACATTTAATAACTCGGAACAAAACATGTTCATTACTATGGCAACACCAAGATTTTTGACATTTGAAGTAAGAATTTTTTTTAATCACATTTTTTTTAATGTATTTATTAATACATTATTTCAAATGATTTAAAATTAATAAACCGATGCATAGTGGATCGCGGGAAGAGTTACTGCGTATTTCAGCGTGTTTTGCAGAATTTTGAATGTGGAAGCTCGTGTCCAACGTAGAATATGTTTACGAATGATGTATGAATAACGTCTGTAGATTTTCGAGCGAGGCAGATCGTGTCTAACTTAGAAGGTGTTTACAAATGATTTGTGAATAATATGTGTAGATTTACACCTATTTGAAACAATTATAACTATGCACATTCAGATTTGAGGTTACGCTTCACATTCAAGTTTGGCAGTTGATTATGTTTAAATAAATAATGGTACCCACGGGAAAAGTATAAAATTAAGCTTTTTATGATTTTTTAAATTTATTATTTTGATCTGTAAATTTCGTATTGTTTTGTTTCTTTAAATATTTTATTTATTTAACATGGTTATTCCATGGCTATTTCTGTACATGAATTGGAGAAATACAAAAAAATCGCCTTTTCATATAATTATCCTGCTTGAAAGGCGTTAAATAATAAATTTGTCAAGAATATATTGTAGAATCATCTCTTTTCCGGAAATAACACTAATTTCAGAATACTATTTGGTGAAAATAAAAAACATTCACTTGGTCCATTGTGCTTTTTTAAACTTACAATAATCTTTCTACGAGCCCTCTTGGTGTTGCAGTTATAACGTTTTAATTTATCGAATCGCCCTCTTTTTTTTCTACTGTATAATGTCAGACTGTATATGAGTATTTTTTTTTTAAATACAAAGTGCCCTAGTTTAAATAAAGTGTTTAAGATTTGTTTTCTTCTCTATGCGCACCGTAATCAAAACTTTTAAAACCACACACTGAACCTACCTCAATGCAACACTAACTCAAAACAAAACACCTTTATTCACCGCGCTTCACACATTTTTAACACTTCATACAGTGAGTTCGACTTATTCAACTCAGTCCCTTATAATTTCAAACCAAAAATCAATAAAAAAAATATTCACACAATACATATTACTCTACACATACTAGATCCTTTCGCTTCCCCTCCCTCCCATCATCCTAACCTCATAGACTAACCATGGATATGTTTTTAGACTTAATTTTTTTTTAAGATTTATTGAAGCAGACATCATCGAAGAAGGAACTAGTAAATAGGGTGCCACCTGCCAGTTAATTCATAAGTTTTTAAAGTCAATGAATAGCCATTTTTTTACGAAACATACGGTTTTATATCCGTTCGTAACGCTTGATACGATTTTTAACTAATATTTGGTCTACCGCCCGATTTCGCCGTTTTATAAACGTTCGTCAGATTGCCGGTCGTTTGACAGCTGTTAGTTGTTGCCAGATGATCGCTTATTTGAAACCGTCCACTATTTTAATTAAAAATACAATACTTAATTTGCATTTGTGAAATGGATTCCCTATCGAGCAATGATAATGATGACAAGCGAATGGCAATTATTCGAGAAAAACGAACGGATAACTGTCCGTTAAAGAAACGGTTGGTTACACAACAGAAATTTGGTAGTTCGTTTATAAAACTGGCCCTTAACAAAGCAATGAATTGTAAAAGCATAAAATAAAATAGAAAAAAGCAGGTGCGGCTCGTTACATGTTGGTGTACTAAAGTGCTAACATTGAAATCAACTGCATTATTAATATATTGGTAGAAAGCAGTCACTTTGTGGTTAGACATATTTAATGAAAATAAAACAATAACTTTCTTCATAACCACGAGATTTATTTTATTTTATTAGGATCGACCGGTTTCGCTTAACACAAGATGTACTGATGATGGTGCTTGTATTAAGCAAAACCAGTCGATCCTAATAAAATTAAATAAATCTCGTGGTTATAAACAAAGTTATTGCTTTATTTTCATTGCATTATTAATATTGTTGTAGCCGAAAACATTTTTTTTTAAATTTTGTATGTAGATTTTTAAGTTAAATTTACCAAATTAAACCCCCTAGCAAAAACATTTTAATACATTTTTTTTTTTTTTAAATAATCATTTTCGGCTACAACATCAATAATGTCGTTTTTTTTTCAATATTAGCATTCTAGCACACTAAAAAATCATGAGCCGCCCCTGGAAAAATGCATATTACTCATCAATGTAGATCACATAAATAGTAAAAATACAATACATAGACACAATAGAAAGTTCGTACTTAAACTAACTACAGGACACAGGTCATATGGAACATATCAATATTTCCTTCTAGGCACTTAGCTAACCGAGTAAGTATTCTTATATACATTGGTATGTTGTTCCTGCACCTAGGAAGTACAAAAAATCTGTGTTGGCGGCCTCGCGTGAATAATCCGGAGCATAAAATACTATCTCAGAATATTTAGTTTCACTCTTTTTATAAATGTTTTATAAATTGCCTTCCAGTCTTAATCATGCGAAATAAACGTGGACGGCAGTGAACTAAACTGGTGTCAAAATTGGTGTCACATGTTACCTCCAGTCGACGAAATCGTACCTATGACAAGTCTATTAATTCTGACGTCATTACCCATAGCATGTATTAGCCGGACAATTCAACACAGTGATAATTCGGCACACGGCAATGTGATATAAAGTCATATAAATGGTAAAACTTTTAATGACTTTGTATGGCTTTTCAAACATGTGCCGATTTATCGCTGCGCCGAATTATCGTGGAACCATTATGTGCTTACGTCATAAACGGTTTACTACGTAGTTGAATACGACATATTACTATGAAAAGGTAAACTTTGGATATCTTATCTCTATTATCGAATTAACTAGGCCTGCGACTGTGCAAAGAAAGCCTATAAGTGGAAGATTCCTTGCGGTAAAATTCTATAATGTCGGATACTCGCGCCCATCTAAATGCTGTTTTTTTTTATTATTTCATGCATGTTACAATTATTTTCTTAAATTGGTTTCTCGAGAACTTAATCTATATATAAAAATGAATGTTTTTCTATGTGTCCTCGATTTTCTCGAAAATTACTCGACCAGTTTCGCTGAAAATAGCACAGTTTGTGCTCTCATTAGTGCAGGAAAGGTTTAGAGAGTAGCTTGAATGAAATTCAATATGTAAAACTGTCGGTATAACGTTTTAAAATTAGTATGAAAAAAAAGACCCACCATGTCGTATTGAGGTTAGCCCATAGATATACCACTCTAGTTAGCCACAGAAGATGGTTTGTTTGGGTAGAATATTTTAAAAATGGAAAACACAAGTAGACCTTACTTAGGAACTTTATTATTTAGATATATTTTGAAAAAATAAATATTTGGAATGAAATGAAATTTTCAAATGAATGTTTCTTTGTTTAAAGATAGTAATAATCGTCACAGGCACTTTCGCTGTCAAACCAATTATCGCATCCAAACGACACGCAAGAATTCACAACTTCATAACTTTATTACAACAAAAAAACCCGTGCAAGGCCGGGTACACATCAGGTAGTATAAATTGAATTCATCGCTACTTTCACAACACTTTTTTTTATGTGACTCCTCACAGAGCGCCCCTTTATGTACAGAGCGCATACTGGGAAACTATATCGCTACCCGGTTGGGCAACGTTTTGAGGCAGGTTGATGAGGGGGCTGTAGGAAGAGATTTGTTAATCCGGGCCTTGATTAAACATTGGAGGAAAGAGAGATGCCAGTAGCTCTTTCCACATAGGAGCTGATTTACACTAAAACGAGTCGGCGAAATGACCCGTTCTTATGAAGCCAACATCAACTGTGAACGGATGTTCCGCTCGTGTCCATTGAGTTTCGTTTGAGAATATGTTGCGAATATTTTTGTTTGACAGTTAGTTAATCGAACTTTTCTGAGCTGAAAATTGTTACGTTAAATTACAGACAGAAAAGTTGTGCAAATTTCAAGATGCCATATCTCCTCACCGGTCTAGGATTGTTGCTGATCCATGCAATCAGATTTGTGCTTTATAGCAAACGTTAATAGATTTTGAATATAAATTACCCATACGTTTTCTTAAAAGAAGAAATTAACCCCAAGATTTATAGTACGGACATTTTCTGAAATTACATAAAATCAGTACATACCCGCAGTGAGTATCGAACTCAATGCGTCCGACTGATAGCAGAGAATCCTACACACCAAGCTATCGACCATGTTGATATGAGTCCCAACCTTAAAAAATATTGCGTGTTTTCGGGACACAGGGACAAGCTTAAGTACAACCGATGGATTCAAGAGATCATTATTGTAATCACCACTGAAATGAATCAACCAGTGACCCCTTTTATCCAAGAGCTGATTGATTCATTGCGCTTGTTCGTGAATCAACTCACCGCTGAACCAAATAGCCCCTGGAACAGCTTGAATCTCGGCGCCTTTTGAAATAAAATAAAAAATGCTGCCTTTCCTATCTGTATGCGACTCATCATCGATATCTATAGATATTTGTATTAGAATTTTTACTAGTGGCGACCTTTTGCAGGTTGTGTGAAAATACTTTTTTTTTTAAATTTATTATGCTCTATTATTGCAATGGGTGGTTACTTGTTTTTTTTTATGAATAGTTCTGAGGAGGGGGAAGTTTTCTGAGTAGGAAGCTGGGTATCAGTGGGTCTAAGAGTGACGGACGTATGAATCCAACCCGCCCACTGCGGTGCAAGGCGATGGTCCGAGAGAGTCCGGCTGGGGAGGTCGTCCAATGCGTCCCAAACGCTACTAGTTATATACAAGAGACGCTGGGGTCCTTGCTTGTACAGCCACCTATTCGATCTTGGCACTATGGTACAGGAGAGCGTGAAGGAGTTGAAGCCTACTAAGCAAATCTTGAAAAGGGGTAACAAACATTCAACGTTCCTAACAAAATCAATCAAAAAAGTTGTTCCCGCGCGTGAAATACGAAGATGGGTGAAGCGGCTGTCGATGTAGCCCGAATCCTTCACCACGAACGAACGAATTCACGGCCGCGGCCCGGATCATTTTTTACTGGCGCGGACGCGTACCGACTTGAGATGCTCTTTGGGTTTTTTTATCAGTAAAAAGGCCAATTTACAGTATATTGATTATTGTAAAAGCGATGAAAAGTTACACCATTGATTTTTCTATTTTTTACAGAACGACTTGTGCAGTCATGTAGGCATTTTGCAGTAATCTTTGGAGATCCATACCCGTCGAGCGCTTGTAATCGACTGAAGCCCTTGTTACCTTACTGTAGCCAATTGTCCTCATTTATGTGCCCCATATTTCGAACGTTGCATGTTTACTCCATTTGTATACCGCAATATTAAAAACATATTTTTTTAAGAATTAAAATGAATAGATTGGTTACATAGATTAAAAAAGTACGAAAACCTCGAGATTTTAAAAATCCTTTTCGCTCCGATTACCTCACGTATAGAGCCATTTTTTTCCATACCTGCAATGGAAGCCGTTATACTTAGGGCACATACATTTACCAACAACCCAACGGATGATGACGATGTTGATAGGCAGAGGCGAGAACTGAGCAGAAAATCAAGCATGCCAAGTAGAGGATTTCGATTCTGCAGCTCATAGGTGAAAATAACGCTTTTCTCAGCTTTCTGTACTGCCTTGTACACACGCGGGCTCTGGACCAGCTTCATAAAGAGAACATTGGAAAGGCTTCGGGTGCAATCTTAGAGTAATAATTACTCTAAGGGTGCAATACAATAACGCGTACCATATGAGACTCGGACTTTTGAGACACTGCAGTGTCATAGATGGATATGTTCACAGAACGGCGAGTTCCCAGATTTGCAGCCCTAATAAGAAACAGGGTAAGAGGAATGAGGGACAGGATTAACAGCCTCAAAAATATCCTCGAATATCTAAGCAAATTGGAGTAAGATATTGACCAAAACAATCTTCAATCGGATGGGTCAATAACGAAATACTTGTGCAAAAAAAATATGTGTTTTTAAATATATGTTTATTTTTCATTTATTATTTCTCTTGTTTTACTACTCTCTTTTTTTAATTAATTTATTATTTATCTTTCTATTCTTATTTATGTTATCACTTGTATATATAATGTATTTGTATTCTCTATGGGATGCGTGGGATTGCACTAACCTCCTCACATCCCGGAATAAAGAATATTGGACGTAGTTACGCAGAAAGCCTCCAACCCACAAATTTCCAAAATTGATTTTTTCAAATTTTCCTACAAATAAACACAAGGTTTTTTTTATATGTTAAAAACATTTTAGCTCCAAATTAATGCAATAGGTTGATTGAATGTCCACGCGTTTAGAAAATTTTCTGCTGTTTGTAGTTTACAAAATATTAATTACAATACTGATGTACTGTTGTTAGAAAACATCTAAGTGGTATAAAAAACTGATAATATGTCTTCACTATTCACTCCACAGATAATATGTCTTTGTATTGTCAAATTTTAAATCGCCTTTTTTCAGCTTCAACTCTTTGGGTTGGATGATTTCTACATAACTACGTCAAATCATTACTGCTTTTATTATCATTGTTGTTTTAATCCCTTAATCATTAAACTATAGCTTATTATATATATATATATTTATTTAAAAAAGATGTATGAATCTAAAGAACATGTAAACGAAAGAAAAGTATATTTTAACTGGATAAATTATGAAATTTTTACAGCCGCCTAACGTGCCACTGAGCTGCTGGCGGCGATTAACAGCCTTGCTCGAAGATTAACATAGACTTTTTTTTTATTTCTGAAAGATTGGAGCGTCTGGAAGTACTCATTTCCTACTCCCATTAATTACCCCTTTCTCCGCACGTATTTAACTGCAAGTCCGAAGGTTGCGGGTTCGATTCCTGCACAGTACAAAAACTATTTTAACGAGGATTTTTATTTATTTAATATGTATCTGGGCGTTAGTCTGGAACTAAACGCTCCGGGATGGTCCGACAAATTCTGAGGAATCTACAGCGCGGGTGTTAATTATGCGTCTCAAATTTAAATTGGGGAAATTCCCCACCAACCGCACGTACGCATTGTTCCCGACGTTCTGCATTACTCGTATTACTTTTCAAATGTTGAACTAATGTCAAAATATCTTTCGTCTACGGGGAATATTTTGAATTTCATTTATAGGGCGCAGCATCCGGAATGACTTCACATTAAACACGGACACCCGTGTAAAACATTAACAATGAGCTAAACGTGTACACATCTTTACACGTACACGTGTGTAATGTATAACATGAGATGAGTCCTCTCCTCTGGCGTCAGGGACGGAATGAGAAAATTCGTGTCATTCTACACCCACCGGTGTTTTGTAAGTCGAAGGTGGTGACAGCACGAAATAACACAATTTGTACCGACAACCAACAAGTACACTCTGTATGCAGCTATATTGTAGGACGAAAACTGCAGCAGAGAAGTCGTAAGGTCATTTAGCACCTAATAAATTAAAAAATAAAGTGAGCAATCAATATTTTATGACCTTCGATCTTCCTACTTTTACCTACATACTTATATTAAAATAATTTAAAACAGTAAAAAGCGTTCTTTTTGGTTTACCATTTTGGAATCTGTGACTGATAGTGCTCGAGTGAGTTACAGTAAATATTTAGATCCATTATTAACGGTTGCATGATAATTCAGCACATGTATTAATCGGGACATTTTTTAAAAGTGATATAATAACCTAATCTAATAAATGAAAAATATTTTTTTATTTATTGGATTAGGTTTTCTGGCTAGTTTTTTCGTACTTTTAATGACTTTAAATCACTTTTAGAAAGTGCGTCGATTCACTTATCCGGTCACCATTATAAAATTTTCTGCGCAGGCGGCTAAAAGAAAAACTATCAAACAAGCGATCTACTTTTTTAATCTGTAGATTATTTTTCAATCCACAATGTATATAAGTAGCAACGCCCCCAGCTGCATTGATATATATTTAGTATGTCGATCTGTATCAAAATCAAACGTCAGACATAAATAACTAATTTAAAAATAAATAAAATCGAAATTTTATAGTTTCAGAAGGTAAGTGTCTGTGCCATATACAATTTTGTAGTAGGTAATCTCCTTACTGAAAGGAACATTAAAGGAACCAACCTGAACCTGTAAAATCGTAATAAAATTCTCGGAATGCCACTGCATGATGGCTGACTATTTTTTTTTCTTAATTCAGACAAAATCAATGGAATAAATTTCTCTATGTGGTAGCTACCTGCCAAGTATTTTATTAAAAATTAATTCTTTAATTGATCATTAACATTTTAACAAATTAGTGGTTCATTGATACAGAGTGACTGTCCTATTTCAGGCTGAATAAGTAAAAAGGTACTTCAAAAGCAGTATTTCTTTTAATATTTAAAAGCAATGAAGCCTTCCTCAATCCCACCCGTATGGAAAACGTGACTGGTATTTTTTTCCGGATGACGTGATACGTGATGCATTTACGTTGAGGTTACGTGATCACGTTCGTTTTATCTTTATTTTACGCAAAAATTAAAACTGCTGCCTACCTGAGAAAATTCCAAAATAACTGTGTTTAGAATTTTTATCACAAACAAGGCGATACGCCCCTGACTGTGGTCCACTTGAAAATGATTAGCCAATTTACTTTTAATTGTGCTTGTAATGTTTTTTAAATTGCAGAAACCGGCCTCTGCGTTTCCTTCCTCCTACAACATGGGTCTCTCCTCAAAAGGACCCCTAATACGGCATTCGCAATTATTTCCCCAAATGCCACATGTGTGGAGTTTGTAAATAAAAAAAAAATATATAAGATAACACTTTTCACTCTAATGATATACAGGTAACATATTAATAAAACAAAGCTACAAACCTTTTTAAATATATACCGAAAATCCACTGTTTTCCGGCGCCCAAATATCGCAATCCAATTTCACGAAAATGTCTCTTTTATTTCGCGACAGCACATTTTTCAAAATCGAAGCATCGAACACACGTCGTTTTCACAGTCGATTTCAAGAACCGAACACGTCGCAAACTTTGTAAATATTTTTCACTGATATTCCGTTTGGAAAAACAAAAGCGTGCCGTTTTCCTGTCAGTTTAACGCCTGGAAAAGATTTGCGCGGGAACGGGGTAACTTAAATGAAGGATGATTAAATAAATTAATAAAACTAATGATGGTGTTGAAAACAACGCGTTTACCGCGCGGAGGGGACTCGGGAGACTGCGGATTTGTTGGGCGCTGATCCGCGATGCGAGCCGACATCGAGTTTTGGATCTGAGTCTAATTTTACTCGGCACAATGGCTGCGGAACGCATTGACAGATCGCGAAAGGCCAATCTGTGGGAGTAGCGACTAGCCAAGTAGCCACCTCCCCAGCTGTCTGTCGGCGGTAAAGTATAGAGACTGATTTGCAATTACTAACAGGTATCATGTTTTAGAATCGGCAGGTCAAAACATTATAATATCACCTTTAAGTTGCAAATCTTATATTGATGATGGTTTTGGTTAGTTCTTCGGGAAACATTACAGCAGAAGGAGCATAGCATAAGTACAAAATAATCGATCCACGAAAAAAACAATTCAGAGGTAGCTCGGTTTGATAACCGGACCTTTATTTTTTCGTCGTTCTGTACTTACGTTGGGATTTTTTTTAAACTCTTTAAAATAACATTCAATTTATTGAAATAACTCATTTAAGCTTATAAGCCTCATTTTAATATTTAATCTCTGAATTCAAACATGTAACGGAAATTAACACAGAAAATAAAAAGGTATCAGTACCTACATAATACCTCCACCTGCCAGACAAGAACAGTCTTTTACACCCATCAACCGCTGACATCACCACCCGCTACCTCAGCGACCGACCATACTGGCTGGTGCTATAAGTCAAGTGCGCTCGGAGCGACAACATCTCCATTAGGAAACATTTTTTGCGGAAACACCAAACAGGAGAATAATTTCCCTCAAGACCTATATGATCTTTGGGGATGCTGTGTGGAGGGTCTTTTAGAGGATAAGAAGGAGTGTACTTGGGTCTTGAAGAGACCCATGTTGTAGGATGGAGGAAACAGATCATTCCACAGCCGAGCTGTTGAACACAAGAACGAGTCGTAGAAGTGACCCGTTCTCATTTGACAAATGTCAACCATGTGCAAATGTTGGGCACGCGTTTGGCATGTTTCCCGACTATGCACCGGTGCCGAAAGAATAGAGCATCTTCCATTAAAATACCGGTAAAACAAGGACAGCATTCCTACCTGACGTCTGTGATCCAAAGATTGCAATCCGTTTGTTAAGATAGGCGAATCTATCAAACAGACCGCCCGTTTCTGCACAGGTGACTGCAAAATTCTACAGTGGGCGCACTTGCGATTTGTACAGGGTCAGCATTTGTGTACTATTAAAGTATCTGCGGGTTCTGTACAATACGCCCAGCTTCTGAGAGGCTAACTTTACTCTAGCTTCGATGTAGCCCCCATACCTGAGCTGGTTACTTAAGGTTACACCAAGCATATCAATGGAGGGCTTGTTGGGAAGATTGCTTCCATTAAAGGAGACTAGATTGTCATTTCGATCCTTTGTAGACGTAATCAGACATGATTGGGTCTTTGAAACATTAAATTCGACGAGGTTATTCTTACCCAAAGTGGAGAACCTCTCGGGGTAACCGTTCATTCTCTGCTTCAAAGCCCTCCGAGCCGTTGGAGTTTGTGTGCCCTTTGAGGGCTTGTCAAACAAAAAGCTATCATGGACTGTACTGTCATCCGCGTAACAGTAGATTGGTGCAGATGTCAAGAGGTCATTGATATGCAACAAAAACAATGTCGGAGACAGAACCGATCCTTGTGAGACGCCAGCATTTATTGAATGCGAGGAAGAGCTAAAACCATCAGCAACCGTCTGAATCGATCTCTCCCTCAGAAAGTAGGCAATCCACGTATACAAGGAAACGGGAAATCCGTAGGAAAGTAGTTTGTTGACAAGTCCTCGGTGCCAAACCCGATCAAAGGCTTTAGAAATGTCCAGTTACCGTTTTAATCTCACCATAGCGTTCCAGGCACCGCCCCCAAACATGCATCACATACGCGAGAAGATCACCGCATGAGCGGTTCCGCCGGAATCCGTACTGACGGTCGTTAATAATTTTGTTGTTGATCACACATTCCATCACCTCGGACAGAACTGATGTGATCGCTATGGGGTGGTAGTTGGCCAGGTTGGAGCGGTCACCTTTCTTAGGTATAGGGTGAATGACCGCTTTTTTCCAACTAGAGGGCAGAGAGCCACATTTCAGGGACATTTTAAAGAGCTCGGACAAAACTGTATATCACAATAGCCGTGCGTCCCTGTGCCGGCGCCTAAATATTTACACTATTTTTCTTGTGCGAGTTTTACACGTCTCGTATAAACATGTTTCTATATTTTTGTTAATATGTGTATATTAATAAAGCGGTGATTACAAAATAATTTTTAATTAATTTATTTTTATTATCTTTTTTTCGTTCCTATTTCATTTGCGATTTGTTAACATTATCTTCTTCGATGAATAAATATTACAATGAGATTTATAAGCTTCAATAAATAATTCCAATAACTTGAATAATTATATTAGTCACGAAAATAAACTTTTTATTTGTTTTTTTTATATTTTTTACCATTATGAAGTCTCGAAACATTATTCTCCAACCAATTATAATGTCTCCTGATTTGTACATACAACTATCGACTGGAGTTGTAAAATATCGCATGTCGTTAATTTGGAATAAAGAATTTTCCTACCTGTGCGATTTGCGGTAAGGGTCGATATTGCTTGCAATAATATTCGATTAATTTTTCATCAAATGTGAAAGGATATGACAGTATCGGCTTTGGCTTTTTTAACGAAATTCGAAGGAAAAGTACTTAGTAGGTGGTAGACAGATTGCACCGTTCAGAATTGAAACATATATTTAGCTATGTTAGGGACCAGGTCTGAATAGCCAAACACTTTCAAGCCCTACTCTTCCTCCCGCCTCCTTCTCCGTCAGTCTCCCAAATGGAGGTATGCCATGGTTGTCATAAATTCACTGATTCCGAGCAGATGGAAAACCTGAGCGCTGGTTTTGAATCTAGAGGTTCCTAGTTAGATTCCTCTCGAAGAAATCGTTTTTCAGTTCTGATAAATTACATGTCTACCACTGTAAAACCGGCAAATGGCATGGCGATTATGTGCGGAATTAAGAATTTTTACTGATTTTATTGCCGTCATTATTTAAAAAAAAGTTAGCTTAGGAGAGTTTTTTTTCATTTAAGGTTCATTCACGTCTACCAGCACCGCGCAGTGCAGGACAGTACAGTACAGACACAACAGCGTTATTTTCCTACATCATCTATGAACACATTCATACTACAGCGTAAGTAAGCGTTACGTATCCGCACATGCACGGACAAGCACGGCCGAGATTGTCAGCTGGAATATTTTGACATGCTGGTGCCCCTTGTAACGTCTGCGCCTGAGCAATTAGTATGAACACATACCGTTAGCGTCGCAACCTTCGTCAGTTGGCGTCATTAGACGCAGAAATTGCTAACACCTAGAAGATGGATACCGATATACTGATTGAATTGTTCAAGGAATTTAGGTTATAAAATGATAATAACTATGGGAATAGGATTGTAAAATCCTCAAACATGTTGTGGCGGACGCTAACGCTCAGTTGACAGTCGTATTCGCGTCTACGCTGTGTCTGTACTGTGCTGCAAGATGTAATGTGAAAACTCACGTCTGCGCTGTGCCTGTACTGTACTGTTCTGCTCTGTCCGCTGCTGGTAGATGTTAATAGACTTTAAAAGGTATCATACACTTGGACTGGGCTGAGAGCTTAGAGTAACAATATATTATTACTACTCTAAGGCTGAGAGTCGATTTTTCAATATACTACTTTCAATATATTCGTATATCTCTTATGGCTAGATTAAAAAGAACCTAAAATACCGGCCCTTGGAGAGACTAAAAATTAAACTTTTTTTGTTTTTACTTTTGAAAATTTGTGTTGACAGTGATTATAAAAAATAATTCGCATATGATAAAAGCAGCATTAAAAAAAACTCACCAAGCTCAAGTACTCTTTAGAAACATACGCAATATACTAATCATAAATGATCTGTATAAAGTCTACTATGCTCTTTGCCAATTACGTATAGAATGTGAAATTATTGGGTGGGAACCTGCCTCAAATACCCACATGAAGCAGCTCGTGAAAACTCAATTAGCATAATAAAAACATTCTCAAAAGTACTCTTCCAAAAGACATTATTAAGAACTTTAATGTTTTCAGTGTTATATAACTTTATTAAAAAAAACTTGTACTCAATTTTAAAAGAAAGAATAATAACTTTACTGGTACCTTTCTGACCAACGCACTACAAGGACAAAAACCACTCTACTAAGCATTCCAAAATAAATGAATGCTACAAAATTGTATAAAGCTATTCCAAATAGGGGTGGTGGAAACCTGAAAAAATCATTGTGGGGGGTGGGGTTACTAGAGAATTCATGAGTAAAAAATGTCGTCCCAAACCAAGACATTTTGAAAAAAAAATCTGTTCCTCAAAAATTTGTCAATATTTTGCCTAGTTTTTACAATTTTTTACACCGGCTCCCCAGAAAAATATTAAATATTACCTACCGGTTCCAGTGACAGAAAAGAAACCGGTTCCAAATAACCGGGACAGGAATATCCACCATCTCTACTTTCAAATGCTATTGAAAAAACCACGAATATACAAAAGTTTAAAAACAACACCAAAATATGGCTAAGTAAAAATGAAGATGAGGAAATCACAAAAAATGTGAAGACAACATAAGTAACACCAACACAACAACCTACAGTCCGCCTCGGAACAGAAATGTATATAAAATAAAATTTAATTTAAGATCTTGTTATTTTCTTGTAATTTGATAGCATTTGATAGCAGCACCCCAGTGATGGACGAGCGGCAAGTGCAAGCTCAAACCAATGAATGTTTTCATTTTTATTAAATCCCTTATTTTAATATATAAAAATGCTTGTAATTTTGGACGGCCGAATCAAAATATTGAAGACAGATAAGTTTGTCGCTATATTCGTTCATATTTAAAAAAAAAAAAACAACAACAACAACAAAAAAAACGGTCATAAGCCGTTAAATATTTTGATCATAGTACCCGAACATTTGCTTTATAAGAAATATCACAGCTCACTTCTGTTACTTCCGTGTTTTTATTTTTTATTATTTGACTATAACTAAACATGTGAAAATACAAATATGGTGTATTTTCACATGCTAGAATAAAAATATTTACAGAATAGTAGTTTAAATTTCAAAACGGTGTAAATTATGATATTCTTCCCAACATTTCGAATGATCAATCTGAGGCACCGATCAGTCAAGTGTTTTAAGCATTCGCTCTGTTTGCCTGCCTCCGTGCATTTTTTATCCTAAATTGTCTATGGAGGTGCCCGCCCGCTTTCGTAGAATATAAAATAGTGCCCGCCCACTTTCATAGACGTACATTTGAAAATTAACGTTTTTATTTCGTGAAAAATAATACAAAATGTAGCTTATAATAAGCAAAATGAGATTCTTAAGGTAGAGAAAAGTATGTTTAATAATTTTTCGTTGCGTTTTTGTAAATAAACGTAACCAAAAATTTGTAATCCGCATTACAAAAAAAAAACATTGTTTTTTTTTTATTATTTTATTTACAAAAACGCAACGACAAATTATTAAACATACTTTTCTCCACTTTAAAAATCATATTCGTAATTTAAATATTTTGTAAAACATACAATGGAACGGTCAGAAAAAGTAATATTTCTGATTGGATTTTGATAAATGCTAAAGCCTATGTAAATTTATAAAATATTTAATAAATATTTTTCTATTTAAAAACATTATGTTTATTGTATTGCGTAATAATATTATAATTATTTTGAATGAATAAATAATAACTCTCCGACGTCCCTCTCCCCGTTAAGATGTCCCTGCCTCTACTATAAATACCTATCTACCTACCCCTTTTATTTCTCCTCCAATCAGCAAACACTGTATTTTAATAGCCATTAGTCTGCTACTAATCTTACTACTATCTTAGCATATCGACCAATTGTTTCCCTCAATCTCGGAAGCTCACGAGTGCCGAGGTTAATGCACCGTGTGGACTCACTTGGGGTAACAAATAGAATTAACATAGAAACCAGACGTTATGCAAATCTTGCAATACTTAGTTTGATTATTTTATTTATTTATTCATGAATTTAAAAACATAAGCCACGCATCTCACTAGAACAGTCCTGTGTTGATATGAGCGGCTTTACAATTAGTGAACCGATGTATAAAAACCAAAAAACATCACATCGAACTGATGAACATTATAAAATTATACGTTCCTGAAAACTTCAACTGTAGTCGTCGCCACGACTTGTTCAAGATACCACACGGAAGAGCAGATGTTCTAGCACAGCATAGCATGACAAAAGGGATGGTGCTATTGAATGAAATTTCTAAAATAGCATATATATGTAATGACTCTTTAAATAACCTTAAAACTGTTTTGAATACCTACCTATCGTGTACATGATTTTTTACTTCCTATTGGTCTACTCTCCACAAATTGAACTCCGGTAGCTCGTGGTTATGGGAGGAGTATTTACATACGTAATAAAAATAAATAATAATAATAATACATGTTTATTCCGGTATGTAGGGAGGTTAGTGCAGTCCTACACATTCCATACAAAATATACATACTTGTGTAATAGTTATAAAAATAAATATATACAAAAAGTTTAAAAAATAAAATAATAATACGATTAGTAGGTGAACATTCATCACACATAAAGCAAAAATTAAAAAATATAAATAAAATATCTAATAAAAATTAAATCCAACGGCTACAATTCCAACGAAATCACGCGTTCCTTATGCAGGTGGCGACAAGGTTGAAAGTCCCGCTTAACATCGGCCGCATGTTTCGATTTACACAAAAAAACCATCACCAAAATGCGTATTTTATTTTATTCTGTAAAGCTCACACATAATTATTAAAATGTTTTACGGTCATATTCTAATAAACTTAATTTGCCACAATGAACAATACGAGAATATCGGAAAAAGAGTTCGTAAGTAGGAGATTTTGATCCTTAAACATTTTTTTTAGGTCTGATACTTAATTTTTTTCTAGGCTTATAAAAATACACACCAAAAAAATGTACGGTTAAACAAAAGGCCAAGGTGTGTTCTACTTGCAGTATTTATTTAAATTATCTATGATATTTCTAGGCAACCAAATTCTCAAACCGAAAACACATGATTTTGCATTACTTCCCATTGCATCGCCTTAAGGTACTGCGGCATTTAAGTTGCGAGGGGCCAATATCTTTTTCCAGCATGCGTCGATGCTGGAGGCTGGACTGAAGCGGGGTTCCATGATGAGGATATTCCTGGAGCTGTTTATTCTTTCCCTCATTCTAGCCACCCTGGATCTTATAAGGGCTGCAAAACCGGAAATTCGGAGAGGATCTGGGGAGGCCAAACATTATCCGGAAGGCGTTATTATACTGTACACGAAGTCTCTCCATACTGCTCTTTTTATAGTTTGCCCAGAGTTGACACGTGTACAACGTTGCGCAGAAGGCAAGGAAGAGAGTCCTTTTCACAGCTGTACTACAAAGGCGAAATCTTCTACTGAGCATGTTCGATTTTACGCTAAGAGCTCGTCTTTGCCTATCAATATCGTCATCATCCATCAGAGTACTGGTGATTATGTGTCCTGGGTATTTGGTTCCTTCAGTCACCTCCAGGATCACACAATTCAGGGTAGCTGCAGGAATATTAGTCGGGCCTTGTCCATATCTTACAACTAACAGAGCCGTTTTTTTGGGGTTATATAACATGTTTGTTTCTTCAGCAAACTCTTCGCAGATCTTCAGGTGAATGCACAGTCTTCTTATAGACGGTGCCATCAGTACCATGTCGTCCGTATAGCTGATGTTGTTCAGACACTGTCCTCCGATGTGGCAGGCTACCCTTGCATTGTTTAGTCTTTCGGTTAGTTCTTCCATGTTAAGGTTGAACAATATTGGGGGCATACAACCGGTCTGACGCCGCTCTTTAGGAGGAAAGGTTCGGAAAAATCGTCCACTTTACTAGATTTTCCTGCTGTCTGTGCCACAGCTCTAGGATGCGTATCACCTCCGATGAAATGCCTCTATCCCTGAGTTTAGCCCATAACAACGGGTGAGAAACCCTGTCGAAGGCCTTACTCAGGTTAAGGAAACATGGGTATGAGGTGGTTTTCTTATTTTTATAGTATTCTAGTGTTCTTTTCACTGTAAATATGGCTGTATCAGTAGAGGCGTGCTTTCTGAAACCCATTTGGTTGTCATTAGTTTCCATGCTGGGATCGACTCGATCTAGTTGTAAACGTTCAAATAATCTTGCGATTGCAGTAGCAATTGAGATCAGTCTATACTCGTATCTGTCCTGGGCGGTTGAGTCCGACGATTTAGATTTGAGAATGGGTGTTATTATGGTCTTGTCATATTATGTGGTAAGTATCCATTCTTCAAAATATCAGTAAATAACCTTGCCAGCAGCTGTAAAATTGGTCCTCCAGCGTGTTTAACGTGTTCAATGATCAGTCCGTCATGGCCTGCTGACTTCCCAGCTTTCATGTATCTCAAAACGGCTTTGATCATGTTTACTGTGATTGAGATGCTGCATTTGTGCAACGACGATGCTGCATGCTGCATTTGTGAAACGACGAGATGGTGATTCACTTGAGATCAGAGAGGTCGGAGTAGAGATGGACTGCGAAAATGTTTGCGATTACTTTAGAATACTTATAAAAACAATTCAATATTTAAACAATATTAAAAACTTATTCCATAACTAAATACAAACGTAAAGCAACAAAACAGTGTTAAAATATTAATAAAAAACAAAAACAAATAGTAATTTATATGCTAGATAGTATACATTAAGGGTACAATATATCATTATCTAAGTTCAGGCAGAATTTGCTTTTTGAATTATTCAAAGTTTCGGTTACATTAATTTTGTTTTTGGATAATAATATATCGTACCACCTTACACCTAAATACATGTAGTGGTGCTGAGCCATGGTCGCTCTTAGCATTGGGATGGCTATTAAACCATTTATTTTAAATCTATTGCTATACTGTCAGTGGAGTGAATTTTATTGATAAAAAAATATTTTAAATTTGATATAGGGCGTTTCTTTTATGTAATTCTGTAATAGATGGTACATTAAATTCCCGAAATATCTCTAGAGTAGGGATTCGTAAGGTTTTTTAATGATTATTTTTTTTATTGTAATTATTGGCTGTAGTGAGGCTTTATAGCAAAATATATATATATGGTTGAGATTTTCACGGGTCTAAGATGTAAAATAATTTTCTCGGTTTACCCGCGTAATGTAATCCTTAGAAGGACTTTTTAACTCCTGACGTTTCGGACAAATGGGTCTTGAGTTTTGTTTTGAACTGATCGCTTGCGCGTGTTCGTTCAATACAGGAGTCAAGACCTAAGTGGGTGCAAATCATTTTAATACATAAGGCCTCTGAAGATAGACAGTGTGATTTCTCCGAGATGTCAAAGTCCTTCTAAGGATTACATTACGCGGGTAAACCGAGAAAATTATTCTACATATATATGTACTTATACAATATTTAGATTGGTATATCACGGGGTTGTCATGAGCTAGAAAAGATGCAGGGTCTTGGAGGTCAGTGGCGCATCCGAGGGGGTGCTTGGGGTGAGTCACGTTTTGTTAGCATTTTAAAGATATAAATCGGTGATAATACGCATACGCCAATGAACGATGTCCGTTTGTACATTGACGTATGCGTAGTTTTTTCTTGAAGCTAACTACTGTGTGTTCTGCACTGTCACTCAAACGATATTTTCAAATTACCTGTCTTAAAGTAGCGCATGTTTGTACAAGAAAAATCTAACCAATAAAATTTCTAAAACATGTGTCTTTAATGATTCCGTTTAGACCGTGCTATCCTTTGGTTCTCACAGTCGTTACAAAACTGCACAAGAATTTAAAACCGAGCACAGACCTTTCGATATGTTTTTTTATGCCTGAAAGGTCAATAGATTGTTCAGTTAATGACCAAGGCAAGGGATAAAAAATATGGCCACGGGTCATTGCCACAGGTAGTCTAAAAAGTGACCATTTTGCATTTTTTTTCTACCTAAGACCTTCCCTTTTTTGGAACACCCCAAACCCCCCGGTAGCACACCCCCTGATCAATTTCTGGGTGCGCCACTGCATGTAGCTGTAGGTACCATAAAATGATAAAATTTGTATTTATTATTATTCCTACCCATTAAGATTAAAATTACATGGGAATTTAATTTTTACATGACTAAGCTAATAGCTACATTCGAAACCGGAAATAACGCGTTATCGCAGTTTACAGTGTTATTGTTATTAATACAATAATGAACCATAAATAATTCGAGTATGTAGCAATAAGTTATACGTTCATTCCTCCGCATGTACTTGTTGTACTCGCATTGTACATTCATTAATGAATCCGAGGAATCACTTGCATGAAACTCAGAGGCTGGAAAATGAGTCACTTTATTTTATGAGTCATACCAGCGATGTTTCACGAGTTCAAACACATTATTTTTATATCGCAGTTGGCGCAGGAACAAGATGACTTAATCCATCTAAAAATATTGTAAAATCATTGTTTTGCATTGTATTATTTTTTATATTTCAAAATAATAATCAAAAGTGTTTTGTGGATGTTTGTTATAGCAAAACCTCGAACCTTTTAGCAATGTGATTAGTGCCATCTATTAACACTTTGGCGTGATATTTTTTACAAGTGATTATGCAGCTGCCTGTCCTATCTCGTATCGAAGAAAAACTTCGGCAGTTGTCTGACAGCCCAGTGAGCCCAGCGGCTGGAAGAGATTTGTGACCACTCCTTATTGATAAACAGTTTAGTGATTCCTTTATTGTAATCCGTTCTCCACCGCGTGCATTATGTGTTACGTATTCCGGTAATATTATACTAGTTATGTGCGCGTAATAAACCCAAAATGAGTCTAAACGGAATTACGCACAGCCTCAGCAAGCTGTTCTCGAAGAGATCGCACAAGGATGAACGCGCTACGGAAATTGGATTGCCCACGAACGTCAAGCAACATGTTCACGTTAGCAAGAACTCCATCACGGGCACGCTGGAGGGTCTGCCCAGCTCCTGGGTGAGACTGATGAACACGCAGATCACCCAGGCTGAGCAGGACGAAAACCCCAACGCCGCCTATCAAGCTGTCAAATTCTACAATTACTCCATCAAAAAGAAGGAGCCCATAGAACCATTCAAGCCTTTCGTTACTGAAGATGTGATAACTGAAGAATCGTTGGAGATTGACAAGCTTTTAGACACGAAGAATGCTCATAAGAGTCAAGACTCTGATATATCCCTAGGGCAAAGCAGTGAGGAAGATGTAATTACCCCTGAACTGCCGGGGCTGACCTCGCGGCAGACCATGCCCGCCATGCCGCAGCGGATGGCCCCCCCTAAGCCAACGACGCAGGTCGACATGTCCGCCGTGGTACAGGACTTGACACTTATTGGTGTAGAGTCAGAAGAGAGTCCCATCCTTAGGAAGAAAGAGATCTACAACGCTTCCTTGAGTGACAGTGAGATCTACGCGGAGTTAAGAACTATTTGTAATAAAGACGACCCTCACACAAGGTTCGAGAGGGTGAAGGACCTTGGAGCAGGAGCTTCAGGTAAACAATGCAATTCTATTAATACTCTATTTTCTCCCACTTAACACTTTTTTATGCATAAATTGACTTATTTCAATATTCAACGGGAATCAACTAGGTATAGTCCAAAGGCTATAAAAACATTACCGTTCAACGCATAAAATCAACTGAATTTGCCCAGCACTTAATCACTTTAGACATCTCTTTAGATATACATAAATGCAGTTTTTATAGTATTGGGATGGAAAGAACTTTTGTTGTTGTAATGTGTTAAATAGATTAAGGTTTGTTATTTGAAGCCCCCTTTGTGCAAATCAGTTGCATTCATGTACACCTAATAGCTGTTTAGTGTTTAGGCCCGTAGTAACAGATAGTGTGCAGACTTGTATAGAAACTGTCACTAGGTGTAAATGACTCCAACTGATCTCCACAAAAGTTGCTGATAAAAGATGATACATGCATTCAGATGTAAATCTGGTAAACAATTAAAATTGTGAGTAGCCGAGGTCAATTAAACTATGTACATTGCACGCTATGACTGTTTGTATGTGAGCAGAATATGAGGTTAGAATTTGAGCTTTGTATGTCAATGTCGACCAGTGGCAGTTTTTTCTCTAAACTGTGTTTGTGTAGTTACTCCCATAAAAAAGATAAGAAAATAAAACAAACTTGTGCCATAATTTTACCACACTTTTAACATCAAATTCCATGCCAAAAAATCCACCTTTGAGCGAGTCTGAAATGAATTTCATATGTGCGTTATGGATTCAGCACCTATGGTACTTTCTGTTCTAAAAAATAGTTCATACTAGAGGCACTTCGGCAGGAAACCGTGCCGAGTATGCATACCTTGGCAGTGACTATGGAAATACGGAATAGTATTTTGCAAGAATCAACAGATTTGTTTCCTTGATTATTGTCTTTTAAGTTGTTATTAAAATAAATTTATTACTAAAGGTGTTACTTTTTTATATGAAAAACAAACAGTTTCTTACATAAATTGTGATTTTCGTATTTAAAACTATTTTTTTTGTAACCTATGATATGATATTATTCATTAGCCACGGACGCTTTAATGAATCGACTAATTATTTACTGTTGCTAGGTCGCTAATCTTAGAGTGCAGTGATATGATGAAATTTCTTTAGATCTAGGGAAAAATATGTGTACTATGGAAAAAATCAACATATTTTCATATAGATGAGGGAATTTTTTCTCACATTTTTAATCTATGATTGATCTCCCAGTGACATAGGCCCCGAACCGCCACTGATGTCAACAGCAATAACGGTATAATTACACCTTAAGGCACTAGAATGTGTAATATATTATTTATTAAACATAACTAACTAACCACCACGCCGTTTCGCCGCAGGGATAAGCAGAGATTAATTTAAAGATTCAAAATAAGAGGATAAGATTTTTTTTTATTAAAAGTTTTAATTAACCATCAAGGAGTAGGCGGAGAGTACGGATCGTCAAACAACTCGATCTTGGCATACACTTCTTGCTTCATTCGCATTCATACAACGTCTCATAAATTCTCTTCTGTTATTCCGACTTCTGACATGGCCACACTCAAGTATTTGATTCACTTGATCGTGCCATGTTTTCCTCGGGAGTCCCCTGCTTCTTCTTCCATTCACATTCGTGTCATATATTCTCCTCACACTCCTTTCTTCGTTCATTCACTCTAAATGCCCAAACCATCTAAGCGTCCCTTTCTTAATCTTACTCATTACGCTTACATCAGCCTCACATTCTTTACGAATCTCAATATTTTTCACACGATCATACATGGTTTTACCACACATTTGCCTCAGAGATCTCATTTCTACAGCATTCAGTCTGCTTTCATCCTTCCTCTGCCAGTTTCATGCCTCACTGCCATACATCAGGGTTTGAATCAGCACTCCATTGTGGACTGCTAGCTTCGCTTCTTTGGACAATTTTTTGTCAGTTAGAATGTATAAAACATTCCATCAAATTAACCTTCACAATAAATGACATACTGCATTTGAAATGGTAGCTTACACAAAGCAACCTAATGTGAGGTTACTTTGATTTGACGATTTAAATTATTATAAAATTTTCAACAAATTGATAATAATTAATTTATCAAACATCACGGGTGCTTTTCTATTTATATTCAAGATTATCAAAATAGTATTTACATTTTTTTGGTTTTACACAACTCCACACAGGAGGCCCTGAGGAAAATAATTTCCCTCGCGGCCTATGTCATCTTTCAGGATGTGTGGAGGGTCTTCTTGAGAAAAGGAAAGAGCGAAAATGAGTCTTGAAGAGACCCATGTTCAAGGAGGGAGGAAACACAGAGGCCCGCAAATCGTTCCACACCGGGCTGTTGAACTCTAGAACGAGTCAACAATGTACAAATGTTGGACACGCAGCTGTCATATTTCTCGACTAAGCACTGGTGCTGAAGGGATCAATGAGCATCTTACATTGAAATACCGGTAGACATATCCGTTCGTTAAGGGGAATCTATCAAACGGATCCCCCGTTTCTGCACGGAGTCAAGGGTTATTTTCAGGTATTTTGGGGCTACAGACCAGAGAGGACTACCAAATTCAACAATGGGGCGCACTTGTGATTTGTACAGTATCAGCCGTTGTGTACTATTAAAGTATCTTCGGGGTCTATACAGTACGCCCAGCTTCTGATAGGCTAACTTAACTCTGGCTTTGATTGAGCCCCAGTTCCTGAGCCGGTCACTTACGGTTACACCGAGCATATCAATGGAAGGCATGTTGGGAAGATTGCTTCCGTTGAAGGAGACTATATTGTCTTTTTGATTACCGATTTCTTTTACCGTTGGTACGTGTGGGATGGATGCGTGTAGATGCCAATCGTACTCACTGCACATGTAGTATTCACTTATATTTTACTGGATATGGCGGTTGAGCGGCGATTCGAATACGATAACGGCGGCGGTTTAAATTCTACTGGGGTGGTTGGTCAAAAACGGCGGCAAGAGGGACAAGGGAGATGCGCATGATCCCACGCAATTATTAACTGGCGTAAACAACCGTCGTAACCCTTAATTCTCCTACAGTATCCCTAAACATTGAGGTTGAAATAAAGCCATTGTTTCCGGCCAGTGAATATCACATGTGGTGTAATTTTTGTTATTTATTATGTCGTAATTTTTTCTTTTTCTTTTTTTTTATAATCATAGCAAATTGTTACAAGGTGTATTTTTTCATGGAAATTACTTTATATATTGAAGGAAACATTTTGTATCTGAAGAAAGTGTCACAAATTGATACCCATCAACTTCATTTTTTTTTTAAACACTAAATTATTCACATTTATTTTTCATTACAAGACCATAATTTAATGTCATGATTGTACCGTAAATAAATAAAAAAAAATAAAAAATCTTCTTTTTTTTTGTAAAAATTTCATCATTATCAGTTACTGTTTCTTGATGCTGGATTAAAGCCTCTCTAAGCTGCTTCCACTCCTCGATTCCATCCTTTGCTTGAGGGGAACGGCTGCGGTGCTTGTTTCATACGTAACTGAATTTTCGATCGGAGGCCAAAATACCCATCCAAACGGAATGATCTATTTTTTTTATTAAAGGTTTAGTAAATATCTAGTACGGATGAGAAGTATTTTTATTTATTTTTGTACATACCCATGTTGGCCTCCAATCCAAAATTCAGTTTTGTGTGACACCGCAGCCGTTCCCCTTAATGTTTAGTCATCTATTACTTATACAAAAAAATATATATACACAGTGACTGGTATTTGGTGAGAAATATTGAAGACTGTAATGTTATAAAAAATAGTTCAAAATACAAACCATTCCCCCTTTCCCCCTATTCTGAATTTATATGTCCTGAATTTTCCATAATCTAGTTTAATTATAATTAATCATTTTTTTTAAGCGGAAAGGTTATGATTTAATATTATATTTACTTGAACAATTTTCCTTATAAAGGCTTATAACCTCTCCCATCCTGTAGTCATACATTGCATCTGATACTAATCGCCTTGTATAATATTATATTTATATTTTTTTGGAAAAACTTATTGAAGATAATATTGATAACTCTCAAAATGAAACAACCTTGATAAGGTCCCGGATAGACCGTGAGGTCCTGGGTTCGAGTCTCAGCTGCTACCATTATCTTTTTTATTTTATGTCTTCAGTTTCATGTTTCTTGTTGAGAATTGTTAATATTATCTTCAATGATTAAAAATTATAATAATGTTTTATTAATTTCAAAAGGAATTGAAACACTAGGTGAATTTTAATTGCATATTACACATGAGGACATAAATGCTTTTTTTTATATTTATATTGTCCATGTTGAATTTGTATACTTTCTAACCACTTTCATTTGTGGTACTCCTGTCATTTTCATACCTGCTTTACTTTCTGTTTGTCCAAAAGTTTTTGTGGCAGAGATAGATAAAACTCTCTCTTTCCCTTTCTAACCCCCCCCCCCCTCCCCCTTATTGATGCACGATTTATTATCTACTAATCTGAAAATTCTTAGACAAGATAATAACTATTAAATAAATCATGTATTATTACTAAATCACTGTTGATTAGAACTATAAAATGTAATTACCTGAAACTTGTTATTTTATTTTTTCAGGAACTGTATTCATCGCCAATGACTTGAAGAAACATACCAGGGTTGCCGTGAAGGACATAGACTTAGCCAAACAGCCGAGGAAAGAATTAATTCTAAATGAGATCAACGTGTTGAAAGAGTTCCAGCACAAGAATTTGGTCAACTTCCTGGATGCCTACATGAGCTACGATCATCTGTGGGTCATCATGGAACTTCTAGACGGAGGATCCCTGACAGATGTGGTCACGGAAGTTGTCATGAAGGAGGGACAGATCGCAGCCGTATGCAGGGAGACTCTGCTCGCCATCGAATTCTTGCACTCCAAAGGAACCATCCACCGAGACATCAAGTCGGATAACGTCCTCCTCGGAATGGACGGCAGCGTTAAAGTAACAGACTTCGGTTTCTGCGCCAACATCATCGGCGATGAGAAACGGCAAACCATGGTCGGGACACCTTACTGGATGGCCCCAGAAGTCGTCACGAGAAAGCAGTACGGGAAGAAGGTCGACGTGTGGTCTCTAGGCATCATGGCCATCGAAATGATTGACGGCGAACCTCCGTACATGAAAGAAACGCCTTTACGAGCCTTGTATCTAATTGCCGCTGTAGGAAGACCAAGAGTAGCTCGCTGGGAAGCCCTGTCCCCCGCGCTCCAAGACTTCCTCGACTGCTGTCTCCAAGTAGAAGTGGCTGAGAGATCTTCCGCTGCCGAACTTTTGAAGCATCCTTTCCTGGAGAATGCCATGGAGCTACGTACCCTAACGCCCTTAATCAAGGCTGCCCAGAAAATTTTACACAAGAATTTCGAGGGATAAAAACAGTATCAAGATACGTATTAATATTTGAGAATGGTCGAATGTCAAACTTTCATCTTTTGGTAAGTTTGGTATTGTTAATGACTGCCAGCCTTTTGTATGTTATCCAGTGCATGATAACATGCCTTTTGAATTTTACTATTCAAAACCAGTTTTTGTAATTGATTTTTACTTCTATGTATAGGACGTATACGAAAGTTTTGAATATTTCCTAATATTACTTGGCCCCCGTGCCGCAGTTGCTGTGTTGACTTAGCTTAAGGGTATGAGTAGTACGTGTGTCCGTATTTCATAAGATGACTGCCATAAAGCAAATACAAGATAAGAAGTATTTGACTGCAGTGAACATTGTAAAAAGGTCCAAAACATGCTCACTCGTACACCTGTTTTGGAGAGGTTCTTGATCTTTTTGTAAAAAAATCGATGAAAAACGTAATTATAAATAGACTGTTGTACATTTTTTTTAACAACAAAGTAGTTTGCTGTTTATGATTTGATGATAACGTCACGCAATCGATCTCCATTCATAGGTAAACACCCCGATATATATGTTGTACGCGGGTCCTGATCTAACATTCTTATTTCACGCCTGTCAGATATATTAATTACAATGATGAGTACAAATGTTATTTGTAGGGTGGGAATATTTGTCTCAGGTTGACAGAACCTAAAAGTGTATCAATGCTTTCCTGTCGAACCAGTTTCCTTGAAATTATTTTCCCATGCTTCAAGTATACGAACATATGAAATAGGATTGTTCACACAAAATTTTAATTTCTTTAATATTCCCTCCTTGAAGTTTATTGTTTTTTTTTGTGACGGCATTCAAACGAGATGCCTGTGCCTCGGCCTCTATATGTGCTGTCAGTGCCTAGGCATTTATTTATATGGAAAGGTTTTGTTACAACCCATTCCAACGCTCCGTTATAGGATGCGCGCACTTTCCACGCCACGGTATCAACAGAGGAAGTCGGTACTTCAAATTCGTCCATTTTCCTGTCGGACCTGTATTTTAAAGCTGTTTATTTGTACTTTAAAAATATTCGCCAAAGCTTCTTCGCAGTGCATATACAGTCGACGCGCTATTTTGTAACTCTTTATCGTGTCAAAAGTACCTATGTTAAATGTTTTGGAACAAGTTGCTGATAGATGTTTTTGGTAAATGTTTTGAAAGGGATTTTTGATAAATGTTATGGAAGAGATTTTTGATAAATGTTTTGGAGAGATTTTTGATAAATGTTTTGGAGATTTTTGATAAGTGTTTTGGATAGGTAATGTGGTTTAGCACTGTCCGGGTGGAATTCCTTGCGTTGTTCGCTTTGAAGACTTCAGTTGAGACACTGACATATTTAGCCAAGTATTGTAAGCATTACCATATGTTGTATTTCATATTTTAGAGAATAGAGGATAAGTGCTTGACCAGAGTCAATTATGGTAGTAGCGAGAGCGTTTGTGATTGATTCTAATGTGCCAATAATTGATGTTTTTATAGTTGTACATTTTACCAATAGTAACAATTATTATCTTATTTTTTATCCAATTGATTGTGTTATATTTGGACTTGTTCAATCCTTATCTAAACGTGATAAGATATCAACTAATAATTTTATTGTTGTAAATATTTGTCACTCGATTTGAAATGCTTGAAAATTCGCTTTCTTATATAAGTTGTGCTTTCTTTGCGCTGAATTTATATATTAATTAATTAGTAGCATTGCTTCATTGAGGCTTCCTTGATATGGCCTAGATTACTAGATTATATTGATAGAGGACTGACATAAATATTATCGTTATTATGTTTAAGATTAATTTTAAATTTCACCTTTTCATCGCTTTCAAAAGTTTTATTTTTTTTATTTCTTCAAATGCCAAAATAATCTATATAGCAGTAAATTTCTTCCGACATCACGAAATCTGCAGTGTTTTTTCCGTCTGGAATTCCTAGGTCAACTCGCTATGTGGAGCTCCCCACGTCATTTCAATCTTGAGCTATGTAACTGTGAAATATCCATTTAACTGTGAAAAAATAAGACAAGCTTAAAATAAAAATATTGCTTATTCTGTATTTTTCAATAAGAAAAGAGTCTTGGAACTCGAATAAGGAACTCCAGTCTAATTTTTTAATCAATAATACTGTTCAAACTTAATTACCAGTATATTTCGTTTTTTTTTTTCTAAAGTTAGTTTTCATAGTAAAAATAATTTTCAAGTTTCTTTTTTTTCAAAGTCCGCCAAAATGCTCCAAATCTATGGGCGGTCAGTTTTGATTAGTTTTGAGGTTAGAATGTCAGAACTAGGATGAGCTTTACCGTACATAATTTTATTTTGTATTCTTAGTAAACCATAACTAAACATAAGTAAGAAAATTATGTACCTTTTTAGAAACTCGAAAAAAAATAATAGTATTGAGCATTATCAAAATATCCATATTGACAATTGGTTTGCTCATGAATACTCTAATTTCTGTTATTAATAATAGTTTTGTTATATTGAACATCAATAATAGAGCTTAAAGTAATCCAAATTAAATTTAAATTTCATCAAAGCTAAAAAAAAACACATATTTAAGATACAAAAGAAAATCGAAAAATAAAAATTTCCATACTAATTTAAAAACAGAATACACACGTGATGTCAGATGTTCCAAATGCAATGGTACCAACATAACAAGGTGTTTCAATAAGATGACTTTTTATTCACTTTTAAATAACGATCTATAAATTCTACATATAATTATATACAATAAAAGTTATATATTCAGAATCGGCATTTGTTGATCTATATAAATACATATTTTTAAAGACATTATATTTTCCACTGGAGTTCCTTATTAAACACGGTATTAATTACCAGTAATCAAAAAGTCATTACTACCTTGAGTTTTTAAATTTCAATAAAAATTTAAATTTTATTTAATCAATTGATTTAATAGAATGAGTAAGCTATTTCCAACATT
The DNA here is from genome assembly GCA_022606495.2 of Halesus radiatus. Taxonomy (NCBI): domain Eukaryota; kingdom Metazoa; phylum Arthropoda; class Insecta; order Trichoptera; family Limnephilidae; genus Halesus; species Halesus radiatus. The sequence continues at coordinate 299,310 of JAHDVE020005865.1, read as the reverse complement.
AGGTGCTAAAGTATACTTTTTGTAAAGCCTTTCGATGCCTGGCCTTAATATAATTGTTATTGTAAGATCGTTAAGGAAAGTAAAACTATGTTTCAGTGTGGTTTTGACAATATATATGTAAACACTTTTAATACTGTTCATGGAACCACTAAATTGTGCAACAATTGTGATCTTATTATAACAGAGTTCTAACCACCGTACAGTAATGAATTTTGGGTAGGTACTTTCTATAATATGCATCTCTAGATACCTGTGTATGTACTGTAAATTTCTTAATTTAAAAAAAAAAGTATTTATTCTTGAATTTGCAAATTCATCCTTAAATTTCATCTCAAAACTAAATTTGACAGTTTTTAGAACCTTGTCATTGTAGCCTCGTGTTATGTGGATACAGAAATGTTATTGAAACCTGCCTTGCATGGCCCCGTTGTTGCACCATTATGAAATGATTTGCTGACCCATGTAAAGTGAAGTTAACATGCCTTTTGAGGTGCTGATTTAACTTTATGTTTTGATAAACTTTTGCATTATGTATTGAATAATGAAACTGGTAACAATATTAACACATTTTCCCATCGGCAATCGTATACGTTCAAGCCAAATAAGCTCAACAGAAATCTAACACTAAATTGACTGAATTACATATTTATATCTTGGTGTTTTGAATGTAGTTAAAGAATATTATTAAAAAAATAAGCAACATTATTTTATCTGGCGGATACTTGAATAGAGCCCCCAACTTTTCGGTTGATAGACAAGACTTATCATCATTTAAATACCAAGTACTTTTGATAAATTAAAATATTATTTTTGTAATGATTGCTAAAAACACATTCCTCATCTTTTTATCACTTTATCAATTTTTTTTCCCCACTCAACAAGGTCATACTGTGACTTTTAAAATATTTGCTGATTTCATAAAAATGCTGACTAAAATCTTTTTTTTTTCTGAAAAATTGTGAAAATCGTATGAAATTTAATCCAAGGTATTACATTATTTCCATTCAAATTTTCTGCATTTAAGAAAAAGCTGAAGTACCCGGTTTTGCCTAGGGTTATGAATGGTTTGGAGTAAAGTTTTGATGTTGTCATGTGTTACCCCTACTCCTACCCCTACCCAGTAATTTTCCTCTTATTTCGAACATCAATGTACGTATTTTCATCAAGAACTGCCAAAATTCTGCTCTAGTGGGAAAGGGGGAAGGGGGTGGTTTTTCGAAATCTTGTGTAGACTGTGACCTTCCTCTTGTTTCGAAAGTCAAGTGTGCAAAATTTCAACAAGCTCGGAATAAAACTGTAGATTTGTATACGAAACAAACAAACACTGCCCGCGCACGGTATTCTTCTTTATATATAATAGATTGTTCATGTTGTACAAAAAGTAAGCACAAAATACAATATAATGTAAAAGAAAACTATCTCTTGAAGTCTTTTTTAATCATTGATTTCTGTGAAGTGCTTCATTTAACTAAATTATTTAACATGGTTGGTTTTAAAGTCCACACAATAATATAATAATAACGTATCGTAAAATAGTTTAACGCAGTCATATTTACATATAAAGAAAGTATGTTATCACTTTCAGCTAGCAGTGTCCAAGTACATATAAGATTAGTGGACCAAATTAAATTAATTTTTTACATAACACCATTACTGCAGCGAGGATGGAACACCACATACCTCTGTTCTACCACACTCCACTTCCTTTATTATTCCGATTCTTGACATGACCTTCTCGAGTATTTGATTCACTTGATCGTGCCGTGATCCCGGAACATACCGATAAACCGTTTCAGTGCTGTACTTATTTTGCAAGCAGGTACATAAATGCTATAGATATTTTGTGTTATTAGAAAATAAAAATGTGATAACTTACAAATATCAAACAATTAATGATTCTTTTTGCAATTAAACAAATAAATAATGATGCATTTTATGCATCTAATAAAACAACTGCAACCACTAAAGAATATATTTTCAAAAAAATAGATAATTCACAATTGTGTTTTCCAGCGCAGAGCCTATGTGGTCCCTTCTTACAGCGGGCGCATGTGTCGAAAATTCACATTCCACTTGCATTCTTTTATTTCAATGGCCAATAATGGCACTTGTCATCACTGTCTCCATTTATCAGATCGAAGGTCTCGTCGTCCGTAATGTCGCTGTCATTTGATACATCGTCCTCAATAGAACTAAGATCCGACATGGTGAAATATATTAATTCGCTTTAGGGTGTATTTATTATAACAGAATAAAGAATATAGTTATCAAGACAAAACACTAAACACTAGACAAAACTTACACCAACCGCAATACACCGCTCTCAAATGGAACACACGCTCTTTCGAGGAATGACAAACGCATACTGAAGTGCTGCGACAAAACACTAAACACTAGACAAAACTTACACCAACCGCAATACACCGCTCTCAAATGGAACACACGCTCTTTCGAGGAATGACAAACGCATACTGAAGTGCTGCGTCGCATTTTAGGTGACTAACGCTTGCAATCCAATAGCGCTGCACGGTTATATCTATATTAATTTCTTCATTGTCCTGACAGTCTAAGTAAGTATTCCTTAATCTTATTACTTGCGCTTACATCGATCGACCTTTCATTCCCTCGGGATCTCGTTTATATTTCGTTCATAAATATTTCTTTTAATACTGGCTTCCAAGCTTACTCCCGTCCTTATTCCATGCCTCAGTGCCATTAGTGTCGGTATCAAAATTCCATTGTTACTCGCTAACCTCTGTATTCGATTTCAATGTCTTCCAATCATGAAATCATCTTATAATAATAATCAATTTCTATGAAAAGTTTTTAATGAATTTGCTCACTAAACCAAAAATACTATTGATTGCATTCCGATCATGATTGACAAATGAATTGACTGCAAATTGCCTTCATTTAATGATGAACTGTTTTACACCTTACAATTTAGTAATATTAAGAAGTGATTCACGATCCGGGTAACGTGATGAACTGCATTTGTGTGGAGAATACAAATTAGTTATCCGAGGTTTTTTAAGACGCCATTGCTTGCAATAATTATATAATATTATCCATGTGACAATATTTCTGAGTATTTTGGAAAACCCGTATTTTATATAGCATTTTTAATACAATGTATTTAAACTACAATAATTTACCAAAATTAATTAGAATGTAAATTAAACATTAAGCACTAGTTTTATGTTTTGTAATATACATATATTTTTGCACTATGTAATGATATGAATATAAATACATATTTACAAAAATTATCAATTTTTTCCTGACTCTGCGTATAAACTTGCAAAACTTTTATTTGTAATATCGTCATTGTGCCAGCAATATCTGTTAAGGCTTAAACTAAATAAAATATTTAAATAAAAAAAAACACTTATACCACATAACGCTTTTAAATATTGAAATGAATTGTTTGTTGGCTGGTGCACATGTGGTATAAATTTTTACTGTAGATTTATAGCTAAAGTCCTTTAGGAAACTTATAAAAATACAATATATTATTGTAAAACTAACATATTTTTTTATATGAATACCGTACAAGAGTTCCAACTGCTCCCAACCGTCTGGAGCCAGTGAGACTATGGCATCCCCAATTGGGGAATGTTGTGAGGCTGAAGGTATTTGAGAGGGGAAGAGGAAGGTGGGGAAATACCTGGCTATTCAGATCTGGTCACCAATCTGGTCATGAATTGTGAAACAGCACAAATGAATTAATAAAATTTACTTGCGCACACCAGGATTTGAACCCGCGACCTTCAGATTTGTAGTCGAGAGCCTTACCCCTCGACCACAGAGGCCGTCAAATATACAGTATTTTTATAAGTTTCTTGGAGTACTTGAGCTTTATACTTGCAATAACAATTTATTCCATTTCATATTCCGTATGTACACTCGCCAACAAACAAGTCATCTCAATATTTACAAGCATTAAGTGCTAAAGGTATTTTTTTTTTTAATTTGAATTAGCACCATCTGTAAGGAGCTTTTCACGTTTCATTTAACCTTAAGTGACATTTAAAAAATCATCAAAGAGGCCATAAAAAATTTACTTATGTAATTCAAATGTGTTTTACAAGAAATTTTATAAAAAGGAAAACGAATTTAGTGTTCATAGTACACATAAAAGAAATTACTGAACGATGTTGCAATTTTTCGTGGAATTTATTATGCAACACAATAATATTTTGTGCACGGTGCCACTTAACAAGTATTACCGGTCCAAACCTGTAATATTATGATGAATGTGGTTTTTTATTGTGTCGCTATGATGGTAGGTTCTTGAAATTAGGTAAACCTGGTTCATGGAGAGACATGGACATTTTCTCCCTCCTCCATGTTATTAGAGGGAGGAATCACAAAAAATGCTGTGTGGAGGGATTTTTTTAAGGAAAGGATCGAGAGGATGTTCTGGAAAGGAAAAAGGTATGAGGGGTGGGTAAAAATCTGGGGGTCAGTGTGTCCAGGAGTGACAGATGCATGAATTCAACCCTCCTACTGCAGCGCAAGGTCGAGAGAGTCTCCCTCAACCGGCCTCTCCCGATCCGGCCCACCACGCAGTTGGTGGGTAGATACATCTGCCGCCAAGACCTGGACAAACCTCACCCCATCAAACGTAGTGAACCACTTAAAGTGACCTATGGCAGAATTTTTGGTTATCCAATAAATGGTTCCTGATTCTATTGCTTCGGAGCACCTTCTATTAAAATACTGGTAGAACAAACACAGTTAGAAACTGCAATCTGTTTATAAAGATTTTGGAGGCTATCCATAATGGGCTGCCCATTTCTAGTGACTAAAGGTCTCCGATAAGTTTTCTTACACGTTCAAGTAGGTTTACCTATCAGTATCTTATCAAAGTTTTATCTTTTATTATTGATATTAAATTATATAGACTCTCGCCTAATTCTTTTTAATGGTTCTAGTTGCCTGCGAAATTCTTTATGGGCGCATTTATTCATCTATATCCTTAATAATACTTGTCTAATTTTTATAGCGCAATTTTCTGTGAAATATCACCTCAAAAGCGCCCTGTCCTTGTGTGTGAGTGTTCTGATAATACTCGGATGGAATCTTCAAGGTACAGCTATCCATTTCTTTAATGAAAATTATGTGTTTCAATAATTATTACGCATTTACAAAATATATTTGTTACTTACCATTTTCATGTCATGGAAATTCCAGACAGAAGGGGAGTTTTGCTGCGCCTTCATGAAATCAGTATTCTACTTTATTATTTTTTTGCATGTTCATATTTATTGTTTACACTCCAATTTTTAACCTCATTATGGACCTTCCACACAACTGGTTTGCCCGATACTGACTATAGCCACCGCGTCAAAAGGTTTGACCATCCGGTCGTTCTTTCCTAAAGTCGAGCCTACCAACTTTAGGAAAGGATAACCGGATGGTCGAACCTTTTGACGCGGTGGTTTTAGTCAGTATCGGGCAAACCAGTCATGCGGAAGGTCCATTAGAAATAATTTATAATTAAGATACATCAAATTTTGTATGTTTTCTTTTTTTACTATCTTTTTTTTATCGAAAAAATAATGCCAGTACCCGGTGTTTTCAACATGTAGCTGCGTTTCGTTTTATAGCTATTCAAGCTTGTCAAAACCATAGACAAAGAATTGCTTTTTAAAAAATTTCTATGTGATACCACACAAGAATCCCAACTGCTCTCAACCGTCTGGAGCCAGTGAGACTATTGCATCCCCAATTGGGGTGGGTATGTTGTAAGGCTGAAGGTATTGAGGAGGAGAAGGAAGGTGGGGAAGTACCCGACTGTCCAGATCTAATCACCAAACACAGCTAAAGCCATTTCAACCAACGTTTCGATTCTGAATGGTGTTCTTTAACCACGATGATACTGGTAGTATCTACCACTCTGGAACGTGCTGCAAATATACTACAAATTATTTTTAATTAATAGATTGTGAAATGACACAAATTAATTTAATAATAAAATTAACTTGCTTATAACATATATAATATTACTGTCTTATTTTAAAATACCAGAAAATCACAAATCACATGAAAATAAAAATAATTCGCCGTTATTTACTCGAAAATTGGGAATTTCGCGTGAAAATGGCGAAAATCACGGTTTACTCAAAAATATGACGAATTTCACATAAAAACTCGTGTTATCACATATATGAAATTTTCATGTCCTCTATGTATCAGTTATCAATTGTGATTGTGTTTATTTCAGGGTCTGCACAATTTTCTAAAAATGTATAGTAAAATAAAGAGGGGCGATATTGGAGATCCTATAAATGTAAGAAGGGATGTCAGTGTTGTCTTGAACCCCAAAACTGGGTTGCTGGAGGGTCTGCCGAAATCCTGGATCAAAGAACTGGAGGCTCAGATCTCGCAAGATGAACGAAACGCCAACCCCAAGGCCGCCATCCAAGCCTTCAAATATTTCCAATACTCAAAGAAACGACGACCCTTAGAGCTTTATAAATCATTACTTACCGAAGAAATAATAGAAAAAGAGTCATTGGAAATTAATAATATTTTCAGCACAAGGAATGATCCTAAGAAGGCGAACTTGAATATGGATGAATTGATGTTAAAGGCCAGTAGTGCGTATACATATTTGGAGGAATCTAATGATTCAATACAATCATCACAAGTGACGGAATTCCCTGCTTTGTCCAATACTGATGAGGGTATAAGAAGAGTGCCTGTAGAGTTAGAGTTCCTTGATTTAAGGGAGAAAGAGAGGTATAACGCTTCTCTGAGTGAATGCGATGGATTTGAAGAAATGAAAAACATTTGTAACAGTGGTGACCCGCTCGTAAGATTTGAGAAATTGACAATACTCGGGTCGGGAGCTACAGGTGAGGAGTTTTTTTAATTTTTTTTTATTTAATCAATGAATTAAAAATTACTTTGTAATCACCATTAGAGTGCGGTGCAACGCTACGACGCTGCAAGCGTTAGTGACGAAAATTGCGACGAAGCGCTTAGGCGCTGCGTTCTTTTCAGTATGCATTTGTTGATCCGTACAAGAGCACCTTCTCCATTCGAGAGCGGTGTATTGCAGTTGGCGTATAACTCGTATACTATATATATTGTTTGTCCTGTTGCAATAAATTAAAACGATATGTTTCACCATGTCGGATCTTAGTTCTATTCCGGATGATGTATCAAAGGACGGTGACATTACGGACATTTGTAATTCATTTATATATATATTATTATTATTATATTACGGGGTAAATATGAATCTTATAGAGGCAATCACATCTCTGTATAAGGGAAGCGTTACATGTGTTAGGATAAACAGTGATTTTACGGAGTGGTTTGAAATCACAGAAGGTGTTAAGCAAGGGTGCGTAATTTCACCGTGATTATTCAATCTATACATCAGTAATCTATACATAATTGAATGCAAGAATTGAAAAAAGATGAAAAAGCGAAAATGAGTAATCTGAAAGTATGTTGCCTGTTGTATGCTGATGATACGGTGCTGATTGTTAACAGTATGGAAGATCTGCAGTCCTTCGTATCTAGGATGAACGAAGTATATATGAAAAATGAGCTAATGATGGATGTAAGCAAGTCTAAAGTCATGGTGTTTTAAAGAGAGAGTACGAAAACAGTGAAATATAGTTGTGAATGATGAACACTTGGAGCAGGTCAAGGAGTTTGTATATTTGAGAAAAATGTTTACGAGAGATGGAAAGACTGATAGGAATATTGAAAGAAGGGGAAATGCAGATACTTCATTAATGGGGGGCTGAACGCGATTGGCGCTAACAAAAATTTATCTAAAGAAGCGAACAACAATCCATAATGAAGTGCTGATACCAATTCTGATGTATGGCAGTGAGGCATGGAATTGCCAGAGGAAGGATGAAAGTAGACTGAATGCTGTGGAAATGAAATCTCTGAAACGAATGTGTGGTAAAACTATGTATGATGCTGATGTAAGCGTAATGAGTAAGATTAAGAAAGGGACGCTTAGATGATTTGGGCATGTAGAGCTAATGAACGAAGAAAGGAATGTAAGGAGAATATATAACGTGAATGTGAATGGAAGTAGAAGTCAAGGATGCCCTAGGAAGACATGGCAAGATCAAGTGAATCAAATACTCGAGTTGGGTCATGTAAGAATAACAGTTGAGAATGTATGAGATGATGTATGAATGTAAATGTGTATGCCAAGATCGAGGTGTATGGCGGTTTGTCCTCTGTACTTACCCCTGCGGAGAAACAGCATGATGGTTAGTTAGTTTGTTAGTTAGGTTTATAAACTTCAATAAGTCATTCCAATAAAAATTGAATTCAATTATATTAATAAATGAATTAATAAATTATATTATGCTAGAACTTAAATCTTTAGATGAACCAAACCATTAATTAATTTATACCTTGCGGGCGCTTATCATGGAATTACCAATTCAACATAAAAGCTTACATATTTATTTATTTTATATACTAGTGATCCTAGTGCTGCTTCGGCTCTCTTTAAGTCAACATTCAAAATAAATAAAAATGCAATGACGTACACATTATTCACGTATAAACTCCTGTCAACTCATTGACGGTAATTAAAAAAATAATATTTTTATTTTTTATTTATTTCTTTAATTATTTTTTATATGCTTTTTTACGTATTTTTTTCATTTTATAAAAGAAAAAAAACACAATGGAAAAAGTCCCGATTAACTACTTTTTTGTAATTTTTCTAACGGGAGCTTGTTATTCAAAGCTCTAAATTTACAGTTAAGATACAAATTAAATTTTCAGTTATGTTACAAGAAGTCGGGGAAGACCGAAGAAGATATGGCACAATCAAGTGAATCAAATACTTGAGTCGAGTTATGTCAAGAGTCCGAATAACAGAAGAGTATGTATGAGATGATATATGAATGTGATTGATGCAAGGAGTATGTGCTGAGACAGAGTTGTATGGTGGTCTATTCTCTCTGCCTATCCCTGGGGAGAAACAGAATGATAATTGAACATGATAACAAAAACAACACCCGAAAGTTGTGCCCAAATATCCTTGGAATGCGCGGTGAAAACCAAATAATAATAATAAAACCATTTATTTCTCAATAAGTTATTTTACTTTAACATATTATATAATTTTAGCAATTGACACAAAGGTCACTGCCCAGCTATACATTCCGGAGCCCGGAGTGCAGCAGATTTTCAGCATTGTCTTTAGAAATTAAATTATGTTAAAGTTACATCTTACATAAAATCTCTACACTTAAATAAAATAAAATATAATGAAATGAAAAAAGATTTTAAATCTAAAAATTGTATTTTTGTAATTTTTTTCACTAAATCACTAATACAAGTATCCATTCATTTATCAATGATGTTATGTGGCTGACTGTGCAGTCAGCAACCATTCACTGCAGAACTTCTAGAAGCACTGCAGAACTTCTAGAAGCACTGCAGAACTTCTAGAAGCACTGCAGCAATGACGACCTTCGAATAGATAGTGGTATTTCATTCCAAAGTTTTATTCAGGAATAGCTGAGGAACGAGCGTCATTGATCCCTTCGGCACCGGTGCATAGTCCGGCACATCGAGCATAACACGCCAAACGCGCGCCCAACATTTGCACACGGTTGACATTTGTCACATGAGAATGAGTCGTTTCTACGACTCGTTCCTGTGTTCAACAGCTCGGCTGTGGAATGATCTGCCAGCCTCTGTATTTCCTCCATCCTACAACATGGGTCTCTTCAAGACCCAAGTTCACTTCTTCCTATCCTCTAAAAACCCTCCACATAGCATCCCCAAAGATGATATAGGCCTTGAGGGAAATTATTTCCCTCAGGGTCTCCTGTGTGGAGTTATTAAAAAAAAAACTACGCTCAAATACAGTGGTTCAATGTCTGGGGAGAACAAGTCAATAGTCTGTTTGGCGTGTATTGCATGCACGAAAGTCACGAGACCACTGCAGTTTATCAAACAGATAGGTAGGAACCTTTGAATTCATCAAATTTTACATTTAGCACACCTGATGTAACTTCCTTCTGTTCGACATACTTAGTATCCTAATTTATGTTTGCAAGCATCCAACTCTTGTAAACAAAGATTTGTATGCTCGCGTGTGTAAATTTGCAAACTCAAATTCATTAAGAGAGGGGTTATCTCTATGTATGGGTTCGCAGTGGCCGTGTGTTTGTACATAAAGATGACACCTCTGGCGCAATTACCATTTTAAATCGTGACTCTTTCCTCATATTATAAGTCCATCTACCAGATCCCCTGACTTACGTTTGCTTACTACCGGCGTTGAGTTTCTTTCTGTATATTACCAAAACATTCACAGCATCAAAACAAAAACCCAGGACCTATATCTTGAAATTTTGAGTAACAGTTATGGTGTCACTTGTTTAACTTGAAATTTTGAGTAACAGTTGTGGTGTCACTTGTTTAACTGAGACCTGGCTCAATTCATCGATCAGTAGTGAAGAAATCTTGGATAATCGATACAATATCTTTCAACGTGATCCCCAAACATCAGCGAAGCTTGACAGTGGAGGTGTATTGATAGTCATTCGTAAAATAATCAACCCTTTGTTAAAAAATAACTTACCGAAAACAGCTGTTGAAGATCTTAGGGTGACATTTGAACCTGAGTGATGAATCTATCAAATCTGTGTCATTAATTAGCCTACTTAAACCGATTTACATTAATTCGATCCTTTCTCAGAAAGATGTCAAAAAGCCTGTTTTGAAAGTAAAGCGAGCAAACGTAATTTGATTGTTGGTGACTTTAATGTTTCTTCACTATCCTGGTCTTACAAACATATTGATTATTTTCCTCTTGAAATAATGCATGTCGAGGGTCTGAAAAGCTAGAATCAGGACCTAATATCTCTCACTGACCTGCATCAATTCAACCATATTAAAAACAATAAAAACCGTAATCACAGATCTCTTGTCCTGGTTTTTAGCAATCCACCGTAGATTAATAGTTCACTTATAAAACTCCTAAAATAAAAGGACGAATTTAGAGTAAAATTTAAAAAAATTGGAATCCCCAGAGACTACAATACTCGCCCTCGATTTATGAAGGAACTTTACAAATTATATTTGCACTCTGTTGAGAAATCTATTCCCACTTATTAAATACTTCTGGTTTTATACCAAATAAAAAAGGCTTACTAATACTTTGCCCAGTAATATTCACTTGAATAACATAAAAGCATCTGGCGGAATAGACCTTCGAATATAAAATTGATAATATGGTACCAATGTTTGAGACATCAAAATCGAATTCAATAAAAAACTTAATTTCTTATTTACCACGTAGAGAACAGTGTCCGGGGCTTATCGTCTTCTTGGATTACTCTATCGAGTGACTAAACCATTCAAAAACCTAATATCTCTCAAATACTTCCACACATCCATAATTCGCAGCATTCTTGGGTTCAGTTCTGTAGTTTGGAGTCCAATATTTGAGTGTAACAAAATAAGGATTGAAACAGTTCAAAAGAAAGTAACTCAGGCATTATCCTATAGAAGCAGGTTATCCACACTGCTTACCTAACGACTATAAGATACGCCTAGAATATTTCAAATTAGACACATTAAACGAACATCGTGACAAAGAAGATGTCAAATTTCTTTTCAAAATTAAAAATAACCACGCGGAATCTTATCTCTTAGCCAAAATAAAAATCAATCACCGTCTGCTGAAAAACTCTGAAACTTTCCATATTCCTTTCCAAAGAACCAATTTATCCTTCTCCCAACCTCCTGTGCCAAGGTGTCAATTATATAACATCCAGTGTAGTGGCAAGATAATTGATATATGTGTTTAGCAATAGCCTCCAAAACTTTTCAAAATGTCTCGAATCTCTTGTAATCTAGTATTTCTAGATCTCCATTCACCTCTCTTTTACAAAAAGCCTTATTCATTGTTTTGTTTTCACTTGACCCAAACATTATTTTCTCTTGTATGCTTATTGTTGTACACATAGTTAGTTTTATCATTATTTTTCCAGCTACTGTCTTTATCGCTAAAGACAAGCAGACAAACACCAGGGTGGCGGTGAAGGATATAAACTTGAGCAAGCAGCAAAGAATAAAATATATGCTTAACGAAATCAATATACTAAAAGAAATCCAACACAAAAATCTAGTTAATTTCATAGATTCCTACTTGAGCAACGACCACCTGTGGATTGTGATGGAGCTCCTCGACGGAGGATCCCTGACAGACGTGGTTGCAGAAGTAATCCTGAAGGAAGGGCAGATGGCAGCCATCTGCAGGGAAACTTTGCTCGCTATAGAATTCTTGCACTCCAAAGGAACTATCCATCGAGACATCAAATCTGATAACATTCTCCTTGGAATGGATGGCAGCGTTAAAGTTACAGACTTTGGCTTCAGCGCCAACATCACAGGCGATGAAATGAGACAAACCATGGCCGGGACTACGTATTGGATGGCCCCGGAAGTTGTCACGAGGAAGCAGTACGGAAAAAAAGTCGATATTTGGTCTCTAGGTATCATGACTGTTGAATTGATTAACGGCAAACCCCCTCACATGGGAGAAAGTCATTTACGAGTCCTGTACCTCATAGCCACTGAAGGGCGGCCAGTGGTGGTCGGCTGGGAAGGCCTCTCTCGTGCTTTACAAGACTTCCTGGACTGCTGTCTGCAAGTGGACGTGAATCAGAGATCATCTGCTTCGGAGCTCTTGCAGCATCCTTTCTTGGAGAATCCTATGGAGCTTTCGACCCTCACGCCTGCTATTAAAAGAGCCCACGAAATGATGGAAATGAAGGGAAGGTTGACAACCTCCGTGGTCGAGGGGTGAGGCTCTCGACTACAATCTGAAGGTCGCGGGTTAAAATCCCAGTGTGTGCAAGTAAATTTTATTGAATCAATTTGTGTTGTTTCACAACTAATTCATTTGAAATTATATACAGTATATTTATGCACGTTCTAGAGTGGAAGATATTCTCAGTATCGCCCTGGTAAAATACCACCATTCAGAATTGAAACGTTGCTTGAAATGGCTTTAGCCATGTTTGGTGATCAGATCTGAATAGCCAGGTATTTCCCCACCTTCCTCTTCCCCTTCTCCTTCCCCTCCCCACTACCTTCAGCCTCACAACATTCCCCAATTGGGGATGCCATAGTCACTGGCTCCAGTCCTTCAAGAAACTTATAAAAGTACAATATATTGTTGTAAAACTAATGTATACAATATTTTTTATAAGTTTCTTGAAGGACTTAAGTTTTAAACTTACACTAACAAATTATTCCATTTCATCTTCCATATGTACACCTGTCAACAAACAATTAACCTCAGTATTTAAAAGCATTACATGCTAAAGGTGATTTATTTAAAAATATTTAGATTAGTGCCATCTGTGATATATAAGAATGATGCATAAGAAATCAGAAGATATTTTTGCATTTCCCAACATTTCTCTCTATTTCCCCCCTGGGGAGGAATAGTAATTACTCACCGGTTGCGGTTGCGGATCCCTGGTGTAAATGTATCGAGAGTACCAACATTATTTCTCTTTTAGCTTATAGTGAATTGACCCTAGAGCATTTCTTCCATGTGCATCATTTGGTTTGTGTGTGATTTGTGATTTGACAGAAGCAACTTATGTTGAAGTGAGTTACAAAGTATTTTTGTAAAAAAGTTGTCTTAAGGCTAAACAAAACGTAATACGTGATCGCAGATGGCACTAATTTAAATATTTTAGAAAAAACAATAAAAAAATCTGAAATTTCATAGAACTTACAAAGATAAATATTATGTATTACTATTCAACATTTATTTAATTCATTATCAATTATATTTATTTCACGAAGTGTCTGTAAGGCTTAAACTTTATATAGGTCTCACGAGCATACTTAAACTTTATACAGGTCTCATGAGCATACTTAAACTTTATACAGGTCTCACAAGCACACTTAAACTTTATACAGGTCTCACGAAGATACTTAAACTTTATACAGGTCTCATGAGCATACTTAAACTTTATACAGGTCTCATGAGCATACTTAAACTTTATACAGGTCTTAATAGCATACTTAAACTTTATACAGGTCTCACGAGCATACTTAAACTTTGTACAGGTCTCACGAGCATACTTAAACTTAATACAGGTTTCACGAGTATACTTAAAATTCACAGATGAAGTAGGCGATGTAAAGTAACACCCGCTCTAAGAAACTACTTAAATATATTCATTCCTATATTATTTTTATTAAATATTAAAAAAAACATTACAAACGAAAAAACCCCTCTAATTTCTAGTCGAAAGCAAAAAGTTCAAAACAACAGAGAAAAGTGGAGTAATTTAACCCGGACTTATGTTGTGTTTTAAAGGTGAATGATTTATATGTATTGTAAAATAAAGTTTTTTACCATAAATATCATTATGATATCTGTATATCTATGTTTATAACCTAAATATTTATCGATAAATTATAACACTGTTTCAGAAAACAATATCGTAGACAAAATAATTAAAATACTTTAATTTCTGATAATTGAACAAGTCACAAGTACGAGTATAATCGGAAATTGCATCTCTCATTATTTACTTTATGTATAGAATGGAACATTGAAAACAACACTATAATATATGTTGTGACAAACAGGGCCGATTCTGCGCTGGCGCAATTGGAGCAGTTTGCTCCGGGCACCGACATGTCAAGGCGCTGATACAAAGTGCCCTTGAGGTTATTTTTTACTAATATGGCTCTATAGAAATCATCCAAACAATATTAATAACAGTAATTACTACATAGGCGCCTGTTAACGCGCCCAACTAGTATATATATATATTAATTTTTAAAACCTGTCAAATATTAAAAAGCCTCTCACCAGTCATCGTTCCATACATTTACGAGTATGCCATCTTTCGTTCGAACGAAAAATTCGCAAGTGTGAGAAAACGAGACAGATGCAGAAACACAGTATAAAATGAGATGGCTATAGGAATCCACCTGGGTGAGCATTCTAATAAAAGAGTGGGCCGATTTTCCGAATTCATCGTGCCGTTTAATTCTTCCAGTACGGTCAAAGGACGTTTCTGGGCAAGGAACGTAACTACTAAATACAGATGGTGTTAGTTCTGTTTGCAGCTCGCGTACATATCCACGGGGAGGGTGGCAAGAAAAATTACTTGCACCAGGTGCCTTTTGGCTCAGGGCCGGTCCTGCTGGTAGATGAAAATGGTTAAACAGATAACATTGTGCAAATCCATAAATAGATGCAATTTCGAAAATTATATTTTTATTGTAGGTACATATACATAGGTATTATCATATAAAGGGAATTTGTACCCGCTAAGCTACAGCAAACAGCTTGTCATTAGGGCCGCCACGAGGGGTACCGTCAAAATACCAAAAATGCTGCCCTATCATATATTTAAATATATTTTGAGGTGTGTGTGTTGAAGGAGTGGACACATTATAATTATCATCACTGGGAAATGTATTTTCACCGTGTTTTATATGCATCAATTTTTTTTTTTAAAGAAAATTAGAAACATTTTTTTCATAGAAAATTCACTTGACAATCATTGTCTCATTGTGCTTTTATTATTGTAATTTCTTTAGTATTTATTAATTATTTCTTTATACCAATAAAAGGTTTAACCAGTCCTGTGAAAATTTATTTCTTTTAATAAGGTCAGGGATGCCCAATGAAGACATGGCACGATCAAGTGAATCAAATACTTGACTAGGACCATGTCAGTCATAATAAAAGAAGATATGTATAAAATAATATATATATATATTAAAGCAAGGAATGTGTGCCACGACAGAATTGTGTGGAGGTCCATCCTCTCTGGCTACCCGTTCAGGGAAAAGCCGTGATGGTTAGCTAGTTAGTTATCATTGAAAGTGAAATTTCATTATACTGATATGATTCAAAATGATAATATTAGAAAATACTTTAATCATTTTTTTATATTTTTACCGATATTTATGATTAATAATGATGATGCGGTGCTGATTGCTAACAGTACGGAAGTTCTAGAGTCCCTCGTATCTAGAATGAACGAAGTATGTATGAAGAATGAGCTAATGATGAATGTAAGTAAGTCTAAAGTCATGGTGTTTGAAAGAGAGAGTATTGTGCGATATAGTTTTAAATGATGAATACTTGGAAAAGGTCAATGAGCTTGTGTATATGGGAAGTATGTTTACGAGAGATGGAAAGACTGATAGGGATATTGAAAGAAGGGTGAATGCAGGAAACTCCATTAACGGAGGACTGAACGCGGTTGGCGCTAACGAACTGCTGGTACCAACCCTGATGTATGGCAGTGGGGCATGTAACTGGCCAAGGAAGTATGAAAGTAGACTGAATACTGCAGAAATGACATCTCTGAGGCGAATTTTTGGTAAAACCATGTATTATCTTGTGAAAAATATTGAGATTCATAAAGAATGCAAGGGTGATGTAAGCGTAATGACTAAGATTAAGAAAGGGACGCCTAGATGGTTCAAGCATGTAGAGCAAAAGAACGAAAAAAGGAGTGTAAGGAAAATATATGACGCAAATGTGAAAGGAAGAAGAAGGCGGGGATGTCTGAGGAGGACATGGCACGATCAAGTGAATCAAATACTTGAGTCGGGCCATGTCAGAAGTCAGAATAACAGAAGGGAATGTAACAGACATTGTATGAATGTGAATGAAGTGTATGCCAAGATCGAGTTGTTTGGCGGTACGTTCTCTCTTCCTACTCCTTGATGGTTAGTTAGTACTTTTAATTTAAAAAAATCTTTTCCTCTTATTTTAAATCTTAAAAATTAATTGATATTTTTCAGTTTCATTTCGTCATATCATCAGTTTTTGTCACAACATTATCGTCATATTTATTAAACTTTAAAATTAAATTTAAAAAAAAATGGTATAAGGAAAAGCTAAATTTTCTGATGGGTAAATATAATATTCAACTGGAAAACATTAATATTGTTACAGTGAGTGGAAAATATATTTCTAACTTGAAAATATATTTTTATCACGAAACGGTTGTTTTGACTTTTGACGACAAGTTAGAATTGGGGTGTCAACTTATAAGGCGGCACAGATAAAATAAACAATTAGCACGTGTGCAGATGTCATGGGCCAATTTTTCAAATAAAAGAGTATAGTTTACCTCTGAGAAGATGAATTCTCTCAGATATTGAGATTATTTCGTCATTTCGTTGACCTCGGAGTCCTCGGACGCTCTGCACACAAGACGCCTATGTGGGCGACAGCCCTACTTATCATACTCTATACTAATAAAATTCAGATTATAATTATTTCATCGTTTTATCCATAATTAATTATTTGTTTTGTTAAAACACAGAAATTAATATATTACCAATAAAGGTAATTTTTATTATACAATCCATAATATGTTTGTGTTGATAAGTGTTGATAAGGCATATCTAATCAAATAAGTACTGTGATACGTTTATTGAAAAGCTTACAGTCATTGATAGCAGGTTGATAACCAAGAATAATTGAATAAAAAAATTATTAATTATAGTAGTATATGTGTAGTAGGTAACAGGTGATTTTAAATTTCATAAGTTTTGTGTGTTCAATTTGCTCAAAATGTTCAGCAAGAAGAAGATTAGGACGGATGACATTGGAGATCCGGAGAGCCTCACAAGAGAGATTTGTGTTACAAGGAATTCAATAACAGGAGAGCTGGACGGTCTACCTGACGACTGGAAACAAATCTATTCCCAGAAGCCAAACATAACGACTTCGCAAGCAGAAACTTCACTTCCACATGAAATATTAAATACTGAGAAAATTGAGACAGTTTATGAAGAAAATTGTGAAACTTTGAAGTGTGGTATATCTTCTGTCTCTGAAGTTAATACAAGTAGAGAGACAAAGGAAAGCGAAGTGTGCATTAACGAAACAGAACGGCCAGAAATAAGAAGACTGCTTTCGCAGCCAAATGACAAACTGGCGGCTGTGATAAAGGAATTATCACACAATTTAGAACACCCTGAGAGTAAAGAAATAAATGGAACTGCTGAATTAGGCAATTTTTCGGAGATACCTGCTAAATTAGGCAATCCTCCAGCAATCAATAATAAACCTGATACTTCAGTGGTCGACAATAAACCTACTAAATTAGGCAATGCTTCAGTGACCAACAATAAACATGCTGGAGTAAGGTTTGCTTCGGAGACCGACAATATACCTGCTAAATTAGGCAATGCTTCAGTGGTCGACAATGAACCTGCTGAAATAAAGTTGGTTTCGGAGATCGACAATAAACCTGCTAAATTAGGCAATCCTCCAGCAATCCATAATAAACCTGCTACTTTAGTGGTCGACAATAAACCTACTAAATTAGGCAATGCTTCAGTGACCAACAATAAGCATGCTGGAGTAAGGTTTGCTTCAGAGGCCGACAATAAACCTGCTAAATTAGGCAATGCTTTAGTGGTCGACAATAAACCTGCTGAAATAAGGTTGGCTTCGCAGAATAGTAATAAGCCTGCTAAATTAGGCAATGCTTCAGTGACCAATAAAAAGCGTGGTGGAGTAAGGTTTGCTTCGGAGATCGACAATAAACCTGCTAAATTGGACGATGCTTCAGTGGTCGACAATAAACCTGCTGAAATAAAGTTGGCTTCGGAGATCGACGATAAAGATGGTAAATTAGGCAATGCTTCAGTGGTCAACAAAAAACCTGCTGAAATAAGCATTGTTTCAGTGATCCACAAAAATCCTGCTAAATTAGGCAATTTTTCATTGATTAACAATAAAATTGCTGATTTATACATTGCTTCGGAGATCAACAATGATTATGCTGAACTAAGAACCGTCTGTAATAAAGAGGACCCTAGCGACAGATTCCGAAAGTTTAATGAAATTGGAAACAACGAAAATCGTAAATAAAGACTTTATTATTTATTTTTTAAAACCAAAATCACAAAACCACACTTGACCATTTGGAAGAGTATGCTGCTCCTGCACTAGCCTTTAATTTAATATTATTAAAGGATGGGGAAAACTCCAGTGTGCTTTTATGATTTTAGCTGTTAATTATCAACCAGTTAATGCTGAAAAAAATCCCAGCAACACTTCTCAAACAATCTATTTTTACCATAAATTTATACAGTATAGTACAGGTTATCTTAGGATCTAACAACTAAAAGAGATGGCATTTTTTATATTGATTGATGAGGCTCACAATGGCAAGAATGCTTTTAGGGGGGAGGGCTTTAAGGGCAAAGTTTGTAATGCCGTCAGGGCCGGGAGTTTCTTTGTTACTTCGGTATTTAATGGCTCTTCGGACTTCAGATATGGTGGTGAAATGTACATTTATACTGGGAAGGGAATTAAATATTGTGTTTATTTGACGATTGACATTTGCTATGTGGTCTGGGTCTGCATGTTTGGAGCTGAGGCTAAATTGGATTTCAAAATTATCAGCAAACGCTTTTCGGTTTGAATGGGGTGGTCTAGAGAGGGGGCATTTTGAATTTATTTCTTGAATTTTTTTGTTCCACGTAGAGTGCGACAGCTCAAAAAGTTTCTTAATAATGAGTGCTTGGATTCGGGGGGAACCTTCAGGAAGGGTTTTAGAAGCATCGGTGATGGAAGACATGATTATCTTGGCAAAGTTGTCAACTGTCTTGTCTAGTTCGGGACTGTCCGAAATATTTTGAGGGATTATTGCTTTTTCCCCAACTCTGTGAGTGAAATATGTCCAATCAGCTTTTTTTTATTTACGGGGTGGCATGGGGATGGAGAGTTGATTAAGGGTGAGCAATACGGAACTATGGTCTGAGTTTAGGTCATTTATGGTTTCGATACTGTAGACCCAGGGTAATTTGTGGAGGAGTGCAATGTCCAGAACATCGTGTCTAGCCCTGGTGTTCGGAAAATGTGTGGGTGCAACTGGACCTGTGATGGAGAGTTCCGAGTGTGTGCTGGCGTATCTGCGTAAGATACGTCCGTTTTGTATTATGATCTTACTATTCCATGCAGGGAGCTTTGAGTTAAAGCCCCCTGCTAGGATAGTAGGAGTGTGACCATCGAGAAGAGTATCCAGGTCCTTTGGATCGAGCTAATCTTGAGGATAATGGTAGATGGAGTTTATTCTCAATGGGACTTTGTGTAGATGGTGATTGAAGTTAACTCTATTGATGCCAGTGTAGGTGTGATATTCACTTTGTGGGCGATTTTCGATTTCAAAAAAATGGCAGTACCACGGTAAAACGGCAGTGTGTGTTGTCGGTCGTTTATATAGAATAGTGTAATTTGAGAGTTTTGGCGTTCGTGATGGGTTGAGATGAGTTTCATTAATGAGTAAAATGTCGAGGGCGTGTGTTTGCAAAAATATGTAGTTCGTGTAAGTTTTTTAAGAGACCATTAGCATTTCAAAATGCCATGCGCAGCGTGGAGGGCATGGTAGTAGAGCTAGCCATTTAAACTGAAAAAAGTGAAAAGATCCGAGGGGCGGTGGAGAAACTGATCGATGAGCAGTTTGCTGGTGAGGTGGCAGACTGAAATTTGGGGATAAGGTCGGCAAGGAGGTCGCCAACCTTGGAGAAATTAGAATTTTTGAAAAATTCAAATATATTGAAGGGGCCGGTGGGAGGGATATGGGAGGTTGAAGTTGAGGGTGTTGAGGAGGGGGGTGTGGTCGGCAGTGGGTTTTGGACAGTAGTCCGCGCGTACAATAGAGAGGGGGTCGTGGTATGGGAGGTGAAAGTGACATTACGTACGGTTTGCAAAATGGGTTGTGGAGACGGTCTTTTTGGGCACTCCTTTTAATTTGCTGGGTGGGCTCCAGAACAACTCACGTAGCAGGACCATCCTCCCTCTGCTTCTTACATTCCTGCATGAAGTAATCACCCGCGCACTTGACGCAGCGGGAGGGGGAGGTGGCACATCATCGACGAGTACCCGAAGTGTTGGCATCGGTGATATTGTGAGGGGGCCATCTTTTTGTTTAGATACTCCACTCGAATCCTCAGGTGGAAAAGGGAAGTAAGGGAGAAAATTTTTTCGCTCGCCTCACCACAATTCAGTTGGACTAGTGGGGTGTTCTTCCTCTCTGTATCGGATCTCGTCCGAGTCACAGATTGAAATGGGAGGTTACCCTGGATGTTTCACGCGGACCTCATCTTCGCTGATGGTGGTCGGTAGCCCTCGCAGAACCGCCTTCGTAGTTTTATCTTCTGCAAGATGGAAGGTTTGGAAGGGGGTGGTGTCCTCTGGATCATTCTTGTTGCCAGCCAGAAGATAGAGAAGTTGATGGTGTTGAGGACCACCCCGGTTGGAATGGCCTTGGCATGATTTATTTTCACTCCAGCGTCCAAGAGGCGCTTCTCGAGGAGGTTCCAATGTTTTTCAGATTTTATGAAAATAGGAAGGATCTTAATGAATCTGGTTTTTGACGTTTCCATAACCTCAGCTCCATCTGTAGGGGCGGTTTCTGACTCGGCGTTTGGTGCTGGCGGTGGTGTGTTGCCGTCGTCGGTAGTGAAAATGGAGAAGTGATTTGCAGTTTTATTTATTTCGGTGGTCGAAGGGGGCAAGGCGCATGCTTTCCCTTTCTTGTGGGCAGGAATTACCCATAGCGGGGGGAATGAGGTGATGGAGATAGATGGAGTGCCAGTAGTGATGTCATCGGTTGATGTGGCGGCAGTTTGGGTGGTTGGTACACCTGGAGTGGAGGCGGTGGACGATGAGTTGGGAGCTGTTGTAGAGCGGAGGTCGAGATGGGATTGGTGGTCAGAGTCGCAGTCGAGGTGGGAATCGTTTCTGTTTTTTATTAATTGTTTTTGTGTTTAATTCGTAGAACTCCATTTAATTTTTTTTAAAAATTTAATTGTCAATTTTTTCAAACTGTCAGTTTGAAAAACTTGACAGTTTGAAAATGGCCTTAAACGCCGAAACAGCTGTCACAATAATAACATCTAAAAATACTTGCAGAACTTAATAATAACATTATTAAATTTGATTTACATTAAATTTTTTAAAAAAAGTTTCTGTTTTTGAAATGTGGGCGGAGACGACTTCGCTTCCGAAGTGCTTTCGATACATCGTATTTGAGCGTCTGGACCTCGACACCCTGCTTAGCGCCTATTAGGCACCTCGGGTACCGCTCCATGAAGTGTGCAGAAAAGTAATGTCTGCTATAATATAACAGTTTACAGTTTACATTGTGGACTTTTCTACGCAGCGCACACTCGTTCCAAAACGTATGTGTAAAGGCTGCTGTTGAGTTTTATGGGCTTTTAAAAATAATCTATAGGCGCTGGGCGTGTTAACAAATGCCTAGGTAGTCATCACTGTAAATAAAATTCTTTGGATGTTTTGTATAACGCCGTTCAAGTGCTCTGTGTTAGGTGATAGATATCTCCGGCTGGAGAGATCAAAGGGTCTCAGATGCATCCGCCGCCAAGACCTGAACAAACCTCACCCCATGAACCCTGGCATCCCTGATAAGTCACATACCGTAACGAACCACTTGGGGTGATCTATGAGGCGTTGGTTATTCAATCAATGATTCCCAGGGTGACGATACCCATACCCGCCTCCCAAATTGACATAAATACTCAAATATAATGGCAGTTGAAATGGTAACATTTCAGCATTACCTTTGCATACGCATTTAAAAAATAAATACTATACAATAGGTACCATATTTATAGATATAATAATCAATGAAAGTAATCAGTGGCAGAAAGGCTTTAAGTAAATGAATACAGTTGGTAATACACAACAAAATTTTACTAATAAAAATATATTTTTCCAGGTAAATTGTTTGTGGCCGATGACTTGAAGACAAGCAGAAAGGCTGTAGTGAAGCGCATAAAATTAACCGATCAATCAGAAGTAGACACAATAATAAAAGAAATTAAAGTTCTAAAAGAATTCCGACACAAGAATCTAGTGATCTTCTTGGATGCATACATGATCTCCGATGAAGTATGGGTGGTCATGGAGCTACTGGACGGAGGATCTCTTGCGGACTTGGTGAAAGGGCTGGTCATGAAGGAGGAGAACATAGCGGCCGTTTGCAGGGAGATCCTACAGGCATTACAATACTTACACTCCAAAGGATTAATCTATAAAAACCTCAAATCTGACCAGTTCCTCTTGGGAATGAATGGAACCGTAAAACTAAATAACTTTGAAAAGAATTACGAGATCGGAACCCCGCAGTGGATGGCCCCTGAAGTTGTGACCAATGACGAATACGGACCAAAGGCGGACGTGTGGTCTCTAGGCATTATGGCAATCGAAATGATTAACGGTGAACCTCCGTACATAAATGAAACATCTTTGGGTGCTTTGAAATTGATAGCATCAATTGGCCGGCCGAAGCTGGAATCCTGGGACTCTCTTAGCCCCCCATTCAAGGACTTCCTCGACTGTTGTCTCAAAGTAAAAGTAGATGAGAGGGCTTCTGCTTCGGAACTCTTGAATCATCAATTCTTAACAACCGCTTCCAAACTATCTGCTCTCGTGCCTCTGATAATAAAAGCCCATTGTAGTTAATCATAGCAAGTTATCATAAATAATCAATTGGTTTATATATTTCTCTTCAATTTATTGTAAAAAGCCATTTCCTCAAGCCCCTGGTAGTTGTTTGGTTTCGGTTTCCTTCTATATATTTTTAAATTTTTTTTATGTGAAGTCAGTTATTGCTTAACATATCCTGACTCCTGTGTTACTAATATTTCAGTATTATTGTGAATGTGTTATTATTGTAGAGCCGTGTATATACTGTATAATATTTTGTGATTTTATTAGATGAATGTGCACCTAAGGAGTACTATAGGAGTAATATTAAGAATAAGCAAGAATGTATGTAATATGTTAAGAATGTAAAAGGAGCACTGTAGGAATACCACTGAATGGAGTTATTTAATCTTTTTTTTTAAAGTTTATATATGGCAAAGTGCACTTGAAGGGAAATAACACAAAACTGCGATATTTAAATGCTTTGTTATTATTATTGTATTGTGATTGAATTTACATGCTTCGCAGTGTTTTTTGTTTTATTTGTACATTTAAGTTTACTAATTAATAATTATAACTTTAATATGTAACTTAATCTTATCAATATTATCCAATAATATATTAATATATATACATATATTTTTTTTAATACTCAATTTTAAACGTATTTTTTTCCTCATAGCACCAAACACATATACATAATCTCTTTAATCTTAATTATTATGCTTCTTTCTAGGTATATTTTATTACAATACAATGTCAATACTAGCTGTTTTCCTTCTATTTTTGTATAATGGCACTTAGCTTGTCAATTTGACTGTCCTAAAACGGGATTTATTCCTAGTTGGACAGTCAAAGCTTTCTTAAATGTTGATGTTAAATAATATATGTTTCAAATAAATAAATATTATTATTATTACTTACTAGCTGAACTACCCGGCACTGCCCGGGGTTATGAATGGTTTGGAGTAAATCTTTGAGGTTGTGATATGTTATTCCTACCCTTACCCCTACCCCTACCCCTAGCGGTACAGCTACCTCTACCCTTAACCCTACCGCTAGCCCTGCCCTTAAACCTTCTCCGGATAGCGTGGATCATTTTGCAACAAACTAAATTGGTCTTGTAGTTTTTTAGTCTATAGCGGATTCACTTGCGAACACTGCCTTTTATACATATAGAAGATATAGGAAGATGTACGATTGAATTTTATCTTGCTGATCTTTATGTGGTTCTTACAAAATTCTATGATTTCTAGCAGTGTTTTATAATATTTCACCCCCTTGTAAAATAAACATATTTATTTTATAGTCAATTACTTATAATATAAACAATATAAACTGTGTATAATGTAGTGTCGAGTAAGAATGATGTGTGCTACAAATTATTTATATACTAGTGTTTTGTAACCACCTCACTAGGAGAACATGTACTGAAGTGTTCACGTGTTTTTGATATTCAGTCAAACTTGGTTATAATGAGCACGGGGGAACCGACTAAATCTGCTCCTTGTAGACGTTACTCGTTATATCAGAAATTGTTTTTTTTATCATATGTACCTACTTACCTGTACTATCAATATGTTCACCAATGTATAATATATTTCCGAGTATTACTTATTAAATAAAAATATTAGAAAAAAATCACTTTTATTGATAAAATTTATAATCAATGACCGTTTTAAAGATTTCGCTCCATGCTTCTCAATTTCCACCTCAAAACACATTATAAATCTCATCACCTGATAAATTGTCATCATATTACCTATCACTAGCTTTATTATACAGTTTCAGTTGTGAACCCTCACTTGTCATAAATCACTAGCTTGCGCTATTGTCATTCATTTCGGCTGTAAAATTTTACTTGTCACATACCGGTGATGCACAATAGGTTTACACCACACGAAAATCAAAAAATATCCAGGATTTTGAAATCATGAATTTCGAAAAAATTAATAAAAACCCACTTGTAAGTCGCGAGCCGCGTTTGATAAATAGATAAAGCACCCCCTCTGCTAAAAACATTGTGCATCGCTGTCATAAACTTACCCTATGTCGGGATGTGGGTACTCATATATTTGTATTGTTTTTAAAACTAAGAAAAACTAAGTTACAAAAGATGTAAAAAGGGAACAAAATTGCAAAGCCCAATTTTCGCACAACTTTCGCTGATTTTGTATAACAATTTTACATTTTGCCCGATGGATAGGAATGTTTCACATTACCGACAATCTTATACAGATAGTGCCATAAAAATATTAATCTGTCCCTAATGGGATTTAAGGAAATTCCCGCCAGCCACCGCCCTACTCGCCGCCACGCTATGCCCCTACCTTTGCCTGTTATTACTTGGGCCTGAGCCACTTGGGTACAAAGTGGAGGTCACAGCGCCTTTGGGCTCTTCTGACCACTGCCTGATTACATGAGCCGTCATCCTGACAAACAGATAAAGAGGAAGGTATGGCACTACAGAGCTGCAAAATGGGACGGCATGCGGTCTTTCTTCAACACCTTTTCATGGAGTGCAGTCGGTAAACTAAGGTATCTTTAGCCCCGAAGATACCTTAGTTTGTGTATGCGAGGTAGGAGAGGTCATCATATCAGCGATGGATAGCTACATTCCTTCCTCCGTCAAATCTTCTGGAGCTGGCACAAAACCATGGTTTGACCATCGCCACGCAGAAGCAGTCAGGCTGAAGAAGGCGGCATACAAAGCACTCGGGAAAGTTGGCTCCATGGATAATCTAGCGGAATAACGACAAATAGCAAAGAATTGCAAGAAAATCTTAAACAAGACAAAAAGTGACCACGACCAGAGAATCTCCAAAAAACTGGAGAAACTTCTGCAGGACTACTTTCCCACCTCTGACCAAGCCCGATGGTCTGCCCGATGGACTAACATGGCCCGTGAGAAGGCCGAATTACATGGAAAACTTTTCGCGGAAAACTCATCTCTTCAAGATAACGGAGAAACTCCCCTATCCATTTCACATTGTGGATTCCAAGTGAAGGAACCCAAAATCCGTAACAAGGAAGTTCTCCGGGTCTTGAATGAGTTGAAAGTCGACAAAACCAGCGGACCTGACGGAATACCTGCCCTGATCCTTAAGAGGTGTGCTGCAGAATTAACCCCAGTCCTCTCAAAATTATTTAAACCGTCACTCAATAGTGGAAAGGTGCCTCTGGAAAAAGGCTACTGTTCATCCAATTCCTAAGAATTACCGGCCCATAGCCATCACTTCCATACTCTCCAAGGTATTGTGGAGAGGGTGATTAACAAGCTGCTCACATACCTCGAGAATAACAAAATCTTAAGCGATCGACAGTATGAATTTCAACGAAACCGATTGTGTGGTGATCTGCTCGGGTATGTGACGCATGTTTGGGAGCGGTACTTGGATCGTTACCCAAACTGTTGATATCTGATTGGATATCTCCAAGGCCTTCGATTGGGTCTGGCATCGGGTGCTTTTCGGGAAGTTGCCATCTTACAGGATCCACCCATCTAACTAATCACCCATGAACTTTTCAAACCGCAGTTGACGGTTCTTGTGCCTAATGCAGGCGTACCTCAAGGATCCGTGCTGTCACCGACACTGTTTTTGATGCACATAAACGATCTCGTGGAATGTGCACCAATACACTGCCATGCTGATGACAGCACCGTTCACGATGGTTTTCTTTTGAACAAGCCCCCTTCCACTGTTGACGTCCGAATGGCTCGGGTAGCTTTTTGAAATGCTTGGAGTATTTCAGATCAGCTCAAGTATAGAACTCCGAGTAAATCTGGCTTCCAAAAAACTGGGCGTCTTGTATAGAGCTAGCAGATTCTTCAATAGTGATCAACTGTTAATCCTATACAAATCTCAAGTATGTCCAACAATTAAATTTGGAAGTCAACTCTGGGCTGGAGCTTCCAAATACTTGATAAACCTGCTTGATTCTGTGCAAAGGAGGGCGGTTCGTCTGATTGGCAATCCATTGTTAACAGACCGACTGCCGTGTCTGATGCACAGATGCAACGTAGGTATGCTAAGTCTGTTTTACAGATATTTCAATAGAGCCAGCTCGAAAGAGCTAGCAGCATCGATCCCCTCCGTGCCGGTGCACATGCGTGAAACTCGACGGACACGAGCGGAACATCCTTCAACGGTTGATGTCAGCTTCATGAGAATGGGTCGTTTCACCGACTCGTTTTTTGTGTAAATGGTATGTGGAACGAGCTACCGGCATCTATCTTTCCTCCAACATTTAATCCGGGCCTCTTCAAAGCCCGCATTAACAAATCCCTTCCTACAGCCCCCTCCTTAACCTGCCTCACAACGTTGCCCAACCGGGTAGCGATATAGTTACCCTGTACATGCTCTGTTCATACAGAGGCATTATGAAGTGTCACATAAAAAAAAAATAATAACAAATTAAATGAGTTCATAGCAGAGCTAGGTAATTTATTCAAATAGATTAATTGTTCTACTTGCCAAGATAGATTTAACAGTAAAATGTCTTTGTTATACGAGGTGTGTTCAAAAGAAAAGGTGAATTTTGAATTTTCGCAGGCTGTGTACATTCGATTATCGAATTTTTTTTTTTGTTATGTTGGTACACATATGTTTATCATATGTTAGCATTATCAGCCATTTTGGATTAGTGGTTTGTTTTTGACAACTGGAAAGGTTAGTCACATTTTTGTGTGTTCTTCGATTTTTTACTTTTGAAAAAAATGGATCAAAGAATATGTATTAAATTTTGCGTTAGAAATGGAATAAAGTGTTCCAACGCACTTAAAATGTTGACTGTGGTATTCGGCGAGTCTACTTTGTCTCAAAAAAGTGTTCATAAGTGGTACAAGCGCTTTACAGAAGGTCGAGAAGATGTTAATGACGATGAGCATCCTGGAGTTGCAACCACATCAACAAACGAAGAAAACATCGTAACAGTGAAGAAAATGGTTTTGGAAAATCATCGAATCACTATTAGGGAAGTTGCAGAGGATGTTGGCATATCAATCGGCTCATGCCATGAAATTTTCTCGGATGTTTTGGGCATGAAACGTGTGACAGCGAAGTTTGTTCCGAAATCGCTGAATTTTTAGCAAAAGCAACGTCACATTAGTATCGCTCAGGAGTTGTTGAATGACATCAACGACGATCCAGATATGCTCAAAAGGGTCATAACTGGTGATGAAACGTGGGTATATGGTTATGACATTGAAACCAAGCCAAGACCGAAAAAAGCATGCCAAGTTCGATCAAATGTGAAAGTTTTGCTCACTGTTTTCTTCGATTACAATGGCGTAGTGCATCATGAGTTCTTGCCAACAGGTCGTACGGTTAATAAGGAATACTACAAGGAAGTTATGCAACGTTTGCGTGAAGCAATATGGCTCAAACGATCGGAATTGTGGAAAAACAAATCATGGATTTTGCATCACGATAATGCACCAGCTCACACATCAATGCTTGTTCGTGATTATTTGGCCAAAACAACACCGTAATCATGCCTCAACCACCGTATTCACCAGATTTGGCTCCCTGCGACTTTTTCCTATTCCCGAAACTGAAGAGACCAATGAAAGGAAAGCGTTTTGCCACAATTGATGAGATAAAGTCAGAATCGAAGAACGAGCTGATGGCCATACCGAAAAGCGCATTCCAGAAGTGCTTCGAGGATTGGAAGATGCGCTGGCATAAGTGCATTATATCTGAGGGGGATTACTTTGAAGGGGAGAAAATGGATATTGATGAATAAATAAATACTTTTTGAAAAAATTCAAAATTCACCTTTTCTTTTGAACACACCTTATATTCTTGAAGTTTGTACTGATACAAATAAAATTACATACATGCATACAAAAATTAACTAAAACATTGAACTAAACATATTTATTTACGACCATATATCTTGAACAACTTGGTTTGAAGTCTTGAGATTTTTTAATAAAATATCTGCTTTTTCAATTGTGATGCCTTTTTCTTTGACAAAACAATTTATTAAACATTCAGTAATATCTTTGCTTATTCTGTTAATGTCTCCACAGATGTAAACTATCGCATGTTCTTCAAAGATCATATTAACAAGATTATTAGAATCCAACGTCAGTGCTTCCTGGAATTTGAAAAGATATTTCTATCAAAACATGATAAGACAAGAGAAAAACTCAGATAAGAGTTTATTTGAATCATTGAAGATTAACAAATCTCAGATGAAATATGAAACAGAAAAGAAACAGAAAATAAAAAGGTAAAGGTCGCATCTGGGACTCGAATCCAGAATAAAAAGGTTAACGTCCTGGGTTCGAGTCCCAGATGCGACCGTTACCTTTTTATTTTCTATTTCATATTTCATTTGAGATGTGTTAATGTTATCTTTAATGATTAAAATATTACGATGAGGTTTATAAACTTCAATATGTTAGTTAATATAATAACAAATTATTTTTATTTAGAATCCTGACCCATCCCTGATTTCAAAGCGGGCAATGTCCATTGGGATATTGGCCGTTGGAATTTAGGGTATCAGGAAGTTGACTGCAGGGATTCTTGTTTGGAATTTTGTTTGTTATGAAGTTAATCTATTGGGACATCGACGGTCGAAAACCAGGCTGTTAAGATTTTGGTTTACCATGGAGCTACATATCGGGATTTAGGCTTACAAAAATTAGGCTAATACACATATGTAAATACAAATGCTCACCTGAACATATTTGAATTTAAAATTGTCTTCTCTGGAATGTGAGACAACCAGCTTGGACAATGTTCTATCAGACACAAAGTCCTCCAGTTCATCTTTAAATATGAAATCTCTGTCTGAATATCTGCATCCAAAATACAGCCAAGCCGTCCCAAAATTCATCTGTACGTCGCTCTTCTTTAGGTATTGTCGTTCTTCCAAAAATCCAATAAATGGAGCAACACCAGTGCCGATTCCAATCATTATAATTGGGATACTTGGATCTTTCGGCAAACAAAATGTATTAGACTTTCTTAAATACGCAGCAACTAAAGTATTTTCACTTTTATTTATGTTTAAAGCTCTTAATTTTTCATTTATCAGATCTGTTATTATGTCATCTTTATCACCATTTAAACCATTATCCAATATTGCATCTTTATGGGTGTTGCCATTTAAATTACTGAAGAAATTAAAACGAATTGCAATATCTTCTAGCCACCCCGTTGCAATTCCTTTTTTACCGTCTTTGATCAAAGCTACGGAGAAACATATTTTAATGGTTTCCTTATTACATAGAGGACTGTTACAGATAGAATATGGCCTTGGCATTAGCCTGGGAAGATACTGTAGAAGCAGAGTGATCGGTGGTTTACATGAAGGATAGGCACATAAAATATCCAAAATAGATACGTTTTTATTTAATATTTGTTCTGTGTATAATTGGGCACCTTCTCTGCTTGAGATTTCTTCTAAACATCTCTTTTCTGTAGCATCTTCTGTGTAAATGCTCAGGGCACATACGAAAACCTGGAACCAGATTCAAACAAAATTAGCAACTTAAAAGATGAACATCGGGAGTATCAGAATGAACATTAACCTTTCGAATGCCGAGTTTCCATGATCTAATATTTCTGTAGTGTGCCGAGGTAAAATTTTTCCACAACCTGCTTGAGTCTATTTTCGTAATAACTTACTTGTTTTTTTACAAAACAATGTTTTTGTAAATTGTACCGTCTTACCAGATAATGTATTTATATATTTAAAAAAATTGTATATATCTATCATTAGTAGTTTCCCCAGAAAAGCTACTTACATTCAGAGAAATGATTTGATGTTGCCGATCGGATACGCTGGCGCTCAAAGGACAGAAATTTTGGGTATTTGATAGGTAATTTCGGCACATTAAAAGTTAAGAGGATTCATACATTGAAGATTACAATTTTTCAATCAATAATAAAATGATTGTAATAATTTAGAAAATGAAAATTTAATGTAACAAAGCAATTTGTTTCATTAAATGAAAAGTGGTACAATGCAATAAGATTGATAATACAATAATCAAGAAAATACATCATATCTCCTCGAGTATATATGTTTTATCCTACTTGAAAAAATTGATATGTATTAGCAATTTGTATTCCATCTAATCTTGTATATTGCTTTCGTTTGCACCCAAGGAAGATATGTCACAATTAAGTGAATGACACATAATGTTTTCTGTCAGCGCCATAACATTAATAATATCTTTATTGTAATTAAATCTAACTATAAATAAAAGACATGTATAATATAATAATGTAAGTGTACAGTGGTTTATAAAGTAATATAGAAAATAATATAATAACAGTTATAGTTGAAGTTTCATATAACCCGCCTCACTAGGCTAGCATGTGTTGAGGCAGTAATTTTGCAAATTATTTTATAATTTTAAATTACAATAACTTAATTTTTCTTCTTAAGCACATTAAGAAGAGTGAGCTGTGGTAGATAAATACATTGACAAATCTCTCATTATAAGAAAACTATATATCAAACGCATTAGCTAACAGAACTCAAGTCGATTCCATATATACGGACTTTATTAAGGCCTTTGACAAAGTATGCCATAAAATTCTCCCAGTTAAACTACGTAAGCTCGGTATTGATGGTAAATTATTAGACTGGTTCGCTAGCTATATGATAGAGTTGTACCAGTAAAAATGAATTCGTTCCTTTACAACCAATTTATAACTACCAGTGGTGTACCACAAGGGTCTCATTTAGGCCCAATTTTGTTTTTATTATTTGTTAATTAAGGATATTGTTAACATATTTGATAAAGACATAAATGTATTACTTTTTGCAGACGATTTAAAATCATTAAAACCGCTTTAGATTGGATCTGTCTCCAAAATAACTTAAATAGGTTAATTAATTAGAGTACTCTTAACAAACTTTATCTTAACATAAATAAGTGTCCTTCAATAAGATTTTTCAAAATAAGTCAATCAATTATTTATCCATATGAACTTAATAACTTAACCTTTACCTCTGTCGATGAAATTAATGACCTGAGCATAATCTTTGACTCTAAATTAAACTTTATATACCATATAAACGAAATCAAAATCAAAATCAAGAGAATGAAAATGCTTGGTTTCATTGTTTCGAAATTCTAGAGAATTTAGGAATATTTCAACATTGAAAACTTTGTATACATCTTTAGTTCGTAGTCAAGTTGAATATAACTCCTCAATCTGGTCCCCCGTTTTAAAATACATTCAGATTCAATTGAAAAAATTCAACATAAATTCTTAAAACACATTGATTATAAACTCGGTTTTTTATACGAATACCGCACAAGAGTCCCAACTGGTCCCAAACGTCTGGAGCCAGTGAGACTATGGCATCCCCAATTGGGGAATTTTATGAGGCTGAAGGTATTGGGGAGTAAAAAGGAAGGTGGGTAAATACCTGGTTATTCAGATCTGGTCACCAAACATGGCTAAAAGCCATTTCAAGCAACGTTTCAATTCTGAATGTCTTTCACCAGAGCGATATTGAGAGTATCTTCCACTCTGAAACGTGCGCAAATATACTATATATTATTTTTAAATTAATTAATTGTGAAACAGCACAAATTAATTAAATAAAATTTACTTGTGTACGCTGGGATTTGAACCTGCGACCTTCGAATTACCCCTCGGCCATGGAGGCCGTCCCATGGGTATTCCCATTGAAAGTATTAACTATAATTACTTGATGAAAGAACTAAATTTACTGAATCTCTCAGATCAAAGAATTATTTCCGACTTGATATTTGTGTACAAAATTGTAAATGGTAGTAGACAGCCCTGATTTAATTAACCTCATTCAATTTCATATACCTACGAGAGCAACTCATTCCAAAATCCTTTTTAAATATAATAACACCAGGACTGAGCATTATAAACATTCGCTTGTACCTAGATTACATAAAGTTAATAATAGATACGCAGAAGTAGCGGATCTATTTAACTGCATGGAAGGTAAGTACAAGAAGGCTATACTATCGTATCTTTTCAATCAATATTAATATAATTTAATTTTACTATATGTTTTATATGTACGCATATCTTTACTTTTATATCCTTCGTGAGCTTTTATTCTTTATATACTCTCTGATGTCATTGTATGACCTAACGCCACATTTAATAGTTACCTTTTAAAATTACTTGTGCTATATTCTTATGCTTGTAGTTAACTGTAACATGTAATTATTGTTTATGGTATATTTATACTGTTGATATTAAATAAATAAACTACCAAAATTTTCATCGATATTACCTTTTTGAGGATGCTTCTGATATCAATACACTTCTGTAGAACATATTCAATTGTGCTAATGGCAGGCAGATGGGTCGGTATAATTGCTTTCTTTTTCGCACTAGCATCCTTCAGTGTAATTAAATACTCTTTACGGAAATCATTTGCTAAGTCAAGATGATTTACAATAGAATTTATTTCATCAGCAGGATTCTGCGGCAATATCCCAATGGTGTCACCGGCCTTCAATTCCAACAGGGCACCCTAAAAATAATAAAAAGTTACACATTGATGAAAAGTGAATACATGAATGTCGGTCATAATTGCCACTGTACTTCCAAAATTATTGTGCTACAGAAAAGAACGATGAAATAATAATATCAATAATTTTCATTTGAATGGTAGATCCTCTCGGTGTCGGCCTGGTGAAAGATCACCATTCAGAATCGCAACGTTGCACAGTGGATTCAAATGCCCCAAAAATTGGCATCAATTCAGAAGGTGGATTAAAATTAGATGTTTTTATTCGGTGCAAGTACATAAAAAAAAGGTTTTATAATGTTTTAGCATTTTATTGATAAAAATACAAATAGTTTAAAATTAAAGTAAATACAATAATATACGTTCCGTATTTATACAAAAATAAACGGCGAGTAATGATTTATTGCGTTTGTCAACATTCTGATACAGACGATAAACAATCATCAGTGTTACAAATACCTAAGGAATTAATGTCCAGGAAATTCGTCGCCCACAACACAAACGGGCGTATCTCATATATAGTAACTTTCCAGGAGAGCCAAAAAAAAATATTATTTTTTTGCCGGATTCTTATACATTTTATTACGTGTTACGCTAACGGGGTAAAGAAAAATTCTTAATTAAAACACCTTTAGCGAAACACGTAGCAAAATGTACAAGAATCTGACCAAAAAAAACTGTTTTTGGCTTTCCTGGTAATTTGCTAAATATGAGATACGTCTGTGTGCTGTCGGCGACAAATTTTTTAAATCGAATACATACTTCATTGGGATAACGATTTAATCGTTTTTCGGGAAGATGCCTGTAACTAGTTAACAGGGTCAGATGTAATCAACACTACATTCAAAACATCCTCACTACAATTCTCACAAGAACATTTTTTAAGAATATTTCTCATTCAGCAGTGTGATTTAATGAAGCTCGAACTTCTGCAAATGTAAGTGTGATTGTTATCTCACTTTTTAGATAGCGAGTTTTTTTTGACACAAATAATTAAATTAATAAAGAAATAGCTCCAATTTTGAAAAACTCTTCAAAATGTCCCTGAAGTGTGGCTCTGTACCCTCTGGTTGGAAAAAAGCAGTCATTCATCCTATACTCAAGAAAGGTGACCACTCCAACCCGGCTGACTACCGCCCGATAGCGATCACATCAGTTCTGTCCAATGTGATCGAACGTGTGATCAACAAACTGCTCACATACCATGAGAAGAACAAAATTATTAATAACCGTCAATACGGATTCCAGCAAAACCGCTCGTGCAGTGATCTTCTAGCATATGTGATGCAAATTTTGGGTGGTACCTGGAACGTCACGGTGAGACTCAAACGGTTGAATTGGACAGGGTTTTGCACCGAGGACTTATCAGAAAACTGCCTTCTTACAGACTTTCCGCATCCTTGTGTACGTGAATTGCTGACTTTTTGAGGGAGAGATCGATTCAGACGGTTGCTGACAGTTTCACCTCTTGCTCACATTCAATAAATGCTGGAGTCCTAAAAGGATCGGATCTGTCTCTGACTTTGTTTTTGTTGCATATCAATGACCTTTTGACATGTGCACCAATTCATTGTTATTCGGATGACAGTACAGTCCACGATAGCTTTTGTTTGACAAGCCCCCAAAGGGCACACAGACTCCAAGGGCCGGAGGGCTTTGAAACAGAGAATGGACGGTTACCTCTTAAGGTAAGAATAACCTCGTTAAATTTAATGTTTCAAAGACCCCATTCATGTGTGATTATGTCTAAAAGGGAACGAAATGACAATCTAGTTTCCTTTAACGAAAGCAATCATCCCAACCAGCCCTCCTTTGATATGCTTGGTGTAACTCTAAGTGACCAGCTCAGGTATAGGGGCTTCATCGAAGCCAGAGTAAAGTTAACCTCCCATAAGCTGGACGTTCTGTACAGAGCACACATACGAGGTGTGTTCAATAGAAAAGGTGAATTTTTAATTTTCGCGGGCTGTGTACATTCGATTCATTGTACTTGCTTCGTAATGACGATGAGCGTCCTGGAGTTGCAAACACGTCAACAAATGAAGAAAACATCGAAACAGTGAAGAAGATGGTTTTGTAAAATCGTTGAATCACTATTAGGAAAGTTGCAGAGGATGTTGGCATATCAATCGGCTCATGCCATGCAATTTTCTCGGATGTTTTGGGCATGAAACGTGTGGCAGCGAAGTTTGTTCCGAAATTGCTAAATTTTGAGCAAAAGCAACGTCGCATTAGTATCGCTCAGGAGTTGTTGAATGACGTCAACGACGATCCAGATATGCTCAAAAGGGTCATAACTGGTGATGAAACATGGGTATATGGTTATAGCGTTTTGCCACAATTGATGAGATAAAGTCAAAATCGAAGAACGAGCTGATGACCATACCGAAAAGCGCATTCCAGAAGAGCTTTGAGGATTGGAAGAAGCGCTGGCATAAGTGCATTATATCTGAGGGGGATTACTTTGAAGGGGAGAAAATGGATATTGATGAATAAATAATACTTTTCGAAAAAATTCGAAATTCACCTTTTCTTTTGAACACATCTTGTATACTTTAATAGTACACAACTGGTGACCCTATACAAATCGCAAGTACGCCCTGCTGTAGAATTTGTCAGCCATCTCTGGTCGGGAGCCCCAAAATATCTGAAAAAAACCTCTGAGCAGAAACAAGCGGTCCGTTTGATAGATTCACCTATCTTAACAAACGGATTGCAATCTTTGGAGCACATATGTCAGGTGGGAATGCAGTCCTCGTTCTCCCAGTATTTCAATGAAAGATGCTCTGAGGAACTAGCGTCATTGATCCCGTCGGCAACGGTGCACAGTCGAAAAACAAGCAAAACACGCGTCCAAGATTTGTACACGGTTGATATTTGTCACATGAGAACGGGTCGCTTCTATGACTCGTTCTTATATTCAACAGCTCGGCTGTGGAATGATCTACTGTCCTCTGTGTTTCCTCCCTCCTACAACACGGGTCTCATCTAGACCCAGGTTCACTCCATCCTATCCTCCAAAAGACCCTCCATACAGCATCTCCAAAGATGGCCTCCTGTGTAGAGTAATGGTAAAAATAATGTCATATTTTGTAAGGTGGAAATCTATCAGGATCTTTAGCTCTTATGGCAATATATTGGTGTTTCGTGATTTTGGCTTCAATCTTTATCTGCAATGCCTTGTACTCTGTACTTGAATTCACACCTAGGTGAACGAATGATATCTTTTAATTATTTCCTAAAATGAAAAACTTTTCCATAGATGTTCAGTTTTTAAGCATTACTTTGGTCAGAAAGATCTTCAAATGGTATTTCCTAGTGACTGTAACTTACTGCCTTGCAGGGGAAAACTTTTACAGTGTGAAACCAAGTGAAGTCAGCCATTCCTTATTCTTCGCCTGAAATCTATCTTCAATTAGTTCAGCATTCCTCCATTTTTCTTTGAAACAAGATTTAAAATGCGGAATCTTGTGGCAGAGCTCATTCGACCCTACTTTAGAGCAAAAAAATAATAATTTTACTCCAATTTTTGGCATCTCAATTTCTTCAATTTGTCAAATAATTCCATTCGCCTTATAAAAATGTCCTTTGAACCTAACATATGACAAAAGATGAATAAACTATAAAACATTTAAATTTAATGGTAAATTTTATTATGTAAAACTATATAAAGAAGTGACATAAAATTACAATAAGCGCACGACAGAACCCTTTTTTAGTTTGATTCTACAATAGTTCAGCTTTACTGCTGTGGTAAGTAAAAACACAGTATCTTCCTCGAGAGTCTCAAGGAAGATACTATGTTTTTACTTACAACGGCAGTATCGCAGTACATCAAAATGTTGGTGTAATTGACAGGAATAGCTAACTATAATCTAAAGTATTTAGGAACATATTGTAATTTTATTATATATATATAAAAATAAATAAATAAAAAAACAACAAATATATCATATAATCAACAACAAAAAACGTTACATATTTAGTATATACCTGAAGGTTTTGGATCCATGTTTAAAAAAACCTTGTCAGTTGCGCGATGTGAAAACTTACAACTCCCTAAATATAACATTAAAAATGTTGGTCGTTTACTCTCACGT
The DNA here is from genome assembly GCA_022606495.2 of Halesus radiatus. Lineage (NCBI taxonomy): Eukaryota > Metazoa > Arthropoda > Insecta > Trichoptera > Limnephilidae > Halesus > Halesus radiatus. Next base: position 261,234 of record JAHDVE020005865.1, on the reverse strand, counting down.
TTTGACTGTTAGTGAAACGATTCTTTACTGAGATGGTAAGGAAAGATGACACATGTGACCGAGTTGGGTGGTGGTGGAAAAGATGTGCTGATATATGACGTCAAGACGTAACAATAATACTTAATGGTCTCCGCCATCACAACCCTCACATTCCGGTGGCACCAACATGCGTTGCTTTTTTTCTTTTTTTTTAAATTGAAAGTTTAAGGAATAAATGATAAATGTTATAAGTGATAATAAGAAACATAAAATATGACACAGAATTTACTGTTATTATAACATATACAAGTATAATATGGTTTCAGTAGGAATTTTATAATCAAATATAAGAATATAGTACTAATGTTTTAAAAATAAGTTTTATAAAAGTATGCATGTATTTTATTGGTGTGATAAAAAAATAAGAACATGAATGTATGGCATAGAACAGTTTAATACATTTTTGATACCAGCAACAAGTGTAAAATTAGTTAGATGCGGAAGTTAAAAAGTTAATAATTAAAATTTAAACAAAGGAGAAAAAGGTAGAATCCTATATAAGAGTAAATACTATGGATGACTGTTAAAACTTTTAAAGGAAAAACGTAACTATTTCAGTGTTTTTAGCCAAGATTTAATATATTTTTTATAAGGATTAATGTTTTGACACAACATGGTCTCTTCAATGGTTATGAGAAGCGAATTATACATTTTTTGGAGCAATAAAAAAAACAACCTGCTTTTGCAATGGATTTAGATGTGACGAAAACAGTACTTGAAATGGCTCTAGCCGTGTTTTGTTACCAGATCTGAATGGCCAAGTACTTCCCAACCTTTCTCTATCCCATCTTTCCTTCCCCACTACCTTTAGCCTCACAACATACCCAAAATGGGAATGCCATAGTCTCACTAACTCCAGACAGTTGAGGCTTATGTAGTTTCACATTTAAAAAATTGCTCTATTCTAAAACATAGCTAGATTAAGAATTCAAATATAGAAGGTTATTTGTAAACAGTATATTACCTTATTATCCAAGGAAATTTCCATTACAGTTTTTACATCATCTTCTGATGTTAGAAATCGTGCTCCCTTGATAGGGAGGTCCTTTAGTTCACTTGATGCGAAAGGTAAAACAGTGGGCTTTGTTGCTGCAACATTAACATTATCTTGCTAAAATGATTAAAAAAAAACTTTAATAAAAACAAAATCATGTATAAAAATAGAGCATGGTACTAAATTTAGCAGAAAACGTACGTTCTCAAAACATTTATAGGTTATTTCAATGCATTCCGCAGGAATCGGTGGTAAATGAAGAGTTACTCCCGGAAGTAATGAACAAACGTTAATATTTTTATCACTCGACATTTTTATTTAGTATTTAGCAAAGATTAATTTTGAAAAGAGAACATATGGGCATGAATTGCTTTCACCTTTCAATGTTCGCGGTTGACACATACATGACCATAGATATACCATTCACCGTGACATAACTTTGACGTTTGTTTATATTAGCATTGCCATGTCAAAGAAAAGAAACTCCCTTCCACAAGAGTCAAAAAATCAATGTGGTATGCATATGACAGGTAATTTTAAATACTTTTTTCTAGTATTTGCTGGAATGTAAATAATAAAATTCGACGGATTTGGCTGGAGAATCAGGTACGATTTAAGGAAGAACGTGGCGACTTCATCTTATTTTACATAATTAGTTTCTAAAATGTGCATTTCAGGTAATAATAATTCCCAGACTAGACCGGCCATAAAATAAATTAGCACAAAGGCTAGCCGAGTCTATTGTAAAGTACTACATCGTAAAATAAACCAACCTTAATTACTATTTTAGAAAGTCGGCAATTCCTTTGAGATTTTATTGCACAGCAATAAAGACCTCAAGGAAATGAGCCGCCCTGCAAAGCGGCCGCCAACCAATACGGGTAATAAAAATATCCCTACAGGTAGACAGGCGACAGGGCTCTCTAATGAAAGAACAGTCGGGTTCAGTCTTCCGCGCAGGAAGAAGAGTTGGCTTGAAACTACTTCCGCCCAGGAAGGTTCCTATTCTCGCTACGGCAGAGTCGCCCAGGCTCTGTACCGCGAGTGAGTTTTACGCTTCCATCCGAGAAGGAAGTCCGATCTCCGCCCTTCGGAGATCTACGGCAGAGTCGCCCAGGCTCTGTACCGCGAGTGAACCCCCGCTTCCATCCCAGAAGGAAGTTACTGATCTTCGCCCTTCGGAGATCAAACCCCGGAGACCGCCCAGGCCTCTGATTATCGCCACGTTTGCACCTACTCTCGATCCGGAGGTACTTGGATGCCTAGTGCGAACGCGAGGACTCTGCATACAAAGCAGCCACTGGACCCTGGACAGCCATCAGTGAAGGGAAGTGCCTCTGACTCTCATGATAATTCTTCCACCCTGTCGGGCAAGTGAATCTCTAACTTTAAGAAACAACTTTTTCGTACAAATAAGCCAGTGAACCTCTAATTTTAAGAATACAACCTTTTATGTAGATTTAACGAAGTAATTAGTTAATTTTAAGTACAAAGACTTTACAAGTAGATTTAAGTACTTGCCTATCGAGTTTTATTGAATTTTTGTTCCCAGTAGGTTTTTTTTTTAAATCATAAATTTAACCTTTTGCTCCCTCCAACGTTGCTACCTCGGATTTCACGTTATACTACATTATTTCAGATAAAAAAAAACTACATAACTATCTATAATTCGACCCGTAACTCGTAAAACGCACAATTAAATTTGTTTATTACAGAAACATAACAGTATATTGATTATAGTGAGAAATAATGTGGAGAAATTAAAATTACATAGTGGGTACCTATGATATGTTTCCTTGTAATGTCTTATTTATACATGTGTTTACCGGGTGACATGTGTGTGTATGTGTTTGTAGGTGTGAGGTGATCTACATATTATAGAAGTGATGCCATATGTATGCGCATTGAGCAGTTTATTTATTGAACCAGAAAAATATCAATGTTTCATATGTTTAGGTAAATATTACTGAATGAATGAAGAGCACGGTTAATTACTGAATTTTCAGCTGCATTTGTTTTGTAACTGTGTGTGGAATAGTGCTGGATGGCGGGTACGTCTCAAATGTATGTTCAAATTAATTAGGGACAAAAGCTCGGTAGAGTCGATATTATTTAGAATTCTATGTAGACATGTTAAATCAGCTAAAAAAGTTCTGGAATTATTGATAGTTGTTGACATTTTTTACTCATTTAGTATTTACAATGTGGGTAGTGAAAAGTTTCTTACTTTTTTCTATAGTAGCTCGACGCATTTGCGCACCAGTGCGTGAAACAATTTACATATTCTATAAGCGACTTTAGATAAGTACTTACCGAATAGTCTAGCCATGCAATTTGAGTGTGTACAATTATACAATCTATGGATAAATGATTGTCTGAAAATATGAGTAGGTACTCTTCACATTTTTTTGTCCGATAATGTTCAGTGAACGCCACTAAAACGTTTACAATGGTGGAGTATAATAAACGACCAATATATACATTATTCATGACAATAATAAACCTTACGATTATTGCAATACAGTGAAAAGTTAATTATAATTAAGGCTAAAAGCGAACCGAGCGCTAAGTTTGGTGATCGTGCTTTCGGAGTATCTGGCCCTAAGGCATGGAATAAACTCCCTATGGAATTGAGATGCATAACCAGTCCGTCAGAATTTAGAGCTAAACTAAAAACTCATCTGTTCAGATACTCATTTCCATAAATTCGTGAACACATTCATACATTGTTAATGACATTGTTTCCTGTGTTTATCTATAATTCAATTTTCCATGTCCAATACTAAATTCCCTAGAAATTCCTACCAATATACAATATCAGTGGGAGCTGAACACCTTAATCTGTTTTAATTGTGAGTGACGAATCTTCTTAATGCGCGTAATTGATTGTCGATTAATTTCATTCATTTAATATCTATGCCTTTCATTAAATTCAGATAACTCATTAAATACATTTTTTGTATCCATGTCATAAAACTACCAAAAAAACATTTACATAATATTAATATAGGTAAAAACTTCCTTCTTCTTTTGGCGCTCATAACATTTTTAAATTTAATCGTATAAAGGTATCTGTCTAGCATTACCATCCTAGACATGTTAATAAAGATGTAGAATATGATATACTCGTATATGTATGTATATTACCCTCAAACTGATCAGAAGCATACAAATGCAGCTGTGATGTATCACATACATACTCGCCCCACAGCTGTTCAATACGGGTTATGCTCTGATTTTGTAAATAGTAACATTTTGTACATAATTTAGTCTGAAATGTAAATATGTTAGTTGTAAGCCTCTATCACTAGTTTTAAGTCACTAGCTGCAGGTCTAAGTTGTAAGTCGCTATCAATGTAAGTCTTAGATGTAAGTCACTAATTATAAGTCTGAATTAGGTATTTTCTAGTTATAAATCTTAGCTGTAAGCCATTAGTAATTAATCTAATATGTAATTTATTATATATAAGTCTAAGTGATAAGGTATAGGTTAGATAAATTATGTTGTAAAGCGCCTTTGAGGTGATTTTCTCACGAAAACGGCGCTTTAAAAATAATCCATTTATTATTATTTATTTATTATTATAATCCGTTAGATTATATCTATCGGGTTTATTGACGGTTCTGCCTGAATGGGGTCCAATCCATGTCTCATTGTTTGATATCTCATCAGAAGTAGTAGGACCTGGATATAATGGGATGGAATCCATGTCTCATTCCTTGACATCTCATCAGAAGTAGTAGGATCTGGATATAATGGGATGGAATCCATGTCTCATTCCTTGACATCTCATCAGAAGTAGTAGGATCTGGATATAATGGGATGGAATCCATGTCTCATTGCTTGACATCTCATCAGAAGTAGGGAATGGAATGGAAGACATTGTCAAAAGGGACACCTTCCTTCGATGAACCTTTTCCATTATGCGACGACGATGAGACCTGACGTGATCTGTCTTTTTTATATGAATATCGCACAAGAGTCTCAACTGCTTCCAACCATCTGGAGCTAGTGAGACTATGGCATCCCCGATTGGGGAATGTTGTGAGGCTGAAGGTATTGGGGAGGGGAAGATGAAGGAGAAGAGGAAGGTGGGGAAAACTCTGGCTATTCAGATCTGGTCACCAAACACGGCTAAATCCATTTCAAGCAATGTTTCAACACTGAATGGTGGTCTTTCACCAGGGCGATACTGAGAGTATCTTCCGCTCTGGAACGTGCGCAAATATACTATGTATTATTTTAAAATAAATCAATTGTGAAACAGCACAAATTAATTAAATAAAATTTACATGCGCTCGCCGGGGTTTGAACCCGCGACCTCCGGATTCGTAGTCGACCCTGGAGGCCGTAAATAATTAAATGTTTTCTTTTCCTGCGGTACCTTGAACCATCAGGAGTTTCGATAATGTATCTAATCAAATCTACAGTGGCTGACTACTGACTACCGTGAACTTTACACATTTTTTAAAATACTACTATGTTTCCTATCTTCAATAAGGAACTCCTGTGAAAAATATAATTACTTTAAAAATATATATTCATATAGATCAGAAAACCGCGATATTAAATACATTACTTTTATTATATAGAATTACTACTACTCCTACTACATTTATTACAACTTTTATTATATATAATTACGTAATTTAAAAATCGTTATATAAAAGTGAAATAAAAAAAAAATCTCATTAAACCACCTTGTTATGTTGGTACCATTGCATTTGGAACATCTTACGTCACGTGCGTATTCTGTTTTTGGATTAGTACGGACATTTTTATTTTTCGATGTTTTGTCTTCTAAATATGTATTTTTTTAGTTTTGGCGAAATATCAACTTAATTAAGGTGACTTTAACCTATTATCAATGAAATATATTAGAGTATTCATTAACAAACCAATTATCAATACGGATGTTATGATAATGTTAATGCTCAATACTATTATTATTCTTCGAGTTATAGTTTCTGAAAAGGTACATAATTGCATTATTTATGTTTAGTTATGGTTTACTATGAATAGGATGTAAAATTATGTGCGGTAAAGTTTATCCTTGTTTTGACATTTGACATTCTAACCTCAAAACTGAACAAAACCGACCGGCCATAGATTTGGAGCGTTTTGACGGGCTTTTAAAAATTGAAACTTTGAACATTATTTTAAATGTGATAACGCACACAATAGTGATAATTAAGTTGGAAAAATAATTAAATTGATAAAAAAAATGAATTAAAAAATGGACCGGAGTTCCTTATTCAGACAAGTTCCGAACCTTTTTGTAAAAACATCTTTTCATTTTACCCTGACGATCTTTAAATTTATTTTTTATAATCATCGAATCGTACTATTTTTGGTCTAAGTGGACTGGTTGTTAATTGCACAGCACTTTGCTTTCATTTGAAACTAAAATTTTATACCAATTAGTGAAACAAGCAAGAAAACTATAAACGCAAGTAAGTACTGACTTACTTACATAAAAAAAGAAAAAGTAAACACACATTATCTCAGATCATACATGATCAGAGATAAATAAACAACAATTTAAATTGTAGCCACAAAGTGGTTGCCTTCGTCTATAAATGAACATTTTTACTTATTTGCTGTTTTACTTCCTCGCCACCCTTATTTTGGTTTCTTACCGTTGGTGTTCGAGCATCTCTATGTATTATTTGCACTGTGCCTTCTTAGACAACTTTTCGAATAGCTTTGTCGCGTTCATCATCAGGGCAAACGTTGAGTAATAATTGTGTACAATAAACATTAACATCTCAACCTTAGAACAGAACACTGACCTAGTTTAATAAGAGTACATAAAAGAATACTTACGTCAAATTTACGAGAATTGCTTTTAATAAAATGATTGTAACCGACGTGATCGTAATTATCGTGATTCTTAGGATTCTAATTTAGCGACATTATATTATCTTCGTAATTTATATTGTACCATTAGCTTATTATCTCGTGCCATTGTATCTTATGTAAGATTTATAATATTTGTTGCATTTCATAGTGTTATCGACGTGATGGAACCACACGGGAATTTCCCGACTCCGCAGGAGCACAGTACCGTGTGGCAGACTTTCCTATCACTTCGATAACACATCCGACCCCGCGACAGCACTATACCGTGTTGCGGGCTTTCGACAATGCAACTAACCCCGTGGCAACGCAGTACCGTGCACGGACCCCTTATTTACATGTCTGCCTCAGCAGCGCCCCTGGTGTTGAAAACTTGTATCACTTTGTAATGCTATAAAAGCGAAAATTTCCGAAAATAAAACCAGTCGGGAGTCGGGTTTTTGGATCCAGTGCGAACTGACGTGTGGTTCTGTGTTGTTTGTGTTGCTCGTGGAAGGTCGGCAATACGGTACCGCGCCATTTCGGTGACCAACATTTTTCGTCCGGCTTGCCGGGCTGGCAACACGGTCTCGCGTCATTTCGGTGACCCAAAATTTTCACCCGGCTTGCGGGCCTCGCCCGTAAAAACTGCCTTTTTTAAGGCAAACACTACAATATTAATTGATCAATTTCTGTTGCAGACTGGCACCACCCACCATCAACCCCCGATCTAGCCCCCCACTGAAGGCTAGGTACAGGCAGTCGGCTCTGTATCGCCTCCTGCCTAACGCCGACGCCAGACAGTTCCGGAGAAGAACCAAAACCGGACACATTATTGTCACCTTTCCCCTCCCAGAAGCTGCAATGCCGCAGCCCGCATCCGAGCAGGAGCCCACGGCGGGGCCCTCATCTGCCCCCCACCGCCCCCCACCAGGCCCGGCCTCCACCTACAAGCCCCCATCGAGGCCCGCGGTGGCCATGGAAACCTTCCCTCCCCTACCACTAAGCGACGGCTGGCGCCACCCGACCAACCCGATCAAGCGGCCCCATTCACCAACTGCCGAGAACGCGACTGTCCGGTGTGACAACCGGTTCACCGGCCTACCTGAGGTGAGCGAGGGCGGCGGCGCGCCGCGCACAAAACGTGCCAATTTTAATAACACTTCTCCCTCCACAGGTGAACCCGCCAGGAGGAGCCGCGTGCCCCCAGTGGTGATGACCCTGGGCGCCAAGACACACCAGCAAGTCACCGAGACCATTAAGAAACACCTAGGAACCGGAGACTTCAACATCCGATATAACAGGGGCGGCACGGCAAACATCCTCGTGCGCTCCATGAATGACCACAGAGCCCTCACCAACGGCCTGCGAGAGGGAGCCACGAGCTTCCACACCTTTACGTCGGAAGCCGACAAGACCAAGAAGACGGTCATCAAGGGCCTGCCCGATGTGGAGATCGAACACATCATGGAAGACCTCGAGAGCCAGGGCTTCCCCGCCACCAAGGTCGTCAGGATGACGACAACATCCTCCGAGTACCCGCTCTTCCTGGCCCACTTCAACAAGGAAGTGGATATGGGGAGACTAAGGACCTCCGTCCTATACCTGTGCCACTGCAGGATCAGGCTGCAAAAGTACCGCAGCAAGCACCTGCAGCACGGCACCCAGTGCTACCGATGCCAGGGGTTCGGCCACGGGTCGAGCAACTGCTCCCACACGGCACGCTGTGTCAAATGCCTGCTGGAGCACGCTTCATCCGAGTGCCCCAAGAAGACCAGGGACGAGCCCGCCGCGTGCTGCAACTGCGGAGGCCCACACCCGGCCAACTACCGAGAGTGCCCCAAGAGGGTACAGTACGTTTCTGCCCTCCAGCGCAGATCGACGACGCGCCACACCACGCCCCTGAACAGGGCAACAGAGGCACGACCCCCACCACCCACCGTCAGAGCTGACGACCGGCGATCCTGGGCCAACGTCACCAGCGGCTCCACCCCGCCTCCTCCACCGGCCGAACCACGCCACCGACCCGAACCGGAACCGACCACCAACAGCGATGATGATGACATCATGGCTCTGCTGCACGGCCTCATCCGAGTGCGCAGCAGACTGGCTTCCTGCAAATCCAAAGCAGAGAAGCTGATTATCCTCATGGAGCTCCTCAACGACACCATCAATGGATAAGGACGCATCCGTGCTGAAGATACTCATGTGGAACGCACGCAGCATCCAGAACAAAACCGACGAGCTGCTAGACCTGACCAACAGTCTCGAGATCGACATCATTCTTCTCAGCGAAACTCAGCTCTCCGAAAAAACCAGACTCAGAGTGCCAGGCTACGACGTCTACAGAAACGACAGACCACTACCTGAGGACAGAAGGGCACGCGCAGCGGGCGGAACAGCCATCCTCACACGCCAAGGACTCCAGATAACGAGACTACCAACACCTGCTATGGAAAACATGGAAGCTACTGTCATCAGAGTCGAGATAAACCACCTACCGACTACAATCATCTCGGCATACTGCCCGTCGAACTCAGCGAATATCACGAGAGGCGACCTCAACAAATTACTCGCGCTAGGTACAAGAGTACTCGTAGGAGGCGATCTAAACTCCAAACACCGACATTGGAATAACTTCAGATCCAATAAAAACGGAAATATTCTCTTTAAACACCTCGAGAATCACGACTACGTAGTGCTCGCACCGGACAAGCCGACCCTATACAACCCGAGGATGAAATACCCGAGCACTCTCGATATCGCGCTGGTGAAAAACATACCACACATATCTCCACTGATGACACTAGACAAACTATCATCCGACCATTTTCCGGTGAGCTTCACAATCGGCGGCAACATCACGAGAAAAACCAGAACTCAACTCGATCTCCGAAAAGCCGATTGGAAAAACTTCAAGGAGGGGATCAACGAGCAAATCTACCTAACATCTGAGACTCTCACTACGCCGGCGCGCATTGACGAAGCGGTCAACTCGCTGACGAAAAACATCCAAACAGCCCGCGATAAGTGCATCCCCGTGAAGAAAATCCAACCCTTCACCGTGAAGCTCACACCGTACATCAAACTTCTGATCACCGAAAAAAATAGACTTCGCCGAATCCACCAGAACACCCGAGAAACCTGCTTCAAAGTAGCCGTCAACGCTCTCGGCAGAGAAATCAAGGAAGAGATCGCGAAGTTGAAAAATACTCTGTGGTCAGAAAAAATCACGTCTCTCACTACCCAGGACAACTCACTCTGGAAAATGGCAAAGGCCCTGCGCTATCAAGATAACAGCATCCCGCCCCTCAAACAGATCAACTCCTCGAACCTGGCACTCTCGGACGAAGAAAAATCCAACACCTTGGCCGACGGATTCGAGAAAGCTTACGCTACAACGGACGGCATGAGCGACCCGGCAGTAACCAGCATGGTAGACAGCACACTAGCAGAGCTACATTTGCTTCCCCAAACCGATGTGGACGACATCAGGCTCGCTTCACCGAAAGAAGTGGCCCACATCATCAGGTACCTCAAACCAAACAAGGCACCGGGGGAAGACCAAATCACCAACACGCTCCTCAAACACCTTCCGCAGAGAGCTATCATCTACCTGACGAAGATCTTCAACGCCTGCCTACTGCTGGGCCATTTTCCCGCCTCATGGAAAAACGCCTGCGTCCTACCTTTCCACAAAGCGAAAAAAGATCGATCGAATCCGACTTCATACCGCCCCATCAGCTTGCTGCCCACGCTCAGCAAGGTACTCGAGCAAGTCATCCTCAACCGGTATCTCCCCCACCACGTCAACAACAAGACTCTACCTGACGAACAGTTCGGTTTCAGAAAGAAACATTCGACAGTCCACCAGCTCACGCGCGTCACGGAACACATTTCGAGAGCTTTCAACGTGAACCAATACACCACCATGGCTCTACTAGACCTCGAAAAAGCTTTCGACACAGTATGGATGGACGGGCTGATTCACAAATTGTACATCACGAAAACACCTACGTACATCATCCGAATAATTCAAGCCTATCTGAAGAACCGAACCTTCAACGTCAAAGTGAGGGAGACCACATCAACATCACGAGAAGTACCCAAGGGCGTGCCGCAAGGAAGTCTACTCGGGCCCCATCTCTTCAATCTCTACACCTACGATGTTCCCCCTCTCAACCGGTGCAAGAAAGCCACGTACGCCGATGACATGGGCCTGTACGCGTCATCAGTAGCGCCCAGACTGGCCGTGAAATACCTACAAGAGGGTCTCAACACCATCGGAGACTACTACAAAAAATGGCGCCTCAAACTCAACGAGGCCAAAACCGAAGCCATCACCTTCACACGTAGGCTGAAAAACAAGACACCGAACGAGAAAATCACCATGAGCGGAACTCAACTAGAGTGGAAACCCGAAGTGAAATACCTAGGCCTCACCATGGACAGCCGCCTAAACTGGAAAAGCCACATCGAAAACGCCAGAAACAAAGCGCAGCAAGCTATAGGAGCAATCAGCCCCATCTTCAATCGGAGAAGCCCACTAGCTGAGAAGAAAAAACTCCTACTATACCAGAGTCAAATCCGCCCAGTTCTAACTTATTCCATTCCAGTGTGGAGTAACATATCCAAATCTACATACAAGAAAATTCAAACTCTTCAGAACAAATGTATAAAGATTACGTACAATACACCTATGTACACAAACCTCAAGATCCTACACGAACAACAGGAAATTCCCACACTCGAAGAATACTCTCACCAACTGACGACGAGATTTTACAACACCCTAAATCCCGAAAATCCACTTGTGAAAGAGCTGGGCGCATACAATTCACCTGACGATCTCCCGTTCCGCTACAAGCACAGGATGCCGAAACACATTATTCTGGAGCTCTACGAGGACTCCGACACCGAAGAAGAAGACACCGACTCCGACGCGCCCCCCGGCCCCGACGCGCCCTCCGGCCCCGACCCACGCGCGGGCACCACCGATATGGGCACCACCGTCATCAATACGGACACCCCCAGCGCGGGTATCCACGCGGTTACCCTCCACGCGGTTACCCTCCACCCGCTTACCCTCCACACGGATCACACGGATACCCGCGTTCGGCCACCCCCGGCTTGGGTCCGGAGCAATTCCACACATCCGGACTAGAAGACGAGGACTCACCAAAGAAGAAGAAGACTAACACGGGAAAAAATGAAATAGATGAAATACAATGAAATGTAAAGTATTGAAATACCTGAAATGTAAAGTATTAAAAATGAAATATTTAACTTCAGTAAAATTAAAAGTAAACAACAGTAAATAGTTCAGAACTAAATGTTTGTCTTTCCCAGTTTTGTTTAGGGTTTTTTATCCAGTTAAGATCTTTTCCCTAAAAGTCATGAAATGTAATTAATAAATTCAGTCAATTTAAATAAACCATCAGATGGTAATAGTAATAAGGCCAAAGTGGCCGGAGTACTAGTTAGCCAGAACACATGAGGGGTATTTGTATAAGCCCCAGCTAGTTAGAGGATTACGAAAGAATCCGTAAAATCAAAAAATCAAAAAATCAAATAAAGTCAGTCACACTCGGACGAGCAATCTTGACTCGTACCCAGTCACATCTTGTAAGAAAGTCTTTCACTTCTCCTGCCTCCCACCTGAAGGATTCCTGAACCTGCCTCAAGGATAGTCGGCCCCGTACCAGCATAGAAAGTGGCTTCATCCAGCACCCTACATGTTTACAGTCTTGTAACGACAATGGTCGCTTACAGACTGAATGCTGTAGAAATGAGATCTCTGAGGCGAATGTGTTGTAAAACAATCTATGATCGTGTGAAAAATGTTGAGATTAGTAAAAAATGCAAGTCTGATTTAACCGTAATGAGTAAGATTAAAAAGGGGACGATTAGATGGTTTGGGCATATATAGCTAATGAACGAAGAAAGGAGTGTGAGAAGAATATATGAGGCGCATGTGAATGGAAGAAGAAACCAAGGAAGACATGGGGCACGATCAAGTGAATCAAATACATTAAGCCGGCCATTTCAGAAGTCGGAATAACGTAAGAGAATGTATGAGGCGATGTATGAATGTGAATGAAGCAAAAAGTGTATGCCAAGATCGAGTTGTTTGGCGGTCCGTCCTCTTTGCCTACCCCTGCGGTTAAACGGCGTGATGGTTAGTTAGTAAAAAAAAAACAAAACGCTTTTAACACGAAATTCTTTTAAAAATTAAGATGAATTATTGTTTGTTGGCGAGTATACGAGTACACACCGAATATGAAATTGAATAAATTGTTAAGTTATTTGAAGGACTTGAATTTAAATTTACAGTAACAATTTATTCCATTTCATATTCCTTATATACACCCGTCAACAAACAATTCATCTCAACATTTAAGAGCATAAAACGCAATTTTTTTTTCTAAAATATTTAAATTATTGCCATCTGTGAGCGCTTCGTTTAACCTTAAACATTTAAGAATACCGTCTCTGTGTTGTACCTACCTATATTTTGTTGCATTTTATATCGTGGAATTAGAATTGACCCACACAGAATACTTAATTTATAATTGTGTGTAGTGGTGCACATATGTACCCATACACTTCTGACAGTTATGTCCTTGCGACATGTCACTGAGAAAGTGTTATACTTATTGTTTTTAGCCAAAAGGGGACACCAAATTTATACGATGTTTATGTGAAAAAATTTACAGTTTTTCAACAAGTTTTACAGTTATTGCTAATATTTTGATATTTTTATTATTTTATTTAAATTTATATTATGTAATTGGAGTCTAGTACCTCTATAACACAACTCTTATCCTATTTTCATATTTTTTTCCAAATTGTGTACATTGATCACAACATGCATATATATACCTATATTGTTCTATTATTCCGGTACATTTGAATGATGATTGTTATTTATCGTTGTATTATAGTGTTGAACTAAACTCCTGCTGACAAGCTACTTGTAGTGGCTTAGCGGGTGCAACTTCCCGTTGAATGTTATTAATATTTTACAATAAAATAAAAATAATATTAAAAAAATCAAAAAGTTTTACGGTTATTCGAAATGTTAAACAGTGCGGTATTTTGTCATTTCAAGGGGAACTTTAATTCAACTGAAATATTCTTTACAGGGAGTTTGAAACGTGTTGTATGCAAGCAATTCATTTTTGTGAGTATTGTGTCAACTCTATCTGTGATGTCCATAACTAGTTACAGATACAAAAAGCATCTTACAAGGGAGTATAACAACTTGTATAGAAGTACAAATGAACAAGTATTTTGACTGATTTATTATACCGACAGTTAGGCGCTTTTCCGCATGACAGCTATTTTGCCTTCCGAAAGCTTTGTCCATCTTTTCCATGGAGACATATTGGTACACCATTTTCACATTTTTGACGTCTATTATAATATTTTTTTAATTCAACTGCAGTAGAACCCAAAAAATATAAGGTAATCACATCTTTCGGAGTAATATGTGATTCTCTGTACCCTTCACTACTACCAAGACCTTATTGTGACAAAGTTCTATCCACTGCTAGAACCCGAGGATTTTTTTTATTATTTTAACAAATGGGTGCATTTTTTTCCTACTTGCAAGAAACCTGCAAATATAAAATTTATCCGACATTTTTTTCACGTCCTATAATATAATAATAACGCCTAGAAGAAATAATAAAATATTAAACATAAAATTTGTACCTAATTATTTTATGCTAATAACCGACAACGGTGAGTACTGGTGACGGACGTATTAATTCGTCCGGCTGGAGAGGTCAAAGGTTCTCGGCCTCTTCAGAATTAGCCCAACACGCAGCTGGTGGGCGGACTCATCCGCCGCCACTACCTGGACAAAAATGAACCCGGGCACCCCTACTAAGTCACCAAGCGTAGCGAACCACTTAACGTGATCTATAGCAGAAGTGTAGGTTATCCAATGAATGATTACCGGAGCGGTGCGGGCGGTACCTATCCCCGGCTCCCAAATTGTATAGCTAATCACCCATAAACCTAAAATCAAAATCAGTACAGAACCTTTGTATTCGCTCATCGATCTGTTTGTAGTCCATAGTACAAGCAATCTAGAATCCATCAACATATTTGACGTACAACTGTACAGCGCAATATTACCAATTTGGGGTTATCAATGTTCCTAATAGGGGCAACAATGCTCCATAACTACTAGCTGGCTGATTGAACGTACAACCTACCTGCCGTGCCTGTATATTGGATGGGAATTGTCAAAGGAAAGCTTTATGTAGGTACCATGTATCGTAGGAGCAGCGGCAATATATTGGTAAATGTCAAAGGGAGGGCAATAATTTGACTCTATCTATATATGTATGTAATATACGGGGATGAAAATAATATGTAGCGTGGAGACAGTGCTTGATTTTAACTGGAATAAACCGGAACACCGTTCCAGTTTTCGATTTTGTTCGGCGTTAATGCTCCTGTTCGTTAAATATTAAACATTAAATACCACTCCATTTCGTGAATTTCATTTCCCAGCTAATGTTTTGAACAATTTTATAATAAGCAGTGCTGCAAAATTCTACACACTGCGTTTTAATATAAAACCGGGGTAAAGTACAGTAACTTCGGAAGGTTATTCAACATGATTGTTACATTCTCATATACAAATATTATTCCAGATTTTTTTCCACACAAACATTTTAACTTTTTACCTTAAAACGTTGGATTTTCAGTTACGGTTGGATAAAGTTACCACACTCTACCCCCGGACACCAAGGTGTTATTTCCTATTATACAAGTATAATAGGAAATACTAAATTAAAATCAACAAAACACGTTACAACTCAATCCAAATCCAATAAATTTATAATAATGAATCACATTATACAACTCAATATAACCGCCACGTGTATTTAATTCCTTAGAACAGGCAATATGACTAGCTAGGAATTAATATTGACCAGGTAAACACAATGGCAACTTTCACTTACATGTACCTCAAATGAATATTACTTATTATGTCTCGCGAAAGTACACATAATATAAATAAATAAACGTCTGAAACAAATTGGAATTTTTTCTTAAATTTTTCATTATACGGAAACAGTGCTTGAATTCAATTGAAGAAAACCGGAATGTCCTTCCGGCTTCCGGGTGATAAAAAATATTGAAATCAGCATTCCTGTTAGTGGAATATTATACGTAAATTAAAACTCAACTAGGAAAGCTCTGAATAATTTCCCAAAAAGATTCTGTTTATTTTCTGAAAAAGAAAATAAAGGAAAACGTCGGTACTTAATTCTGTCGAAATAATTACGACCCTTCTTTTATTTATTAATTCACTTTCTACAGAAAATAGTATTCCAGTAAAATGTTAATGATCAAAATTGACAATATACTAAAATCGTTTCTTTATTGCAGTTAGCATGAAACGTATAGCTGTTCCCTAAATTTTGCATGAATGTTGTATTTTAGTTTTTGATTAATTTTATACTTATTAATTGATAAACTAAAGTTCTTAAAAACTTAAGACAAGATTTTTGTGCATAGCTCAAAGGGTAACAATTATTTTTATAAACAATAATTATTAGCCTGAAACACTCATCCAAATTGAAAAAACCTTTCAATTTGGATGATTACAATAATTATAATATTAATAATAATATAAAGATATATATTATATTAATAATAATAATAATATAATAATAATAATTATTATTATAATAATTCTTTTTACAGGTGAAAATATAATAAAAACAGTAATTATTGAATGGAACACTAGTATATATTGATTAACTTGGCGGGTTTGCGATAAGCCGACGTACCTCAACGGTAGAGCATCTGACCGGACATCAGAAGGGTGCAGGTTCGAGTCCTGTCGGCGACATTTATCTTTGCTCGGAAAGGTTTTTTCAATTTGGATGAGTGTTTCAGGCTAATAATTATTGTTTATAAAAATAATTTTATACTTGATTGTTTCTCGGTGGACACAGAGTACCATAATATTTATACCTTTATACGCATACGGTATAAAGGTATAAATTTGTTGCTTGTTTAAGATTTTATTTTCCATCAAAATGGGAAGACGACGTTCCGGTTGGTATCTTTTTTTATTCCGAGCACTGCACAGTGGCTACATTTGGAAGTACCTCTATGTCAAAAACATATGTCGTTTGTAACATTCGTTTCTAAAACCTGTTTCTAACACACGTTTTTAACACAATAAGGAACTCCAGTCCATTTTTTTATTTTTTTTCTTGATGTTCAAACTTAAATACTAATATAGGTTTTTTTTATAGTTCAAACGCTCCAAATCCATGGCCGGTCGATTATGATCCGTTTTGAGGTTAGAATGTTGTCAAAACAAGGATGAGTTTTACCATACATAATTGTATATTCTATTCATGGTAAACCGTAACTAACCATAAGTAATTAAATTTTGTACCTTTTAAGAAACTTTAACTCGAAGAATAATAATAGTATTGAGCATTAACATTATCATAATATCCGTATTGATATTTATTTTGCTCATGAATACTCCAATAACTTTTATTAATAAAAGTTTTTTTACATATTGAACAACAATTATTGGGCTTAAAATCACCTAAATTATGTTTAAATTTCACCAAAACTAAAAAAAAAACACATATTTCAAATACAAAACAAAATAGAAAAATTAAAACTATCATATTAATCAAAAAACAAAATCCGCGCCTGATGTCAGATGTTCCAAATGCAATGGTACCAACATAACAAGGTGTTTTGAAGAGATTACTGTTTAATCACTTTTAAATAACGATTTATAAATTCTACTTATAATTATATATAATAGAAGTTATATATTCAGAATCGGCGTTTGCTGGTCTATATGAATATATGTTTTTTAAAGCCATTTTATTTTTCACTGGAGTTCCTAATAATTCTAATCATATTCCATAAGCAACTGAGAAAAAACGCGAGACTACTGCATAATACCCATTTTACATAGCGAAGCTAGCCGACCAGTACCTACCTAAATTAATAAACAGAAAATTTTGAAACTTTTCATACTCCGCGACATTGTAAATAACTATAAATATTTCTAATTGTTAATATTTTTTTTGCTTTTTTCGGTCATTTTAAAAATTTGTTTTCCAGTCCTGAATTCTAACATAAAAAAAAATGTATTTCAAATAAATACCTACTCTTTCTTTGTCAATAACCTTCTAATAAATATAATATCAATGAAAAATAGGATTTAAACAGTAACTGCAATATCATGCAATGTGCAGTGTTTTCTAATATTATGTCCTGTTCGTGCGAAATCGTATCTTCTCATTAATTTATTTTGTGTTTAATTTGTAGAACTCCATTTAATTTTATTATAATTTAATGTAAATCAAATTTAATAATGTTATTATACTGATAATGTTATTAAAAATACTTGCAGAACTTAATAATAACATTATTAAATTTGATTTACATTAAATAAAAAATAAAAAAATAGTATCTCCTTAAGCTGAAAATTTATAATTTAACGTATTAATCTGGAGTGACCTGCAAGGTAAGTATATGTCTGTGTTTGTTTGTACATAATAATGATAAACCCTAGCAAGTACTATTTGTAAAGCGCCCTTTAAGTAATTTTTCAGAAAAACGGCGCTATACAAGTCATTCAATTATTATTATAACTGATATAACCTACGTTTGAAAATAATTAAAGAGTGTTCTGGAAAAATTTCAAACTATTGTTTTTCACTGTCTGAAATTATTAGTTGAACGATAAGCTCTGAAACGTCATTTCAATTTTGATATTATTAAAATATAAATGGAATAAATAGTAAAAAAATACAAAAAAAAATATTTAAAGTTTTTTAATTTCATATATTTTTTTAAAGCAGGTATCCTACATACGATATGAAACAGAATTTCAAAGGATATCGAAATCTCGGAAAAGCCGAGGGTTAAAATTTTAAGTTAAGTTGAGTGGAAGATACTCTCAGTATCGCCCTGGTGAAAGACCACCATTCAGAATTGAAACGTTGCTTGAAATGGCTTTTAGCCGTGTTTGGTGACCAGATCTGAATAGCCAGGTATTCCCAACCTTCCTCTTCCCCTTCTCCTTCCCCTCCCCAATACCTTCAGACTCACAACACTCCCCAATTGGGAATGCTATAGTCTCACTGGCTCCAGACGGTTGGGAGCAGTTGGGACTCTTGTGAGGTATTCATATAAAAAAAAATATAAAAAAAACGGGGTTTTTGGTTTGAAGTATCTAACATCGCAATAAAAGTTAACACTCAGGCATACGCACAGGCAATATCAATCATTCCAACTAACCACAACTTCGTTGTTATATAGGTTCTAGTATTCTTATCCATCCTTGCACATTTTTGATACCCAGTCAAATGGTATCTGTCTACAATAGAACGCAGTAAATATTTTCCTTGAATTACAAGTATTTTGAAGGCTCAAGAAAGTAATTCATTGGAAATTAGAGGAATAACTATTGTCATAAAGATAGATTATCCTTGTGACGTGTCCCACTGCAGATTCATCTCCCATAGCACAAACAGGCGTATCTCATATTTAGCAACTTTCCAGGAGAGCCAAAAAAACTGCTTTTTTGCCTTATTCATATACATTTTATTATATGCTTCGCAAATGGAATAAAAAAATACGTAATTTACACAACATTTACAAAACATGTAATGAAATGATAATAAATAAAATAAAAAGTTTTTCTTGCTCTAATGGAAAGTTGCTAAATACCGAGATACACCTGTTTGGATTGAGGACGAAGAATTGCTTTGTAATAAATATATTTTTCCTTATAAATCAACTTATCTAGTTATATTTTTATTAAAAACTTCAAAAGAACATAGTTCTCATGGAAATGATATAACAAGATGGAAATATGTGAAACTGAAAAAATGACATTATTTCTCAGAATAACAGTTAGAAAATTTCAATAGTCTCTTTTTCAGCGTTTATGACTATCTTTATGAATTCGCAGATTTGTTTGTCTTGAATTAAACGAAATAGAACATGTAACATATATTATGGTGATACAGGTCTACAAAATTTAACATTTTTAACATCATAAATTTACTTACGGTTATATTTATTTATTTATTTACTCGTGTCTATTTATTAACAAACAATTATTACAATATAAGCAATTATTATATAGAATGATGTGTGTAATGTATATGATTAATATACAATAGCGTACCATGAACGCCTCACTAGGAGAACCTGAACTGAGGTGTTCGCGTATTTATGATATAGTATTATTGTCAAAATTTTTATACAAGTATGTTTTAAAAATTAATTAAAATACGGTGAAAAAGATAAAAATTCAAATTAATTATTTATATTTAATGCAATTATTGTCATGTTATAACGTATTACGTTGTCATGGAAACTAGCACCAGAGTAATATTTAAAGTTCAAAAAAAGTTTTTTTTTCTATTTTTGTACTAAGATATACAAATTTAAAATTTAGTTTTAAAATATAAGTATTTTTATTGTATTTATGTGAATACTGCAAAAGAATTGCAACTTCTCCCAACCATTAGAAGCCAGTGAGACTATTGGATCCTATGGGTAGTAGGGAGGGGGGGGGAAGGAAGTGGGAAAGAGAAAGGTTGAGAAGTGCCTGACTGTTCAGATCTGGTTACAAAACACGAGTACAGCCGTTTCGGACAACGTTTCAATTCCGGATAGTGGGATTTCACCAAGGCAATACTGAGAGTACGTTCCGTACCGGAACGTACCGCAAATATTTATTAATTAATTGTGAAACAACACAAATTAATTTTACATGCTCTCGCCTGGATTTGAACCGGCGACGAAATATATTTATCTATTAGGTATCTCCAATTTGAGTAGGTATCTATAAACTCGTGATCAATCCATGTCCTTATAACAAACGTAAAATCATTATATCATTTCTACGAAGGTTTTCCACAAACCTGAGATGTCACTTGACGTTTATATTGAAATTAATAACTCACCCCCGAATCACGAAGTTTAACCACCGGCTTCTGTGAGGCTCTATCGGTTGGAGGGGGCTGGGGTGGTTGGAGGGAGTCATGGTAGCCGGGAGGTACGCGAGGTAGCTAGGGGTACATTCACAGCCTCCCTTCCCTTTGTAGCGTCGCTTTGTCGGCGGCATTTCAGATGATCTCTAAATGTGGGGTGATCTTAGATAATCTTGTTAATTTAATTAATAAATAGCTGCGTGAATTCTGAATTCGTCGAATTTATGCATTTCCCACTGATTTACTGAACAACGTAGAATTATTTGGAATCATATCTATATCTAACAAAAATTCAGTGGATATTTTGGTTCTGTCATTCCTTCGTTGTTTGAGGTCTAGACTTGATGATTTAACTCCTCCATTCATCATGACTAGCATTTAGAATTGTTGCTTGAAATGGCTTTTGGTATAACATGTAACCATATCTAAACAACTGTGAACTTTCCGGTTTTCCTCTCCTCTTTTCCTTCCTATCCCTCAACCTACTTACCAACCTTTATCTTCCCCTTTTCCATCCTTTGCTGCACATCCTTCAGCCTCCTTAAATTCTTCGTGGAGATGTCAGTGTTTCAATTGCCCCGTACAATCTTACAGTATTAATATCCTAGTGTCCTATGTTAATCGCCGTCTATAAGCGAATAGAAGAAATGGTAGTTTCCCCTCATACGTAAAATGGACAACACTATGTATTTTTAACGCGTGTTCAAAACTGTTCTATTATATCAGCGCGGGGGGGGGGATACTGTAAAAAAAGCAGCAAAAACCCGAGGAAACGGGTTTTAATTTGTTAGTTGATACTATTGTACTAAACTGAGGAAATCCACGAAAAATTATGATATCAACATAAGTATCAGTAACACCAACACTGAACAGTGAACACAACAACCGGAACAGGGCGGCCTCCATGGTCGAGGGGTAAGGCTCTCGACTACGAATCCGAAGGTCGCGGGTTCAAATCCCGGCGTGCGCAAGTAATTTTTATTTAATTAATTTGTGTTGTTTTACAATTAATTCATTTAAAAATAATATATAGTATATTTGCGCACGTTCCAGAGTGGAAGAAACTCTCAGTATCGCCCTGGTGAGAGACCACCATTCAGAATTGAAACGTTGCTGAAATGGCTTTTAGCCGTGTTTGGTGACCAGATCTGAATAGCCAGGTATTTCCCCACCTTCCTCTACCCCTTCTCCTTCCCCTCCCCCAATACCTTCAGCCTCACAACATTCCCCAATTGGGAATGCCATAGTCTCACTGGCTCCAGACGGTTGGGAGCAGTTTGGGACTCTTGTGCGGTATTCATATAAAAAAAAGGAATTCCTAGTGGGGGGGACTACACGTTGTAAGTAATGTACTCATTCTTAACAATGTAACATGATAAATATTAATGTATCTTAAATAGAATTTATAAACAAAATAAAAACATTTATAATAATTTTAAAAAATTATGTGATGAAAGGAAGGAATTCAGATTAATCGCCTTGGTTTTTATGGCAATTGTGTAATAAACGTCATATCAAAGCTATAATCTGATATTAAATTTAATGTGTAAATGAGGAAAGAAATATTATATTATGGAGATACCTCCCGACGCGGCACGATAGCTGTTTTTGATGAAGTGCTTAGATAATTTCTATGTTATTTATCACAAAATAAAATTACCTTTAAACAAACATCATGTTCTTCTAAACGCTGATTTATGAAAAATCGTTAGATTTTTTAAAAGAATTGTGTAAAAAAAAATATTTACAGATCCTATAACAATAGTTAAAAGTTCGTTTATATACAACAATTCTGGACTAAAAGTCGTATGGTTAAATTGTGAATGAACAAAAAAATACATTGAGAAGCTCTGGGTGCATTTTGGCATATAAAAGAATAGAATGGAGATACCAGCCCCGTGATGGATGCTAAGTGAAAAGTCACGTCATCCAGTGGCTCCCCAACTCTGCAAATAATCCCTGATACGTAGGAATCTACTTACCATTGCAAAAATTATTCTGTGAACTTCTAACTTCGATTAATAAGATGAGGTAATAAATACCGACGTACTTAGTAAAGTCAGATGAATCTTACTATAATTATGACTCAATACCAGGATTTTTTTTTCAAATATAAGTTTTATAGGCGAAATAAGACAAACATTTATTCAGTACTAGCTGATGTGCAACCGGCCAGGGTTAGAATTTTTTTGTTTGTTTTTGGAATAAAGTAATAAAGTTGTGAATTGTTGCTTGTCGTTTACCCAAACGCCATAATTGATTTAACAGCGAAAATAATGCCTTGTTATGACTATTGCTACCTCTAAACAAAGAAACAAAGAAACGTTCACTTGAAAATTTTATTAAATTATTCACATATATTTTTTTTTTCAAAATATATCTTATTAATGAAGTTCTTAAGTATGTACCCACTTTTCTTTTCCGTTTTGAAAATGTTCTACCCAAACAAACCTTCTTCTTTTAAATATGTAATCTGTCGCTTACTAGAGTGGTATATCTATGGGCTTACCTCAATACAACATGGCGGGTTCAATGTTTTTCATACTAATTTTAAAACGTTATAGAAACAGTTTTACATTTTTGATTTCATTAAAACTACTATTTAAACCTTCTCGGCACTAATAAGAACAAACTGTGCTACTTTCAGCGAAACCAGTGAATAAATTTTCGAGAAAATCGAAAACACACAGACAAAAATTCATTTTCACATATGGAGATTCAGAAGTCAATTTCTATCGGTAAAACCGTGAATTATTTATATAGCGGGTTTCAAACGAAAAAGCCTCTACTCCACAACTACAGATGAATCAAACATTTTTCAACTGAGCTATTAATCCTGTAAAAAGATAATCGTAAAAATATATCTAACATTAATTGCATAACTAATGATATCTACGTAATAAATTATCTCCAGTACATTTAATTATAAATGTGTGTAACCTACATTAAAGTTACGTCCCTGGCAAACGGATTTAATGTAGATTTTTTTTTTAGTAAAGCCATTAAAGGACAGCAAGTGAAAAATTATATTCAAGGTCTATCATTTAGACTCAAGAACGCGTCCCTATTGAACTAACTTGCATTCAGCTTTTCTCATATTCATCAGTATCACCAATAAATTAAAAACATATTGCTGGAGAGCGAAAGCGTATTTACGTGGACATAAATTTTAGAGGTGATTTCCTGAAATATATATTGGTAAAAAGGTTTTCTGGAAACTCTTGAAAACCCTTTGAAGATATGGCTGTTTGAAGAAATTGTAATTATTTATTTGGTTTTCTGATTCATAAGAAACTATATTAATTGTTATTGTGTTTAGTAGAATTTCACAATTTTTATATTCGAATTTAAATCAACTTGATGAACGAATGATCCCAATATAGCATTAATTAATAAAGTAAGGAAAAAAAATCCCCACTACTCAGTATGTTCACAAAATCTAAACAATATTATACAAGTCAATAGCTTTCACGCCATTATAAATAAACCAATTAAGAAAACATTGCGTTTAATGCGCGGCAAACAGATTGCTAATATAAGTATCTCACAGATTGGAGAAACCATTATCACAATTGGTTTCTCAGTAAATCGGTTTCACGTGTAATCAGTAATTTTATCATATAAATAAGACGTCTCAATACGGCTTAACCACAGTTTTATAATGCCATTGGACACAATAATAAAAAAATAAAATACTTCCAGAACTTAATAATAACATTATTAAATTTGATTTACATAAAATTAAAAAAAAATAAGAACATATCTTATTTTCATACTTAGCTGTAAGGAATGATATCCTGTGTCTTTTATTCGGTGGAGGTTGTCCTTCGTTCTCATATACTTACTTCTTCTTCTGTCGTTATCGTGTGCATATGGGAAGTATGGTATCCAGAGACTGCTCCCAATATGAAGTAACTAAGTATATCCATAACAGATACGCCCACAGACTTATATGCAATAAATCAAAGAAAATTTTATCTAGTTAAACTTAACTTTTTTGAACACACTCAACAACTTCCATCTCGAACTACGGAGCTATTGAATATCAATTAAGTAACTGAACAAAAACTTTAATATTGTTTGTTCCGCATTTTGTTTGTTTTTTTTTAAACAAATTAATTAACTGTATCTAGTAAGAATGAACACAGGGTTATTGAAAATGATGGACTCAATTTAGCATATTCTCCTCTGATACATGCGGTCGGCTCAGCCTTTTTTTCTTTACAAAGACATCCAATTTATTCAAATTGGAGTTAACAACGACAAATGCTATTTCTAGTTGTAGGTTCAATGTTAAAATGGAGACGAAAGGTAAGCTTCACTACAGTTGCCAACTCAGAAACAGAACACAGAAAACTTTGTCCTGCATAGTAGATGTATTATTCACAACTGATGCGAAATGTCCGCTTGGCGGCGCGAGCACTATGACGGTCGTTTACGCAACTATGAGCGATCTAGCGGTGGGATTCGAAACTTTCGGACCTCCTCTTTCAATTGCTATATACATCACTGACATACTACGTATATTTCAGGAAACAGCAGGACGAAATTGGGTACGTTATTTTGAATAACTCATACATATAAAAAGGAACAACGTGATGACTTGATAGATTTCGAATTGTTTTTCTTTATAACATCATTTTTTTGTTTAATATAAGAAAAAACGAAACATTTGTAAATATATAATCCAAGAATGCAATTAAAAGAAACGTCGAGTACCTAATAAAACTACAAAATACTTTTGAAAGTCACCAAAAACCTTTTACGAACATATGTAGCTAGATTACATGAAGTGAGTAATAGATAGGTAGATGTAGCGGATCGATTTAACTGCATGGTAGGTAAGTACAAAAGTATACTATCATATATTTTCAATCAATATTAAATTAACCTAAGTTTACTATACGTTTTATATGTACGGATATCTTTTACTTTTATATCCTTTATGAACTTTTCTTCTTTAAATACTCTCTGATGCTATTGTACTACCTAATGCCACATTTAATAGTTAGTTAAAAAATATTCATACTGTATTCTGTTGCTTATTAGTTAACTGTGACTTGCAATTATTGTTTACAAGGGTTCAAAAACTCAAAGATCTCCCGGTGCTAAGCATGTCAATTCTAAAATAACCGTACAAAGGAAATAATTTCTGTTCAGCCTACATAAATGGGTTGACAAAAAAAAACAATTTTTGTAATACAGTTATTCCAAAAAAAAAATTACAACGGAAATGAAATAAATTCTACGTATTTATCAGAGAATAATGGAAAATATTTGTTTTCGAGCAAGCTTCCGTATTTTAGTTTATTTCATTACATTTCGGTATTGCAGCGTGGATGGGAGGCTATATGAATATAGAAGATAAATAATTTAGAATGCTTCCGTGAAATAATTTCAGACAATATAAAAATAGTTGGAGAGTCTAGCGGCAATGAATTTTTGAAACCAGCAAAATTGCTTCGCAGGGCCGGATTGGAAAAAAAAAACAGGATTAATTTAATACCCACCTATTTCAATTTTTTTTTATAGAATATATATATTCTTACTACCTTTTAATACTTGATTCTATATTGCCCATTAGATAAACACATATTTAAAATTGGATTATTTTTTCAATTCTCGCTAGTGTGTCTTACTAGGTCGGTAAAAAAATCGATTTTTTAATATTTACCTAACCTACCTACCTAATGCATAATTAAAAATACGCAGGTACCTACTCGTAAGTTTAAAATTCTTTTTTAGAATATCGCGTTTTTTTCAATACAAAATTGTACCTACATTTTACTGATAATAAAAAACAACCCTCAGAACTTGTTATAGGTAGTTATGGCTTAGAAAATTTTCTGAAGAGGTTAGAGTATTTTTTGAAATTTTCATCAGTTTCTGAAAGTCATTGTTTAAAAAGAACACTTATAATTTTTTTTTTAAATTAACACGTTCACTGCTGACAACGAGTCTGCCACGTTCATACAATACAGATGTGCAGCATTTATTTTTTCATTCAAACAACCAAAGTTTACACAGGATTTAAATTTAAAGATCCATAATTAAATTGACAATAATAATTCAAGGGGCAAATACAACGCCATTGAGTAATTTAATTCTCTACCGGCACAATTAGAAAAACACAAATGAGAAACTCTTCAAAATATAGGGTGTTTTTTTAGAGGTATACAACTTCAAAATGAAAAAAAAAAACACATTAAAATAATGTTAATGTCTATTATATTGGCTTCATTTTTTTTTCAGAGGTAATTTGTATGTATACCTCTAAAAAAATAAAGCCAATATCATAGACATTGACATTATTTTAATTTGTGTTTTTTTTTTTCATTTTGAATTTGTATACCTCAAAAAAAACACCCTTTACAATCATTACTCACGTTCAATGTCAATTTTTTTTATTATTTCTTATCATTTTAGTACTATTTTATACTATATTTCAAAATCATTATGTACTAGGTAGCTTAAAAGCAACTATTGTAAATTGTGTTTCCAAAACAGTCGTCACGCCTAGTGGGGTAGGCAATGAAAACATTTGTTATTTTGTAATTATATTAGGTTAGGTTATTTAGTGTATATTTTCTTGTTCTTTTGATATTTGTACTTTACATTTGATTATTTATACCCCCAATTTATTCTAAATTGTGCATGTAAGTGAGTCGTATCTAGGATGAACGAAATATGTATGAATAATGAGCTAATGATGAATGTAAATAAGTCCAAAGTCATGGTGTTTGAAAGAGAGAGTACGAAAATAGTATGCAATATAGTTGTGAATGATGAATACTTGGAGCAGGTCAATGAGTTAGTGTATTTGGGAAGTATGTTTACGAGAGATGGAAAGACAGATAGGGATATTGAAAGAAGGGTGAATGCAGGAAACTCCATTAACGGAGGACTGAACGCGGTTGCGCAAACAAAAAGTTGTCCAAGGAAGCGAAGCTAGCAGTCCACAATGGAGTGCTGATACCAACCTTGATGTATGGCAGTGAGGCATGGAACTGGCAGAGGAAGGATGAAAGTAGACTGAATGCTGTAGAAATGAGATCTCTGAGACGAATGTGTGGTAAAACCATGTATGATCGAGTGAAAAATATTGAGATTCGTAAAGAGTGCAAGGCTGATGTAAGCGTAGTGAGCAAGATTAAGAAAGGGACGCTTAGATGGGTTGGGCATGTAGAGCGAATGAACGAAGAAAGGAGTGTAAGCAGAATACATGACACGAATGTGAATGGAAGAAGAAGCCAGGGACGCCCGAGGAAGACACGGCACGATCAAGTGAATCAAATACTCGAGTCGGGTCATGTCAGAAGTCGGAAGAACAGAAGAGAATGTATGAGGCGTTGTATGAATGTGAATGAAGCAAGAAGTGTATGCCAAGATCGAGTTGTTCGGCGGTCCGTCCTCTCTGCCTACCCCTGCGGGGAAACGGCGTGACGGTTAGTTAGTTAGTTAGTTAGTTAAGTGAGTCTGCAGCTCATGAATATTTTAAGTCATAGTTTTAATTTGCATATACACATATGGTATATATATTATTTACAATTATATTGGGTTAGATTAGTTAGTTTAAAGTGCACTCGAAATGAATTTTCACAAAACTGCGCAATAAAAATTAAATCTTATTATTACAAAATAAAAATGTTCAAGTAAAAAAATAAAAATAAATTACTTACCTGAACATTTCTTTTATCATACTATCTGTTTCTATTTCTACTTCCGCTTCTTCTTCTGTTGCTTGTAATTTTTTAAAACAGGTATTATATTTTTAATAAAATTAAGTATCTGCTTGTTAATCAAGAGTTCCAACATTTCCTAACCGTCTGGAGCTAGTGGGACTACGACCTCCCTAATTTGAAGAGTATGATAGGGAAGGAGATGGGGAAGAACGAGATCGGAAAGTATCCGGCTATTCGGATCTGGTCACCAAACACGGCTAAAGCCATTTCAAGCAACTTTTCGATTTTAAATTGTGGTCTTTCACCAGGGCGATACTGGGAGTATCTACCACTCTGTAACGTGCCACATTTATACTAGATAAAATTACTACCTCTCTGGAATGTGCCACATTTAGACTAGATAAAATTACTTACTCTCTGAGATGTGCCACATTTATGCTAGACGGCCTCCATGATTGAGGGGTAAGGCTCTCGACTACGAATCCGAAGGTCGCGGATTCAAATAAATTTTATTTAATTAATTTGTGTTGTTTCACAATTAACTCATTTAAAAATAATATATAGTATATTTGCGCACATTCCAGAATGGAAGATACTCTCAGTATCACCCTGGTGAATGACCACCATTCAGAATTGAAACGTTGCTTGAAATGGCTTTGAGCCGTGTTTGGTGAGCAGATCTGAATAGCCAGGTATTTCCCCACCTCCCTCTTCCCCTTCTCCTTCCCCACCCCAATACCTTCAGCCTCACAACATTCCCCAATTGAGTATGCCATAGTCTCACTGGCTCCAGATGGTTGGGAGCAGTTGGGACTCTTGTGCGGTATCCATATAAAAAACGATGAAATTACTTGCATATACCAACAGTGGCGTGCAGTCCATAAAAGCTGAAAACCTGTACCTACCCTATTACTGCCATTTATTCAGTTGGCCACAGCAATTGGCGGAGTATGATGATAAATTGGGCATTTTCAAAAATGCAATACACAAATCAAATCTCAATTTCATACAGCCTGCCTTTGGTCATAGAGCAATGCACGCCACTGGATAATAAGTAAATATTTTAAAGGTATTTGCGAAATAAAATAAACTCATTTTATGATACCTATTTACAATAATATACCCAAAAAATTAACAATCAATAATCATAGGAGCACATATAATACTATGAACTTTTTCACATTGTAAAAGAAGGCGATGGTGGAGTGAGGTTTTTCCTGCAATTTCCCAATCCGCGCCTTGCAGAAAAAAGAACCGGCAATGGCGTAATAATCATATAAAAATTTCATAAGGACCCGCGGCCCTCCCCGATATTACTTCCAAAGAGAAATTTTCCGAATTCCATTTCCACAGCGTTTCATGTAGACCACTTCAATGTGCAATATGATCCTTTGTTCCAATAAGCGAGGACACGCCCCTATCCATTGCCCCTCCCCTATTTTGGGTTTTTTTTCCCACCTCAGCGCTCATTGGTCGAAGCAGAAACGGGTCATTTTGGTGCGCGTTGGAGAGGGATGCGAATATGAATTCAAAGCAAGTGTGAAAGAGAGGCATGTTCAATGCACTACTTCTTTTGACGTTTGGAGGAAATGGAAATTCAATTACAGTAGACTCACTGTTATAAATGTAAAAAATCATGCAAATTTGAAAATTTTCTTTGTATAAATATTTTTAAAGAGATTTGATAGATAAAAACTAATTCTACAAAAATTATTAAAAAAAAAAAGAGTTTTATGACAGAATGGTAAATTATCTGTCTCTTGTCAAAATTAAAGCGAAATTAAAAAATAATGACAAGTACCTACTGGAAAATCATTTTAAAGAGATTCTTGCTTGCGTAGTGATGTACTGTATCGTAAGACTACTGTAGAGTAAGATGGGACTGTCTGCGGGTATTTCAAACAAGTTTGAATCTGTTTGAACCACCACCGGTGTGCACATAAATACAATCAAACGAGTGCTTTTTAAAATGATTTTCCTGAAGGTACCTGTTTTTTAAAAAAAAAACGAAAAAAAAATTGAGTATAAAATAATGAACTTCGCTTAAGCGTGATCATTGTGATCTATGCTCTCTGTATCGCAGTAGTGATGGACCACCACTCTGTATTTAAAAGTTTATTGAAATACATTTAGCATTGTTCGGAGAATAACCAGATCTAAACTTTTAGATACTCTCAATCTCGCCCCTTCGTATTTTCCATATCTCATAATCCCTTAATACGATCCGACACATTAAAATACAAATTGAAACAGAAATAGGCTTCGAGCAGTTGGGCACTATCGTTAATCATAAAAATAATGCAAAGATTTGTAGACCTTTTCTTAATTAAATTGTTACAGTAGGTACCAAATTAATATGATTAACTTTTGTTTTACAATAACTCCGCACAGGAGACCCTGTGGAAAGTAATTTCTTTCAAGGCCCAGGTCATCTTTGAGAATGACCCATGTTGATAAGGGAGGAAACACAGAAGTCAGTAAATCATTCCACAGCCGAGCTGTTTAACTCAAGAACGAGTCGTAGAAACGCGTTCGGCGTATTTCCTGACTGTTAGCCGGTACTGAAAGGATCAATGACGGCAGTTCCTCAAACTATATTCCATTGAAATACCGATAGAATAAGGACAGCATTCCCACATGACGCTTGTGCTTTAAAGAATGCAATCTGTTTGTTAAGTTAGGAGAATCTATCAAACGGATTGTCCGTTTCTGGACAGTCAGGTAATTTTTTTCAGATATTTTGGGGCTCCAAACCAGAGGTGGCACCCAAATTCAACATTGGGGCGCACTTGCGATTTGTGTGGGGTAAGTAGTTGTGTAGAAAAAAATCGCCGATATCCTGGTATGAGAGCTTTGTGGTCAGATAAAAGATAAAGAATTTGGAACAAAGGTTCCCGAAAAATTCTTCCCGTTCCCGAATAATAACAATTAAATGAGTGTTTTATACGTGATTGTACAAAAGTTTATGCACGTTCATAGAATAATGTCGGTTCACAGTGGGATACATGTATTCAATATGAGAGTAAAAGGGATGTAGCATCATTCTATGATTATTGAATCTATATTCGGTGTTTGCATTTCGCACACCTCTCCACAAAACCCACGCGTTAAACAGAGACAGCAACATCACTATACACAGCAACGATAATTCTATTCAGGCTGGAACGTGTTCCTTGTCTCTTTCCGTTAGCTGCAAGAGGCGATGTGGTAGAATGAGATAAAATAGATTCGTTGGTGCTGTTAAGACTGGATATTGTATCACTTGACGTAGAAACAGAGACATTCAGAACAGTATTGAATCGGATCAGTCACACCGAAGATTTCATTAGTACGAGACAATTATTTCAATATGTCATAATTTTAATTCAATTTCAAAGTTGGGACAAACACAGAAATACCAGTTTCTTTACAAATTTCTAATCTGTGACAAGTGCTGATATCGATTGTAAAAATATTTTGAAAACTGTGCTAAAATGTGAAGTGTGTGACATTTAAAAAAAATTAAAGAAAAGTGAGCTTTATTATCTGCTAGGATATACAATCAATTTGATGAATTACTACCAAATGCCTAAACGTAAAAACGTAGATATTTGTCATCTTCGAAAAACCTTTACGAAGATAATTTTCCGAGTTTTTTCCAACCATTTTTTTGCTTGCGAATTTTCTTTGGAAATCACCGTGTAGCCCTTTAAAACTATTACGATCATAGAAAGAAACCATATTGTGAAAACCTTTTGTAAATCGTAGATACCTACCTGCACCTCTTCAAAGGAAACAATTTATTTCAATATTAATTAGTTTTATATCTGTAGTAATTTCATTCATAATTGAGTCTTAACATAGGTACGTACCTATGTTTTGAAAATCAATGTTTTTCATTGACAACGATAATTAATTGCTTTCCTAGGAAAGTAGTTCAACAGAATCAATGTTTTGCTCTAGTAATCTAGTAATGCTCACAGAAAACTTATCTAAAATGCCTTTGTCCAATGAACTCCCATAAAAAAAAGATAAACGTGTATTATGGGTATTTTGACAACACTTTTAACAGCGTGCTATTCAAATCCGCCCGTCCGTATTATTAATACTTCCCGAGAGTGAGTCCGAAATGAATCCCACACGTGCGATATGAATTCAGCACCTATGAAACTATCTATTCTAAGAAATAGTTCATATAAAAACGTACTCATAGAGTTTCAGCAGTAAATCGTGAAAGCGTGGAAACCTTAGGAATCCTTTTGCTGCCAGGGGGCGCACTGCTTTTTTTTAATACCATAATTTGTACGGAATAGTATTTTAAAAGAATCAGTAGACTTTTTTCTGTGATTATCATGTTTTAAGTTGATAATAAAATAAGTTTATTATTTAAAATGTTACTTTTTTTGTTTCTTGCGTAAATTTTGATTTTCATTTTAAAATATAAATATTTTTAATAACTTTTAGTCACAGACGATTTTATGAATCGTAAAATTGTACTAGGTCGCTAATCTCTGGCACAGTGTTATGATGAAAATCCTTTAGATCTAGGGAAAAATATATAAAAAATTATGAATAAGACCAACATAGCATTTACAGACGAAAGATTTTTCTTTTTCCTTTTTTAATTGCCGATTAAACTCCTAATGAGAAATGCCATGAACCGTCACTGCCTCTATCTATCCACAGCGGTATTAACATTAGCCAATACAGCCTACCTATCCACAGTTATTAGATAGTGATGTCTATAATTGCACGTAAGATAATTATTTTGATATACTTCGGATATATCCAACATAAATAGTTTAAACTATTTAGTGACTAGGTATGAATAGAATCATTCGTCAGCTTCGTCGAACCAGCCGCCAGTCCAGATTATTTATCTCATTATCCCCTTAATAAGTCCCCCCTCACAACATTCGTAAGTGTCGGACATTCCACAGTTCCACAGGTTCTGGGCAAAAGTTTCTGGTTTAATCCCTGTCATAAAAAACCTTTTTACAATTACATCGCCTAAAAAAGAAATATTTATTCTTCATGAAAAAACCAGCTGCAGACTATTAGACATAATATGTTCACCTGAAATATTTAATTATTACATATATCAAAACACGTCCTAGAGAATTAACGAAATCACACGCATAAAAGCTGAGAATTCAAATTATATATCTGAGTAGGTACCCATCTACGTAGGTACCTTTGCATATATCAGCCTGCCGTGCAATAAATAATTGAAAGCTTCGAAATTTTAAAATAATTCTTTTTTTTTTTTTCAGTACCTACCAGAAATTCATTTGAATTTTCTCGGTAACTATAGTAATAATAGGTACTACCCGCGTAGCTAAATTTAGGGACGATGTTTTTGAAACAGTGTTCATTAATAAGTAGATATAGCTTTTCAATAAAATGAAGACATTTAAAGTAGATTTTTTTTTTTCATTACTATGGCTCATTTTGTCTTTGAAATGTGTTTTTCATATCCATTTTTTTTTTCACATTCGAGTTTGACAGTTCGTTTTAACGAAACAAGGCAAAACATTACAATATTTGTTTTAAAGTAAATTTTTTTTATCCGTAATTTTGGTCAGTGAAATTTGGAAACATAAATTCGAAATAATCGCCTTTCCATGAAGATATCTTCATTTCAAAGCTTTAAATAAATTTAAAAAAATGTTTATACATAAAATTGTCTTAAAATATGACGTGAAATCATCTCCGGTTGGAAATTACCAAGAATGCACTCTGATCAATGTTCTATTTGAAACATACATTCACCTTCTCTGAGCCATCTTAGTGTTACCATTTTAAATATTTTAAACGATCGCAGCGCCCTCATTTTTTGACTTCTGTAAAAAGTCGTACTATTGGCGGGTGGCACCTAAAGTCCACTCTCTTGAATTGAAGAATACTTCAAAAACTGTTGACGTTAGAGTTTATTGGTCTCTTTTTTATAGGGTGCTCCGTGAAAATCTCACGATTTTTCTTTTAAGATAAGTTTATTAACAACATTTCAGCTTTAACTAATGAGTTCTTTAATTTTATTTGATTGGTATTATAAAAGAATCATCCGTATCAAAATAACACCAAGATTTCTCTTTTTTCTTCTAATTAATCATGTCTATCAACAGGAAAAAAAATATAAGAAAGAATTCGTAATGGGTTAAATAAAAATGAAAAAAAAAGGTGCATACAACTTGAAGTTCCTGCGAATAAATATGATGTGTTTAAGTTAAGTGTTTATGATGCACCAAAAGACTGTATTCATTTTTATCTTTTCAAAATAATGTTTAAATCAGTGATCATGACTCGGTTACAACAATGTTCATAACTCGGTTTTGACGATTTTTTCATTGTTCGTGACTCCGTTCCAACGTTTCATTTCAGTTTCGAATATTGTTTTTGATGGTGCTGCTACATTATAATGTTCATGACTCCGTATTAATAATTCATGCACTTTTAATAACTCCTATGAAATAATTTGTAGTGTTCATGACTCGAAAACTCCCTTTGAACATAAATTTAAACTCTCTTTGAAGTGTTCATGACTCGTTATCTCTCAAAGTCAGTGTTCGTGACTTAGAATCTCTTTGAGAACCAGTGTTTATGATTCGGTGTCTCTATCTATACAAGTGTTCATGACTCGGTGTATCTATGAGCAAGTGTTCATGACTCGATGTCTCTATGAGCCAGTGTTCACGACTCGGTGTCTCTGTGAGCCAGTGTTCACGACTCGGTGTCTCTGTGAGCCAGTGTTCATGACTCGGTGGTGAGTAAAGGCCGCAAGATTCTGTCCCAATTCGGGCTGCGCCCCGGCGCGCCCGGAGCCATGCTCAACAACCTGACTGCGGTGGCCAATGCGATTGGTGGTAAGACATAAATAATTTATTTTATTAGCTATAGGTAAATTATATTTAAATAGTTTTTATTCTATAAATATGAATCATAGCTTGTGGAGGGCTAAGCCTGTGTATGTTTTATAATACCGCGATAACCACAGTTGTCCTGTCCCCAAAAATACCGAGATGGGAGCTATTTACTTACAAGAAGAACCAACCTTCAAGTTGTTGAGAATATGAATCATAGCTTGTGGAGGGCTAAGCCTGTGTATGATTTATAATACCGCGATAACCACAGTTGTCCTGTCCCCAAAAATACCGAGATGGGAGCTACTTACTTACAAGAAGAACCAATCTTCAAGTTGTTGAGAATATGAATCATAACTTGTGGAGGGCTAAGCCTGTGTATGATTTATAATACCGCGATAACCACAGTTGTCCTGTCCCCAAAAATACCGAGATGGGAGCTACTTACTTACAAGAAGAACCAACCTTCAAGTTGTTGAGAATATGAATCATAACTTGTGAAGGGCTAAGCCTGTGTATGATTTATAATACCGCGATAACCACAGTTGTCCTGTCCCCAAAAATACCGAGATGGGAGCTATTTACTTACAAGAAGAACCAACCTTCAAGTTGTTGAGAATATGAATCATAGCTTGTGGAGGGCTAAGCCTGTGTATGATTTATAATACCGCGATAACCACAGTTGTCCTGTCCCCAAAAATACCGAGATGGGAGCTACTTACTTACAAGAAGAACCAATCTTCAAGTTGTTGAGAATATGAATCATAACTTGTGGAGGGCTAAGCCTGTGTATGATTTATAATACCGCGATAACCACAGTTGTCCTGTCCCCAAAAATACCGAGATGGGAGCTATTTACTTACAAGAAGAACCAACCTTCAAGTTGTTGAGAATATGAATCATAACTTGTGGAGGGCTAAGCCTGTGTATGATTTATAATACCGCGATAACCACAGTTGTCCTGTCCCCAAAAATACCGAGATGGGAGCTACTTACTTACAAGAAGAACCAACCTTCAAGTTGTTGAGAATTTACAAATATTATTAATTATATTCATTAAATAGAAAGCTGTCTTATTCATCTTAAATCTTGATTAATATTACAAAAAGTTTAAATTAAGTAATGAGACAACTTGTGACATGCAATTTGTATTCCTTATAAATACCATACTTACTTATTTTATCTTACTGTTTTATTTTAATTTTTTTATACTGACAACATCACCTTACATTACTTTACCTAAAGTAAAAAAAAGACTCCTGTCTAGTTCCTAAAAGAGGTTTTTCATACCAAACTAAAGTAGAAGACTTTTTAAAAATCATATATTTCTCCGGAAAAGTGTGACAAACGAC
Organism: Halesus radiatus; assembly: GCA_022606495.2. NCBI lineage: Eukaryota > Metazoa > Arthropoda > Insecta > Trichoptera > Limnephilidae > Halesus > Halesus radiatus. The sequence continues at coordinate 224,474 of JAHDVE020005865.1, read as the reverse complement.
AAAAAAGTGTCCCAACTCTCCTCCCGAGCAAATCAATCCATGTCATTCCAAAAATCTTAAATGTTGTGAAACTGAAAGAAATTGGAGATGGTTAGAAGGGGAAAAAAGAAGGCAAAATATTTCCTTGCTATCCAGATTCCTGGCAACAAACAAATGTATTGAATTGTCAAGCTACTGAAACGTTTCGATTATGTGAGGAGTTCACTGATCAGACCGATTCTTAGAGAATGTTGTATTCTGCATTTTAAACGATTTAAATCATTTCCATAAAAACCAAAATCATAATATAAATATTTATACTAGTAGGTACATATGTATTTACTTATCAAAGTAAAGGTAAACAAATAAAATTTTAAATATCCTTGCCATCCTGAACTTTTGCGTCGTTTCCAAAAACCCTGCTCTCACATTGTATGCCTCCTCGTAAAATTTAAAACCAGACATGAATTGGTAGGTACTGACAAAACGTTGACTGGATGGGTTGGTTGCCTTTTATAGGTCCGTCGACGCGAGACATCGTGATGGCAGCAGACAGCAGTGCTGTTGTTTGTTAGTCTGTTTGTCCAGCTTTTAGTCCAGCCAGGTATCGAACCCGAGGTGTTAATTCACACTGCACACAGCCATGAGACTCGGTGACGGTGAGCTGGGGTGCCGGTCTATAGCGATGCAACTAACAAAAGATAATTTTTTTTTTAAAAGTGACTGATTTTACGATTTTTCATTTTTTTAAAACCTAGCATTGATTTAATATAAGGATTTGTTAAAACACAGAAATAATATTTTTTTTTGTGTATTTTCATGATTAATTAACTTTTACATAAAAAAACGTCTACCAGAAGCAGCTGATCACAAATATTATTCGGAAGACCTTTCTGTCGAAAAATCCGGGAGAATTCTGTTAACAATAGCTTACTCGAGAATTTTGAAACTCTTTTATTTGTTAATGAGATCAGAAATATGTCGAATATTAATACATATACATAATTATTTTTATAAACAATAATTATTAGCCTGAAACATTCATCCAAATTGAAAAAACCTTCCGAGAAAAGATTAATGTCGCCGACAGGACTCGAACCTGCACCCTTTTTACTGCCGGTCAGATGCTCTACCGTTGAGCTACAATCAGAAGGGTGCAGGTTCGAGTCCTGTCGGCGACATTTATCTTTTCTCGGAAGGTTTTTTCAATTTGGATGAATGTTTCAGGCTAATAATTATTGTTTATAAAAATAATTGTTACCCTTTGCGCTATGCACAAAAATCTTGTCTTAAAAACTTTAGTTTATGAATTAATACATATATATAATATGAAAATATTAAAAAAAAAACTAATTATTAAATGATGAGGTAAATTCTAAATGAGGTTCATGGAAAGCAATTAATTACGTATGTTAAACGAAAAAACAATATAAATAATTTATTCTAATTACATTATATTAAGATGGAAAAGACTAAAAAGTCATAAAAGATCTAGAACGGTGAATGCGAAATTACTAGGTTATCGCAAACTTCACACAACTTTAAAACAGTTTTTTTTTCTTTCTCAATTAGCATTTGAAAAATATGTAGCAAACAAAATGGTGACCTTTTTGTCTTTTTCGCAGTCAAATAAATATTTCAATAGCACCTGGCAGAAATTTATTGCTTAGTTGAAAACAGTTGCGCGAAAATAGGCAATCCAGAGATAAAATTTACTGAAAATTACGCACGAAGTGAACGTTAAATATCACAAATACTGCGATATATAATTTTTTTCTTACCGTACGAGGGCTTTATACTGCTTCATGCAATCAGATCTCTGCTTTATACTAAAAATCTAATTACATATACTTAAAATAACTGAAATGCTTCGAAGTACCTACTTACAATTTTCTAACATAATAATATAGCTATTTCACCGCAATACACATACAACACTTTGACAAAAACACGCGAACACGTCAGTATAGGTTCTCGTAGCGATGTGTTCACGAAACACTGTGACATATAAACAATTTACACAACTCATTATTCTTATAATCCTTTAAAACTAAAACTGGGATTGTTTCCGGGATAGCATGTTTACAATAGCACCCGATCAAACCATGTGAATAGAACACGCTGTAAGCACACACATAATATTATTTTATAATCAACATATAAACTTAGCGTCCCTTTTCCGCTAATGACAATGAGTATGCGTAAAAAAGACAACGGACTATTTCTAGCCGCTGGAAACGTATACCGATGCATTGATACATTTAATGTTAATCATTTGTTGCTTGTCTTAACTCTCTATATTTTTCGCTGCACAATCTAAGTATTATTTTTTGTGTATTTTCCTTACATTTAACTGTAAACTTAATATTAATAAATAAAACAAAGATTCCCGTAAAATTACTCAATTTACATTGACTAGGTTGATATGTTTCTCATACTGGAAGAAGAAAATATACTTATCTTCCGGTTTGATACTAAAATCAAAAGAAGGTATATTAAGAGGAACGGCTGTGCGCCCTGATTCATACGAACCTTATTTTGGATTTAATTTATTTTTTCATAATTTTAGAGGCATATAATTATTTGCGGGTTTATGGTTTTTTTTTAATTTTCATATTTGGAATTTAAATACGATTACATAAAATAAATAAAAAACACCTTTTGACTTGATATTTTAAATTAAAATCCATCATAATGCTTACTTGAATACATCATTTTTTTTTTTTATATATTTTCTTAGCAAAAAGGGTAAAACTATTTTTTTAATCACCGCTCAAATAATTGCTAAAGTTGCCTCTGAAATCGCGAAAAATTGGTTCTCTTTAATGGCCTATATATTTTTAGTATACGAATATATTTTTTTAAATACTCTTAATCTACTCGTATACTAGATATTTCCCATTTCTATTGATGGATTAAAAAAGATCATTCGGTTTAGGTGAGTATTTTGGAGTTCAAATCAAAAATTAAGTTTTGTATGAAACAGGTCGCGCAGCCGTTCCTCTTAAGAAAGGTTTGTGATAGAAAACATAATTTAATTTAGGAACCTGCGCATTATCGTAAAATAGAAAAAATATTCTAACAACCTCTAGAACCTCTAGCAGTCCACAATGGAGTGCTAATACCAACTCTGATGTATGGCAGTGAGGCATGGAAATGGCAGAGGAAGGATGAAAGTAGACTGAATGCTGTACAAATGAGATCTCTGAGACGAATGTGTTGTAAAACTATGTATGATCGTGTGAAAAATGTTGAGATTCGTAAAGAATGCAAGGCTGATGTAAGCGTAGTGAGCAAGATTAAGAAAGGGACGCTTAGATGGTTTGGGCATGTATAGCGAATGAATGAAGAAAGGAGTTTAAGGAGAATATATGACGCTAATGTGAATGGAAGAAGAAGGCGTGAACGTCCAAGGAAGACGTGGAACGATCAAGTGAATCAAACACTTGAGTCGGGCCATGTCAGAAGTCGGAATAACAGAAGAGAATGTATGAGACGTTGTATGAAAGTGAATGAAGCAAGAAGTGTATGCCAAAATCGAGTTGTTTGGCGGTCCGTCCCCTCTGCCTACCCCTGCGGGGAAACGGCATGATGGTTAGTTAGTTAGCTAACCTCTAGAATTATGAAATGGCACACCATTACCTCTTTTAAAGTCGTGTTTGGTTTAACGATGTCATTTGAACAACTGTTCAACGTTATAGAATGGCTTCGAACATGCATTTCTTACATTTATGTTAACTGTGCTTTATGGCTACCGCCAGATAAGTTGCAGAAAAAATGGTCTTTTCGTGCAACCTGTTTATTAATACCTATGAAACTCTTTAATGTATTCAGAAACCAGTGGAAAAATGGAAAAAATCTTTTGATTTGTCACCAATCAAACTAAGCGTTGGTTGAAAATTGAAGTGCATAATTCTGGTGTCACCAATGGAGTTAATTGATATCTTTTCTCAGTACAAATGGTTTAAAATGCACTCAGTGTTGAACTGTCAAAAGACGTCGGTGTATTTAATTCCAAGTTTGAAGTACAGGCATAAAAGTGAAATTGATATTTTGTTTACAAACGTCAACAAAAATTAATTAATTTCTCTATTCCTACCTGTGATACTATTTTTATTTTATTTTTTATTTATTTAATGTATATCAAATTTAATAATGTTATTATTAAGTTCTGCAAGTATTTTTAGTTTTTTATTATTGTGACAGCTGTTTCGGCGTTTATTCGGCGGCCATTTTCGAACCGTCGAACAGAACATTTTAGAATTTTCAAACAGTTTGAAAATGGCCTTAAACGCCGAAACAGCTGTCACAATAATAAAAAAAACTAAAAATTCTTGCAGAACTTAATAAATAACATTATTAAATTTGATTTAGATTAAATTTAAAAAAAAAATTAAATGGAGTTCTACGAATTAAACACAAAAACAATTAATAACACCACACTCAATTATAATTACGACGTACACCAACACAAGAATCTACAACAAACTACATACTATACCAAAAATACACTCAACAAAATCTGGACTAAAATCTTTAGAATATATAGCTTACAAACAATACAATAAATTACCCAACGATATTAAAAATGCAAGCCAATGTGAAGGGTCTCAAAGTAAGATGGTTAAACTCTATTATTTGAAAGAATACCTTAAGGATTAATGCTGTGATGTGTCTCTGTAATAAGTATAACTATATAATGTACCAGTGATGTGTTTCTTTATAATAGGTGTCTCTGTATACTTATATTATAATGTACCAGTGATATGTCTTTATTACAAATGCAAATTATGTGTTGTTATTGTACTGTGAATGCATTTTTAATATTGTGTATGTTTGTTTAAAAAAACTGTACTGCAGGTTCTGCATGTGATACCACAATGAGTTTCTCAACTTGGGAATACATGTATTGTACACTTAAAAAAAATTATAATAATAAAGAAAGCAAAGAATGTAATGGATAGAATGAATTAAATAAACTTACATTTAATTAATACCAAATATCAGTTCACGGATCCCACAAGAAACGTATATATTCATAATATTATGTGCAGTAGAATCTTTTTAAAGAGCTTCTTGCTTGTGTAGTGGTGTACTATATCTTACTGTGCGGCAAGAGAGGACTGGGGGCGGGTGTTCCAAACTATTTCGAACCAATTTTATCAACTATCGGTGTGCACAAATACATTTAAACGTGCGCTTTTTAAAATGATTTGCCCATTGTACCTACCTATCGATTTATTTTTTGTTAAATAATTATTTTTTGACTAACGCCTTCGCGTCTAATATCAGTTTTGAGACAACGCGTAAATAACATTAATTCACCGATAATAAGTAAGTAAATAAACACGTTCATTTCTGTTTTTAAGAGGAACGGCTGCGCAGCCTGTTTAATACAAAATGAATTTTGTGTATGAGGCCAAAATGCTCACCTAAACCTAATGATCTTTTTTTTTCATCATTCAGTATAGTAAATATGTAGTAGGGATGATAAGTGATGTATTTATTTATGTTTTACATTGTGAAATATAGGCCATTGAAGGAATTGATTTTTCGCGATTTCAGAGGCACCTTTAAAAATTATTTTGGGGCTAACAGCGATTTAAAAAAAAGTTTTACCCCATTTGCTTTGAAAACATAATGAAATATAAGATACTTTTTTATAATATTAAAATAAGCATTATGGTGGACATTGGATTAAATTAAAAACGACCAATTTACGTTGGAACACTAATTTTCCCTACTTAATTTAAAACATTGACCCGAAAAAACGTTTTTTTGTTTTGTTTTTATATATTTATTTACGTAATCATATTTACATAGCAATTACGATAAATAAAAAAATACAATAAACTCGCAAAAAATTGTCTAAGTTGCCTCTAAAATTATGATTTTTTTTTCATAATTTAAAACAAAAATAAATAAAATTCTCATCCGTAGTAAATATTTAATAAACACTTAATTAAAAAAAAATATATATCATTCAGTTTGGATGGGCATTTTGGCCTTAAATCCAAAATTACGTTATGTGTAAAACAGGCAGCGCAGCCGTTCCTCTTAATGGTTCTTCCATCTTTTCTACATGTCCTGTCAAGCAGACCCAATCCAGTTACATAAATCTTGTTATTGGTGGATTTTTTAAGCAAACACCAAAAACTAAAGATATTTCAATGACGACGGCAATCCAAAAATAATATTTACAATACCATGGCTGTCTCGTGGAGTCCCCTTTAAAGACCTTCCTGAGGCAGGAGATTATGCAATGTCTAGACTATGGGATCCCCAATTGAGGTATTTTGAGAGTTTAAAGGTTTGAGGAGGGAAAGTAGATGGTGTATAGGAAAGTGGGGAAGTATTGTGCTATTCAGATCTGGTCACCAAACACGGCTAAAGTAATTTCAAGCAACGTTTTGATTCTGAATGATGTTCTTGATACTAACAGTATCTACCACTCTGGAACGTGCCGAAAATGTACAAAATATTATTTTAAATTAATAAATTGTGAAACCACCACAATTTAATAAAATATAATTTACTTGCGCCCCGGGGATTTTCACCCACCGGAGGTCTGCGGATTCGTAGCCAAAGATCGTAACCACTCAACCATGAATACCGTCACGTTTAAAGTATATAGTCACGTCATAAAAAATACACAATAAAGAATAATAATGAAAAATATTGTGGCATCAAAAAAAAAGACATTTAGATCAGCAAACTAGTAGAATTTATAAATCGTTATTAAAAGGTGAATAAAAATCATCTCATCAAAATGACCTGTTCTATTAGTACCATTGCATTCTCGACATCTGACGTCACGGGTTTCGTCCGCGCGTATTTGGTTTTGGATTTGTGTCAACATTTTTATGTGTCGATTTTGTTTAGTATTTTAAATTAAAAAAAAATAGTTTCGGCCTAATTTGAACTTAATGTGAGTGACTTTAAGATCTATAATTAAATGTCGTTCAAAGTAAAAAAAACTATTATTAATTACATAAATATGATTACATTCATATCGAAAAACAACCATTTATGAATTATAAATATTGTTATTGTTCTTTTAGTTAATGTTTCTAAAAAGGTACATAACTTTATTACATATAGTACATATTTAGTTATTGTATTTTTCGAATCATTAACGCCCTTTCGCTTTTATATAACATAAAGTATAAGATATAGAATGTAATGTAAAAAACATGTAAGCAATAAAGAAAAAATGTTGAGCATGTACACTGACAAAGATAAATTTCAAGAATACCCGTAATTAACAAAGCAAGAATAAGCGTCTGTTGAAGGTACATATATACAAATTGAGACTGTTGAAAGAAAAAATATTATGAACATAAATTGAAGTTAATATTATTACAAATTTATTGTTCATAATATTTCTATACATCATAAATGTATTTAATTACTAAATACATCATTACATCAGGTAGAGATATATGTTTAATATTTCGTAGTAAGTTATAAATTTACAGAAGAACATCCACAGTGAGTATATCAGGATAGATAAATGAGTTCGTGAGTACATTTTTGTATTGTAACACCAAGTTTTGAATTCTGTGCGTAATTCTACTGTTAAATTTTTGCGGCCGTTGCAGTAAAACGGTAATGATAATATTGTATTTCTGGCTGGTACATGAATATTTATAAGCTGAATTAAATAAGGGCTGCGAATTTTATTATGTAACATTTTACATAAAAAACACTAAATCGAAAATAATTCTTCTATTACTCAAATTTAATAAGTTCATTAATCATAACACATAGGTGTAATTTAATTGTTTCAAAATTTTATAATTTCAAAATCTTAGGAATTTGTTTTTAACTCTTTCTATTGTGTGAGAATGTGCGTTGTAGTTTGGAGACCATATAATCGAATTGTATTCATCCTGGCTCCTCACTAGTGATGTGTATAGAAGTTTTAATGCGTTAATGTTCTTAAAATATTTAGCTACTCTCAGCACTAACCTAACGTTTTTTAGGGTCTCCTTTTGAAATATTGTGTGGTATGAAGTTTGCTGTTAAAATTACCTAAGTAATTTACTTCATAAACAGATTCAAGGATGATGTCGTTAATTGTGCAATTGGAGAATATTGTTGTTGTTTTTTTTTTAAATCCCATAGTTACGCATTTGTTAACATTAAGGCATAGCTTGTTTTCGCAACACCACTCAATTTATTTTAATAAGTTTGCTAAAAGAGTGTAATAATCATCCACGCTTCGAATTACTTTATAAAGTTTCAAAGCATCCACGAGCATCAGTACAAATGTTGTTAACAAAAAAGATGAATAAGAGAGGTCCCATGTGAGATCCTTGCGGTACACATCCGGATGCAAAAAAAATCATATGATGCTACCCCATTTAGTTTAACACTAAGCTTTCTATTTGAGAGAGAGCATTTAAACCAATCCAACATAATTCCACCTACTAGGCCTTAAACAGTTTTTCTACAAGAATTGCGTGACAAACCTTGTCGAACACTTTTGGTGAAGTCAGTGTAAATCGAGTCAACTTGAAGCTTGTCATTGTCTTATTCATTGCAACAGAAATGAAATTTTGAAAGAAAACGTGATTAGTAAGTGTTATTATTAGCCGGTGGTAAAACCATGCTGTTCAGGGCACACGCTCCCTTTAATTTTACCAATTATTTTGTCCAGAATCAACTTCCCAAAAAGTTTTGAAATTTTTGATAATATCTATATCGGTCCTTAATTTTCTACTTCGTTTTTATTCCCCTTTTTTAAGATCGGAGGTATATAAATGTTTCCATAGATCAACAAATATACCCTTTGATAAAAAATGACCGAAGAGTGTATAGAATTCCCAACCTTCCTCTTCCCCTTCTCCTTCCCCTCCCCAATACCTTCAGCTCACAACATTCCCCAATTGGGAATGCCATAGTCTCACTGGCTTCAGACGGTTGGGAGCAGTTGGGACTCTTGTGAGGGATTCATATAAAAAAAAAATAAAAAAAAATAGAGGGGATAAGCAAGAACGGAAATACACTGCTGTAAGAGTAGTGGCGGAATGTTATCAGGACCGGCTGATTTATTTGTCAAGTAGTTTAATTTGTTTTATAATTTCGTTGAGTTCAATGCTTACATCCGACAACTTTACTTTGGTACTGGAAGTATACTCGTATAGTTCGGTAAAGAAAATTGTTTGGGTTGACTTTTAACGGAGACGTTCTTAAAGAAATTAGCAAAAACGTCAACAATATTTTTGGCATCATCGGCATTTCTGTATTTTAAATACATAATATTCGGTATATCGAAATCAGTTCTACTTATTTTTTTGCTGAATCTTTTTACTTTTTGCGTTTGTTCGTTTGTAATGTCATTGCTTTTTGATCATTGAAGTGTTGAAGGTACTTGGTTTCTTTCGTAAGTGATTTCTAATCGGTGTTCCTCCCTCAGGTCACAAAGACTGCGACGATGTGAAGCGCCACCACGACATGCCGCATCCGAGCCACCTGCACCAGCAGCATGTGGCGCCGCATCAGCCCTCCTCGCACCCCGACCAGGACGGCAAACCCGCCAAGCAGAAGAGGCACCGCACCCGCTTTACGCCGGCGCAGCTCAACGAGCTCGAGAGGTGTTTCTCCAAGACACATTATCCTGACATATTTATGAGGGAGGAGATTGCGATGAGGATTGGCTTGACGGAATCTAGGGTGCAGGTATGTAACACTAACTTTAAACAAATTTTATAGGACGTTTTTCAAAGTGCTTTAATTTTTTAAGGGGAGGTCGGAGATTGATTGTTTATTAATTTTAAATAATGATAATATTATTACGCAATACGGTAAAGATAATGTTTTAAAGAGAAATATATATAATGCTAATTTTTTTAAATTTACATGTGTTTAATATTTATCAAAATCACATAAGAAATATGACTTTTTCTAATTGTCCTCCGTATGTTTTAAAAAAATATTTTAAAATATTGAATATCTTCTTAAAATACTTCGAAGGTTTTTCTTTAAATTGCCGAGATTTTTTTTTTAAATAGGGCAATAATAAATGTTCACAATAAGTAAGTAAAAACACAGTAAAAACAAGAAAAACGCAATTTTTAACGGATATTGTTATTTGTTTTCGAACTTTATTACAATGAAAATATATAACCACTTTCTACGAGTGTTTTGGCAAAAAAAACCAGTAAATTAGGCCAATTTTAAATATGCTAAAAGGTTAAATAAAACTCGTCCCTTCATTCTGGAGAATGACTCCGATGGTAGTTACTGCGTTTTTACTTACCATGGTAGAATAGTCTAAATATGGATCCACTATAGCTTTGTAAATGAGTTCTGCAGTATTTTTTTCATGTATTTAGTTTCTCAGATTTCTAAGGTAATATACTTTTTTGATACCTTTATTAACACAAATATGATTAAAATTTGCCGTGAAAGTTAGTTATGTTACGCGAGCCTAATATAACACCTAGATATTTTATTTCATTAACTTAGTCAATAGTTTCACCATCAATCGTCAGGTTCAACTCTATATTTGGTGTTTTGTGTACTTTAGTTCCATATATTTTAATTTCTTCACGCTCAGTCCCAATTTGGTTAGAGCCATACAGAAATATTTTGCAAGTCTTCGTTAATTTTATTTATTGCATCTGTGTAGTCTTTCTTCGATTGAAATAATATATTTAAGCGTCATTCGCAAAAAGTCTTGTGAAAGAGATGCCTTTTGTTTCATGTGTGGGTAATGTTGGTCAAAAGCAACAGTTTTGAGGTGCCAGACCTGATAAGAATGGTTATATTTTGACTTATTGCAATCAGAATAGTTACGGTGGTAAGAACTGTCGTGTTTCAGAATTATTGCTTTCCGGACAGTATAGTGGTATGAACGGTTATGTTTTTGAGGTATTGATTTCAGGATAGTCACAGTGGTAAGAACGGTTATGTCTCTAATTTATAGCTTTCAGGATAGTTACAGTGGTAAGACGGTTATGTTTCTGAGCTTTCGGGATAGTTACAGTGGTTAGAACGGTTATGTTTCTGAATTATTGCTTTCAGAATGTATAAATAGAATGTAAAAGTAGCACTGTAGGAATACCACTGAATGGAGCGCACTTGAAGTGAAATAACACAAAACTGCGCTATATAAATGCTTTTTTATTATTATTATTATTATTCAGGACAGCATAGTGGTAAGAACGGTTATGTTTCTGAGCTTTCAGAATAGTTACGGTTGTAAGAACGGTTATCTTTCTGAGTTATTACCTTCAGGACAGTTACTGTTGTAAGAACGGTTGTGTTTCATCTGTATTAGCTCAATTTGTTGTATTTTCGCAATATATCGATTAAAAATGTTATATTTATGCTTTACAGTAATCGAGACCTGTTCTTATTCAGAAGTATGGCTCCCAAAACGGTTATATTTTTATTGTTTTAGTGATCGAAGGGATTTTATATCCGTCCATATATCTGTATTATAGATAGAGATCGTCAGAATGATAATATTTATGACTTTGATTGGTAAAAACGGTACCTAATTTGTTCTGAAACACATTAGTCAAATGTTTGTATTTACGAATTATGTATGTAAGAAGGATTATAGTAACCAACACGGCTCTTTTTCAGAATAACGTTTATCAGAACGGTTATAATTTTTGATTTACGTTGGTCAAAACGAACGTAAATCAAATATTACTGACACATTTCTGAACTGCAGTGTTTTGAAACCTGAAGTACTGTTCGCTTCCCGAAAACTGCATCTATGACATGCATCCAAAATGCAAGAACCCCAGTATTGACCTCGTTTTGGGTCAGACCCCAGGACGGTTACCCATACTGCCCAAACGGTTGCTGCGCCACTGAGCTACACTCATAAACACCTGTAAAATTGAAGTTAATATAATTTATCACGAATTTAACTGTTTAGAGATGTATTAATCCCCGGTGTGGTTTAATGGTGTTAATTTGTGAATTAATAAACACATTTACCAATGAATGATCGTTCATTTAAAAACATGTCAATCAATCAAACCAACTCGTTTAAGTAAGTATTAACCACGATTCCAAATAGACACGAATTAAAATATCATCACACTTTATATTACTACTAATAAAATATACTTCGATTTTCCAAGTTGCTAATAATAACTGCTAAATAGATGAATTAGAAACATTTTATGCATTTGATATACATAAATAGCAATTTACGGTAGATGCAGTGGGGTTGCAACAAACTTTCGGGCTACCGGGCAGTTTTTCATTTGAGTTTGGAATCCGTCTTTTATAAAACATTTTTATGGAACTCCAGTGAAAAATATTATGGCTTTAAAACATTCATATGGATCAACTTACACCAATTCTGAAAATACACTTTTGAATAAAAAATCTGTAAAATACCTAGAATTTATAAAGTGTTATTTAAAAATCAATAAAAAAACAATATCCTCAAAACGCAATGTTTCGTGGGTACCATTTTTATGGAACTCCAGTGAAAAATATTATGACTTTAAAACTATACATTCATATGGATCAACTTACACCGATTCTAAATATATACATTTGAATAAAAAACCGTAAAATACCTAGAATTTATAAAGTGTTACTTAAAAATCAATATAAAACCATATCATCAAAACGCCATGTTTCGTTGGTACCATTTTTATGGAACTCCAGTGAAAAATATTATGGCTTTAAAACTATACATTCATATGGATCAACTTGAGCCAATTCTGAATATATACATTTGAATAAAAAACCGTAAAATACGTAGAATTTATAAAGTGTTATTTAAAAATGAATAAAAAACCATATCATCAAAACGCCATGTTTCGTTGGTACCATTAGAATGACGTCACTCGGTTTATGCGCACCTAAATTCTTTCTGTGTAAATTCATTATGTATGAACACTTAGCATATTTACAATTGGCCAAATGTACTGATTTTTTACCAATTTTTTTACAATTTCTGTTAAAAATTGCGTTATTTCTGTTTTTACTGTGTTTTTACTTACCAATTGTGAATGATTATCAAGTAATGTGGTAAGTAAAAACGCAGTGTCTACATACATATATCTAACATTTGTCTACGTTTATAACTTTAACAAGATATTTGCTTTATTTATTATTGTTTTTACTATAGTACTATAATAGTAGCGTAGCGATTGTTTTTGTTATAATATAGTTCTAACAAAAATGCCACGATTTTGGATTGAGGAGAAAAAGCGGAATCTTTTGAATTTTTCGACAACTTCTTGCTGAATTAATATTACCTAATGAACAGCATAGGTCTATGTTAATATGTATATAAAAACTATTATATCGTTTTCGTACGTTACATAATTGATTCCGAAATGGATTAACTGAAACAGTGACCGGATAAGTCATCACACTTTTTAAAAGTAATATAAAAATTATAAATAAAGTATATATAAAGTCATTATATGTACGAAAAAAACAAGCCCGAAAACCTAACCTAAACTAACCAAATTAATCTTAAAAAAAAGTATATATTGGATATATACAAAAATATTTTAATTCGGTTAGGATAAATTAGGTTTTCATGGTAGTTTTTTTTCTCGTACTATTAATGAGTTTATATCAATTTTACCAAGGGCGTAGTTTCATACCTGTGGTGAGTTATCATGAAACCATGTTATTATGAAATCTACGGTTGAAAGAGGAATTTACAATTTTAATAAACTTTCTTGTCTCTTCAAAAAATGATACCCCCAAGTCTGCAAAGCATTTTTCTACCCAGGTCCATAATTTACCAAGTATTTTTATAGCTAAAACGCTGGCAAAATTAGACAAGCCTTAAATATATATAGGTATATCTGCAACCATAGAAAAAAACTGCAATACCTACATAAATTGCATGCGCTTCGCACATTTTTAACACTTCATACAGTGAGTTCGACTTATTCAACTCAGCTCTTCATAATTTCAAACCTAAAATCGTTTAATAACATTCACACAATACATATTACTCTACACAGACTGGATCCTTTTCATTCCCCTTCCTCCTATCTTCCCAACCCCATAGGCTAACCTTGTAACTTTTCTTTTTTAATTTAATAATTTAATACTTAAATGAAAGCCTATTATTAGTTCATTTTTTTAAATATATTTACCGCACATAATATTTATTGCAAACTGTTTTACAAATAAAATAAAATAAAATGAATTAAAATAAATAAATACGTAAATGTACATCAGAGGATGGGAAAGATACAAAACACAGGACATAAAAACAATACTTTCGATGAAAGAGATTTCACAGCTCCATAAAAATGAATGTAGGTACTGCCTGAAACATCGGACAGAACTCAGGTAGGTACACGATAACAGGTAGCCGACTATATGGGAGGTATTTTAGCACTTTCATTAAGGCGATTGTAGCGCACCGCATTCGGCAGGAACTACGGAGTAAAAATAAAAAAGCTCCCAACAAAAGCTTCGTTTTTATAACCGTTACTGATATCTTTACATTCCCATTGTGGCGGACTTATGAAAACACAAATTAGTTGTTTTTTTTACGCTTTTTATTATTAATGTTTTACCGTCGGCCAATAAAACTTACAAATAAGTTCTACGGATGTGAGTTGTAAAATTTAAATTTTACCTTTATGAGAAGCATTTTTAAATATTTTTTTTTTGTTTTGAATTTGGGTTAGATCGATCAAAATGTTAAATATAGTCTCTGGGAACGCTGTGAACTGTGCTTTCCCCGGCTTTGCTCGAGTTTGCATACTTTTTGTTGGTTTTTTGAAATATTTAAAAATATATAACAGAATATGACTCCGAGATCTGTAAACAGTTGCAATGACATGAAATTTATGACATTATTTCTACGGGTAAATTCTTTATAAATTTCTTAACGCAAGAGGATGCCGTTCGAGAGATTTTTTAAAACAAACAGTTTTTATGGTTAGCAGATCTTCTTTATCTTTTTCAGATGTAGATTATAAACGTAAGGGAGAGTGAGCTAATGGCGAAGACCTAAGGAAAAAAATGATAAGAACTGAACAACGAATAGTATGAATAATTAAAAAAAAAATATATATATATATGTATCATTGCCGCCAACATTAACAAATCTCAAGTGAAATATGAAACAGTTTACAAAAATATTACAATGAGGTTTATAAACTTCTTTTAGTTATTCCTGTACAAATTTTTCACAACAACACAGTTTAACAAATCAAATTAAACATATATGCATATACTCGTTTATGAATATATACGCATAATTTAATGAAAAACAGTATGCTTTCCGTTCGGGGTTACCCGGAACACATGAGATAATAACACAACAATACTAATAATATCCCCAACACAAAAAAAAATCGCATAAAAAAAAACTTAGATCAATTGCTGGCAGAATGCATAAGTCAAAAATTTACACCATTTGAAACTGTTAAAATAATTTATACTCTTGTAAGATATGGATTAAACATATCGGAAAATACCAATGAAATTAATCAAAAACATGTCCAAATGCTATTGTAAAACTATTAGTTGTCCCTAGTATTTATAGACAGAGATATGATACCCTATTGTTGATCCGGAGTACGAAAATTTTACCTGTCATTCTATACTGTGGTACAAAATGGTATATTAAATCGGCAGCAAAGATATAATTATTAAAATTGAAACATATTTATAATACTCGATTCACGCGCAATTATGAATAATTAATAATTTCGAAACATGTAAATAAGTACGGACAAAGAACGTCGGAATACAATATAACTATAATATTTAACTTAATGCAAAATACTATAAAATATGTAACGCAATGAACAATGTTAAATATATCTGAAAGAAAGTCATTGATAATGTAAATAAAAATTATATTTTAAATAGTAATTAAATCATAAGATAGAAATGTACGAACGAGGATTAAAAGAAACTGTATAGACAATGAGATAATTTGTAGATATAAAGATGAAAATTAAAATTTATTAATATGCAACTAACGAGGGATAATCACCATGTGACAAGCCAAATTAATTGTCTTAGCATGACTTAATTTGTGTTTTTATAAATAATAATTAATAAAAAATAAATAAAAGTTTAGTATTCACTTTGCGGCGTCACTATTAATAAATGAATTAAAAATCACTTTGTATTCATCACTTTATTAATATACATATATCAATCATTTTGTTCTATATATTCCTGATGAAGAAAGAATCGCATATTTGTAAAAAGCATTAACTTTGTGGCTCGCCATAATTTACAATAAAAAACACATAAATTGTTTTTTATTGTAAGAAAGAATCGCTTTAGAAACATGTTGATATGTGAATATTAATAAAGTGGTGAATATAAAATAATTTGAATTAATTTATTTAATAAAAAAATACGCCGAAAAAAGCACTATTTGTTCTTATAAGTGTCGGGAAGGTTTAGAGAGTAGTTTGAATGAAATTCAATATGTTAAACTGTTGCTATAATTGAGGATAATATTAAGGTTAGACCATAGATTTCATTATTAACTTTTGTTAGACACAGATTACATATCCCAAAGAAGATTTGGGTAGAATATTTTCAAACTGGAAAACACAAGTTGGTACCAACTTAGGAACTTTATTATTTAGATATATTATATATTTTGAAAAAAATAAATGTTTGGAATGAAATAAAATTATTAAATTGTTTCTTTGTTGAGAGATAGTATTACATAATTAAGATTGAAAATATTATAAAACGGTTTCTTTTCTTCAACGCGGTGAGCAACTTCCCTCTACGAAATTCAGCTCGGTGCTGACGGGCGAAACGGCTTTTGCGTGGCCTGTTTTGGTGTGGGTGTGGAGGTACCGGAACCTTCTAGAACTCGATCGTTCGGAGTTACCCGCTATTCGCCATTACAATGTCTCCAAGGTATTAATAAAATTACAGTATTTTATATTTTCGATAACAGTTATGTGATACCGGGCTTTGTTTGAGTTAGACTTTTTTTACGGTATGATAACAAAAAAAAAAACAATAATTTAAATTTATTTATTTAAAATTTATACAAAAATATAATACACGTTTCCAAGACCCACATTCCGAAAATATGTTTTTTTTTCTTGTGTTTATGCAGTAATATATTTGTAAGAATTCCGTTTCTCGAACTTCTACCACGTATTCTATTTCCCATCCGCACTATCCCTCCAATACAAAAACGTTTTCTGTAATTCTCTGTCATTTACTTTTATAGTTCTTTTACGGTTCTTCACTTATGGGTTATCTCCTGCGATGGCAGAAGAGCAAGGAGAAGAATATCAAATAAGGAAGGTTATCCTAGGGCCTAAGGGTTGAACGAAATAACACAGTTTGGTATATATTTAGTACCTGTAGTATATTTTGTAAATTGCGTGGAAATTTAGATCTTTTTTAGGTTCCATTCTCTCCTTATGCCTATGTAAATGGCGAAAATTTTGTTATCAGCAAAAAACGCTTTAATTAGGAACCTATTAGCCTAGTACATAATACTCGTAGATCGCATTTTTATACAATTGTTTTTTTCCAAAAACTTTAAACTAGCGTTGTATTCAAAACTAGAATATGCGGAGAGTTAATGGGTACCACATCAAAAAATTCAGTAACTAACTAAACATCCATCACTTGTTTCCCCGCAGTGATAGGCAGAGAGGACGTACTGCCAAACAACTCGATCTTGGCATACACTTCTTTGCGTCATTCACATTCATACATTATCTTCTGTTATTCCGACTTCTGACATTGCCCGATTCAAGTAATTGATTCACTTAATGATGCCATGTCTTTCTCGGGCGTTCCGGGCTTATTCTTCCATTCACATTCGCGTTATATATTCTCCTTATACTCCTTTCTTCGTTAATTAGCTTTATATAATAATAATAATCGTATGATTTTTATAGAGCCGTTTTTGTGAAAAATCACCTCAAGGACGCGGGCCCAAAGAATCTAAGGGTCCCTTTCTTACTCTTACTCATGAACACACCTTGGCCTTTCGTTTTTTTTTGTGTGCCTTTTTATAAGCCTAGAAAAAAATAAAGTATCAGACCTAAAAAAATTTTAAAGCGCAAAATCTCCTACTTACGAACCTTTTTTCCGATATTGTCGCATTGTTCATTGTCGAAAATTAGTTTTTTTTAGACTTTGACCGTAAAATTTTTTAATGTTTATTCAATTTTTAATTATTAAAATTTTTTTTGAGATTTATAAACCTCATTTCTTGTAATCGTTATGAAGATATCTGCCAATAATATGGGATAAAAAATGGAGAATAATATTGACAAATCATAAATTTGAGATATGATATCGATGAAGATGACATAAATTGAACTGGTCTCATTAGCTAAGTTGGTTAAGCGGTTGCCCCGGATAGGTAGAGATCCTGGGTTCGAGTCCCAGATGCGATTGAAACCTTTTTATTTTCTGTCGTTTTTTTTCCGTTTTTATGTATCATTTAGGTTATGTTAATATTATTTTCTACAATGATTTTAATATTTATGCTTGATATTTACAAAATAAAATGAAACACGCATGTTGGTGATTTTTTTTGTACATCGAAACATGCGACCGGTACTGAGCGGGAATATCAACCCTGTCGCCACTTGCATAAAGAGGGCGTGATTTCGTTGGAATTTTAGCAAGTGGATCGCCTTAATATTATACACGTGTACAACAAAACCAAAACAATTATACGGACAGACTAATTAAAGAAAAGAAACGGATGTTTTTAATAGTGAACGGGATTGGGAAAAAGATGTATGAGGTTGATTGAAGGTGAGAGTAGTTATTAGAAGTAATATAATTTTAAAACATTAAGCTGAGGGAGAGGTAAAAATCTATGTACTGTAATGAACACGAGACAACAACATCCAGCCTCAATGATAAATGCTCTGACCATTGCACTACAGAGGCAGTCAATACGAGAGATGAATGAAGTCAGATTGATGGAAATAGTGAAGGAGCAGGTAACAATATAAGTTCTCAGGTGAAGAAACCAAGAGTTGTTTCGTGACAAAGGTGAGATGTGTCACCAGGAATATTCATTCGAGGGGCAGGAAATTTTTATTTAATTTTTTTACAACATTTAACAGTTTTAACACTTGAATAGATATGCTTGCCCATATCACTGACATTTATTCACACATTGTGTTTAATGTGCCTAGGGCTAGAAACGCGAAATTCGTTATTTTTTCCTGAAAAAATCGAATTTCGCCGTTTTCACAAGAATATCGCGAAATTCGCAATTTTCGTATGAATGACTTGATTGTTCATTTTCTTTTATGCGAAATTCTGGAATTTTGAAATAAGAAAGTAAAACTATACGTTCTAAATATTTCTTGGTCTATGGTTTTGACAAGCTTGAATAGCCATAATAATAATAATAGGTAATTTCTACATATTTCAAAGGTTCACCTAAAATGCTCTGAAATAAAAATGGAAGCCATGTAACTTGGTTACCACATCGAAAAGACCACAAAAAAGCAACTACGGAAAGCTTCGTTTTTTCTGTAAAATGTTAAAAAGCGAATAATAATTGCCGGTTTTTGTTTTTGAATTTCAGGCATTACTGACTTTGTTCGCAAGTTTTTTCATTGGATCTTAGCTACTCGTTCAGGCGGTAGCCATGTTTATATTTTGAAAGGTAATTTATGTGTCTAATCTCTACTTCGCTCCTTTAAAAATGTTTTTTTTTTAATGTAAGCTTTTATTGTTGAATTTTTTAAGCTAGCAATATATATAGCAAATGAAAGTATAACTTATTAAATATTGAAAAACAAAAGAAATAAACAAACAAACTAACAAAATGATTCAAATAATTCTACAATGAAAACTGTCAGTTTTAATTTAGATCTGAAAGGGTTCATGTAAGCAGCACGATAGTGGAAGTTCTCAACAAAAGAGACAGTTATAAGACAAATAAAAAATATACAAAAGAAGTTTCTAAGATATTTATATTTCTGAGACTTCGGATACTATCCCTGTCCCCGTCTTCTGCTGTGCTGATAATGGTCCATAACCTCTTGAACGGGCATACCAGCAATCCAGAGTTTAAAAAAAATGCGCATTATGTCACTGACAATTTTACAAGAGCGCGCGTGCTCAGATCTTTCCTTGTTCAGAGATTCAGAACTAATCTACCATTAGTAATGCCCCGAGAAAGAATGATCATGATCATAAGGCCCCGCATTAATCTCCGAGAATTTAGATTTAGGCAAGAGGTCTGTCTAGCATCGGCTCTGAATCCCGACTGACCGCTGTTGAAAGGCAGATATGATCATTCGAAAGATAGAAAGAGCGCGCCAATGTGAAGAGCGTTTAGAATAAATGTGCGTAAGTGACAATTCTAAAAATATTAATAAAACACGATGTATTTAAGATAGATCAAAAATCTCTAGACGAATGTCTTAAATGGCATTTAAAGAAACACTTTTTTTTTCAAACTTATAACATGTTAAATAACAGAACAAAACGCTTTTTTTTAATTTTCGGAGTGTAGCTTACGATTTTTTTTCCATTGAGGGAATTTCATATAATTACATTTACAGCCCGTTGACTGATTAGAGATTATCTTAAAAAATATTTTTTTTTTAAGTACATAAAACCTCCAGTTTTTAAGGGATATTTGTAATATATCCAGAGAAATTCTGTTTTGCAGAGCCTTAAATGAACTAACGCCTGATGTCGACATTTTCCAGGTGAATATTCTTTAATTCAAAATTCTAACATGTATATAAAGAGCATTGACGAATAATGAAATTTACGTTTATTATTGGAATAAATTCAGTAAATTTACGTGTAAAATAAATTATTTAAAAAAAGAATTAAAAAAAATACAAATGAAAAAAACATATATATAAATTATTCTCGGGAAGAAGAAGAACTACTCTTAAATTATTCGTATGAAGTCAACTTTGACTACCCCTGGAGAGACTGGCTATCAGAATAGTGTGAGATTTGACCAGCGCGTGTCAAAACTTTGATAACCCCTTCACTCCCGGAAATGACATTTAACGACGCTGTTTAATTGCTCTATCAGGTTTTAAAATTATTTTCAGATATAAAAAAGAACTATCAATTTTGCATTCCATAAATGCTTTTTTTTTTATGCCCGAGTGAGATTCATCTATTTAGAATTTTTTTTTTGATTTTACCATATTTTGATTAGATTTTCCCCTAAGTATGCTTTTCTCCTACACTATTTCCTAAAATTGGGGGTAACATATTCCCATTAGCTCTGGACAGTCAGGACTCTGACTTGGAAAATATCTCAGTGAGTCAATCGAATATTAATAAAGAGACAAAAAATTCCCCTCGGATAATTTTTATCCCTATGTCTAAAGGAATTTTTACACATCACAACGGCGCTTAAATTTTATCACAACCTAAAAACGATATAAAATTCGACGATTATGTCAAAAGAAAGGTTTTTTTTTTGCGAAAATCACGATTAATATAGAAATGTTGGTTTCTTTATTATACTTGCCAATGCTAGCGAATTCTAGAAATACGGCAAGAAAAAATTAATATCAGGCGATTTATTTTAACAACAAATTAAAACACGAAATCTGTTTTTTCTTCCAAATGGTATTACGTACAAATTTGAGATTAACAAATCCCATAGTCGCTGCGCACCCGGACTGCTTGTAAATTACCAAGGTTCGCACGTCTCCCGATGTAGCGCTGTAATATGTTTTGTATGAACTGTTTCATAGGACAGAAAGTCCTATACCTGCGGGATTCATAACGGATGGATTTTTAGTACGGAATTTGAATGGCGCGCTATTGCAAGTGTGGTAATACAAAATTGTTTTATTTTCTTATTATTTTTATAGGAGTTCACTTTACAAACGCCCTTTAGGGTAAACTGCCACTGCTCAGTGCTCAGAGGTCACGCGTCCTTTGCCTAAAGTTCTATTCACATCTGTCAACACAGCGCAATGCAAAACAGTAGACTGAACACACGACAACATTAGTTGCTCTCATTATCTGTGAACACATTCATATTATGGCATACATAAGCGTATTGTATCCGCGCATGTACAAGCCAGCACCGGCCGAGTTTGTCGGTTAAAATATTTTGACGGTGCCAGTGGCTGCTGGTGACATCTGCGCCTGCGCAGTTGGTATAAACACATACCGTTGACACTTCCATCTTTTCAGTTGGCGTCAATAGACGAAAACATTGCTAAAACCAATAACATGGACAGCAAAAAAGTGATTTAATTGGTCAGGGAACATACGTGATAAAATAATTATAAATACGGGAACAGGCTTATAAAATCCTCAAATAGTTCAGCTGATAGCCGTACTTGCGTCGGTGGTATGTATGTGCTATGTTGCATAGTGTAATATGAATACTGGCGTCTATGACGTGTCTACCACGTTACGTGTCCGGCACGCACGGTGCCGGTAGATATCAATAGATTGACACATAGTCGTGCTATGCTAAATGTTTTTGAGTTTCATTTAATTAGGTATAAAATTTTGAAAATTGTATATCCCGCCACACTGCCCAATTTGAAGTGAAATTATTTGCATCCATAGTCTGGAAATGATCATTTTTATACAAATCACTCTTTTCGGTTTTCTAAAACAACTTATAATTTATAATTAAATTAATAAAAAATACTTTGTAAACACCACTTTCTTAAATGTATTAATATCAACATGTTTCGAATGCAAACCTTACCTCATCATGACATACAGAATACGAAAAAAATTATAATGTCAAATATAGACAAATGATAAACATAAAACATAATAATTTGAGAATAGACAAATTATAAATATAAACACAGTGGTTAAAGTAGGTAAGCAATTAATCAAAAATTTTAATAAAAAAATATTATATGACATCGAATAACAAATTTATATTAGAAATTATAAAAGAAATAATTTTTATTATTAATATGAATAAAATCAAGAAAATAACAAAGCATAAAAATAAAACAATAATATTTAATCATTGTAGAAAATAATATTAACATAACCTAAACGAAATATGAAAACGGAAAAAATTACAGAAAATAAAAAGATTTCAGTCGCATCTGGGACTCGAACCCAGGTCCTCTGCCTAATGAGACCAGTTCAATTTATGCCATTTTCATCGATATCATATCTCAAAATTCAAGATTTGTTAATATTATTCTCCATTTTTTTATCATTATTAGCAGCTATCTTTATTTTTTTAATAATTATTTATTTTTATTGAGATTTAAGAACCTCATCGTAATATTTAATCATTGAAGAAGATAATATTAACATAACCTAAATGAAAGATGAAACCGGATAAAAGGACAGAAACTAAAAATATTTCAGTCGCATCTGGGACTCGAACCCAGGTCCTCTGCCTATCCAAAAAAATAAATAATAATTAAAAATTGAATTATTTAGGCTTTTACAAAAAGTCAATAGATGTCTCATATAAATAAAAAAGTCGGATGTAAATCCGAGACACTGTTTAAGTTTGCAATTGAGTTCGGGTAGAACTTTGGAAACATCATAAAAATAGCTGCCAATAATATGAGATTAAAAATGTAAGATAATATTCACAAATCTTGAATTTGAGATATGATATCGATGAAGATGACACAAATTGAACTTGTCTCATTAGCTAAGTCGGTTGAGCGTTGCCCCGGATAGGCAGAGGACCTGGGTTCGAGTCCCAGATGCGACTGAAATATTTTTAGTTTCTGTCCTTTTATCCGGTTTCATCTTTCATTTAGGTTATGTTAATATTATCTTCTTCAATGATTAGCTATCTTTATACTTCATTTAGGTTATGTTAATATTATTTTCTACAATGATTAAATATTAAAATGAGGTTTTTAAAATCTCATTAAAAATAATTAATAATTAAAAATTGAAAACAATAATACTTCATTTTATTTTTGTAAGTAAAAAAAATCGTCATCTGAGTTGCATTTCAGTAGGAATTTAATGACGAATTAATGATTATTCTGAATTTCAGATGAATCCCTGCTCTGAATGTGTTAAAGTAAATAGTAGACACGAGGATTGAAGTTGTTATTCTCCTTTCGAACCTAACCTAACAATGTATTGATTCTCCCAAACCTTCGTTATGGTTACTTCCTACCTATATAATCTATACCTTTCCCAAACCCTACTAGAACTACGTTTTCGACCTACATCAAAGGTCGGTACTTACCTACCGAAGGTTTTTTTTATTACTGACTTGTTATCGTACCTACAACATTTCGAAAATGAAATGCTTTGTTTTGAATAAGTCAGTCGGAGACAAAATTTTGCTTGTGTAATGGACAACATAGCTAGGCAGATGATTGAACCCGTAACCGTTAGGTGGTAACCCGACGCTTTGGACCGCTCGACCAACTAACTACTATCCTCCATCTTCTTCCTTCCACCTATAAGATTATTCAATCGAGAGTGATATGGCCCTACTGGCCCCGAGCAGTGGAATCTTAGGTAGGGTTACAAAAATTCCTACTGGTTTTGTTTGTTAGGTAGTTATTAAATTTTTTAAGATTTTTGTATCTATAGCTTGGCATTAACAGTAGATATAAATTATTTTGGAACTACAAAATTTCATTACAATAGCAACACCAATCTACTCACTAAAATCTTTGAAATGTGTTCTTCACGCACAAATATTTTCACATTTCGTGTTTGACAGATCATTTTAAAGAAACAAGACAAAACATCATAATGCGTTTTTTCGCTTTTCTTTTAATAAATAATAATTTTGATTTTAGACTTTTATTTTGTTTTTTATTAATCTATACATGTAATTATGTTCCTAACGAAGCGTTAAAAGATAATGAAATTTAAATAAATATGTTGTAGAATCATATCCTTTCCGAATTACGACCAATTTCTAAAGACCATTTGGTAAGTAAAAAATATGCACTAGGACAATTGTGCTTTTTAAAATTTATATTAATCTTCCTATGAGCCATCTTGCTGTTGCAGTAAAAGACTTTTTAATTTTTAGTGTCCTGAAATTAACTATTGGAACGCATAATTTGTATCCGTTGAACGCAGGCGTGTCCGATCGGCAATGTAAAAAAATCGGTTCTCTGAATATAAATAGCTATTCTGGGAAAACTACTAATGATAGGCGTAAACAATTTTTATAAGTATTTGAACGCATTATCTGGTAAGACGGTACAATTTACAAAAATATCATTTTGCAAAAAACAAGTAAGTTATTACAAAAATAGACTCGAGCGGGCCGCGCGTAAATTTACCGTCGGCACACTAAGTATTAAATCGTTGGTGCTTGGTGTTCCAAAGGTTAAACCAGAGATTCCCAACGTGGGCGTTGGAAATATTCAAGGGGGCGGTGTTGGCCTCAAGAGCAATGGGGGGCGGTGAAGAGCTACAAGGAGGCAATGATGGGCGAAGGCAAAAAAAATATTTTTTTTTAATTTTCACTTATGAATTCAAATTTGTTTAGGTGCATTGTTGAAAGAATCATGCAATAAAATAAACTGTTCAATTATTCTATTGATTTATAGATGGATTAATAGTTTTTTTGCATATTCTTTACGGTGTTAACAGCTAATTCGGTTTCACATTACCCCAGGCAACGCCGGGTACTTTTGCCAGTATTAAACAAAAAAGAATGTCCCGGACGGACGGTGTGTCTTTGTTTTGTATACAAAACTACAGTTTTATTCCTAGATTGACCTACAAAACAAGTACTTTTTGATGAAATTTTGCACACTTGACGTTCAAAATAAAAGGAAAATTATTGGGTAGGGGTAGGAAGGATGAAAAGGAGTAGGGGTAAGGCTAGGATTAGGCATCATAACACTTTACTGCAATTTAATAACCTTGTATAACGCCGGGTATATTTATCACTTTCTTTTTTTAGTGTGAAGAATAGTGTAACCATAGATATCTGAGAGTGTATCGAACACAATTTAAATAACCTCACAAATTACACCAACCTACATTATTAGCACATATGCAGCTCACGTGGCAAATATTCAAAAGTGTTACATTTTTTGTGATACCGAATGTTCACAATTTTTAATTTCACTTTTTCACAATTCTGGTAAAACACAGCTATTATTTTAGCGGGAATTTATTTTTTGTTCGGCCGAGAAAACACTTATTTTGGCACCATGAGGATAACTGTATTAAATATCGATATGGTGCATAGAATTTGGTTTCGCGTTATTTATGTAATGGGTGCATAGTCGCCTTTGAGCTTTTTTTCCTGTAGTTACTACCCGGTTTCGCGTAAATTTAATACTCTTTTCCGTTAATTCTATTTCGTAAAGAGCAATTAGAATATATGGAAAAAGCACGGTCTTTGGCGGCCTCCGTGATCGAGGGGTAAGGTCCTCGACTACGAATCTGGAGGTCGCTGGTTCGACAAACTTTGCCATATGATGAGTCAATTGAACTGGCGAGAGCTTTGTGACTTTGACACCATTAATGAGGCGCTGCACCATTTTTATTCTTGTATATATAATATATTTGACGCTTGCTTTCCTATTGGTACTCACACATTGTGTATCCAAATCCTTAGATAAAAGCTACCAAGTTGATTGCTTATACAATGATTTTTCAAAGGCCTTTGATACTGTAAATCATGACATCTCATTAAATAAACTCTTTCTTATTATTAAAATTATTTCATGTGCTCTCTGGAGTTCTTCAGGGTTCTAATTTAGGCCCCCTCCTCTTTTCTATTTTTATTAACGATATCGCAGAGAGTATTCTGCATTCCAGGTTTCTTTTTTTCGCTGATGACCTAAAACTGTTCGTAGAAATATCAACTTTAGAAGACCGCAATCGACTCCAATCGGATATTGATAGAATTATTGATTGGAATAAGAGGAATCAGATTGAGTTCAATTTTTATAAATGTTTAAGTCTTTCTTTCACAAGGGCGTATTATACTTGGTTTTACCGGTATATTATGAACGTCCGAAGTTTAAAACGTGTCTCCACTATGAAAGATCTTGGTATTGTGTTTGATAGTAGGCTGACATTTCATGCTCATATTGAAGTCACCTATAGTACTTCATTAAAATTGCTGGGTTTCGTCCTACGTACTGCAAGGAATTTTAAAGACACCCGGGTTCTTATAATATTATATAACTCATTAGTAAGGAGTAGGCTTGTGAGTGGATCTGTGGTTTGGAGCCCACATCAGTTCAATTATTCCCTCATGCTTGAGAGAGTTCAGAATAAATTTTTGAGATTTCTCTATCTGAGGAAGTATGGCTACAACCCGTGGCTCTATCCTACCCACTTTCCCTTAGGTATGCTCGGAATGAACCATCTGCGGGTCAGAAGGGATGTACACATTGTTACACATTTCTTAGGACTGATTCGCGGATGGTTCGAAAACTCAGCTATCATGGAGAGCATTAATTTCTATGTTCCCGATGGTTATCTCAGTCACCGATAGCATAGACTGTTTTATCTCCAGGACCAACTTGCCAATGATCATGTCGGTGGGGAGAGAAATCTTGCTGATAAATAGAATCACTTCGAATTTTTACATATTTAGTATCAATGTAGCTGCATTTAAACATAAAGCTTTGTTGCTACTTGTATAATACCAGTATTCCTTGTATACAATTTACTGAGATTATGTATGTCTACCTTCTTTTTTTTAAATTTTCTTTTTTTTTTATTAGTAATTATTTTGGATGTTGTACATCCTGTATTATCTTTAAAAATGCCTTTAAATGTAAATTTTGTAAAAATTTGAAGAGGAACAAAGAATTGAATTCAATCCAAGCATTCGCAAGTAAATTTTATATACATAAATAAATTATTTCACATTTATTTCATTTAAAATAATACATAGTACATAGAGTAGTAGATATTCTCACTATCGTTATGTTAAAAACCCGCCATTCTGAACTTTTGCTGTAATTGGTGTCCAGTTCTGGATAACCAGGTACTTCCCCACCTTCCTCTCTTCCATCTCCTTCACCATCCCCATACAGCTTAGCTTCACAACATACCCCAATTGGTGATGCCATAGTCTCACTGGTTTACTCATTTACTTTTTAAAGTTAAATGAATATATGTATCATGAACAGCTTCATAGCTCAAGTTTCAAATTATTGCCCTGACCTAGAAATCACAACACAAAAAAAATCACAATTCAATTTTCACAACACCATAGTTCACCAATCGAGAGGTTTTCTGCTTTAAAAATAAAATCGTCAATTCTAATCCAGTATGATATTACTAAGCAGTCTTCCGATTTATTCAAATAACGTTGCAAATTTTTATTCCATTTAAGAGCCTGAAGCGGTAAAACTTGTATTTAATTTTTAATTTAATAATTCAATGGCAAAAAATATATATTACTAGCTGAAGCACCCGGCGTCGCCCGGGGTTACGAATGGTTTGGTGTAAATTTTTGAGGTTGTGATGTGTTACCCCTGCTCCCTACCATTATTCTATTATTTTAAACGTTAAGTGTGCTAAATTTCATCAAGATTTACCAAAAATCTGTTTTAAGGGGTGGTTTTTTGAAATCTCGTGTAGAGAGTGGCCTTCCTCGCGTTTTGGAGGTCAAATATGCAACATTTCAAGTTCGGAATAAAACTGCAGATCTGCATACAAAACAAACAACACTGCCCGGGACACTAAATATTTATATATATAGAGGTTAACCTTTTTACCTCCGCGGAAAATCATTATTTAAACAAATTTTGATATCGTCATGATCATTAATATTGATAATGATCGTCCATATGTTAGTCATTATGACCCTAGCGGTGATTCACAAAAGCTTTCATAATCAACATGATTTGAAAAATTACGAACCAACTGAGATAGCAGTTAGCGAAGTAGGTACCCACTCGTAGAATGCCAGGTGAAAATACCCTAATCCAGGTGTTTCGTTAGTTTAATTAGATGGCTTGGATGTTGCTGCTATGTCTGACTCAAATATGATACTCTTGAAATACGGTTGGTGTACTTTCCTTCTGCTGACCATACAAAAAAGACTTCCTAAATATCAGCGAGTATTTTAAAGGGAGTTTTAACAATATACTTAATGAAAAAAAGTTTATATAATTGAAAATACACTTTGTATAAACCACTTTAATTAAAATATATAAATATTTCTAGATGTTTCGATAGCAATGCTATCATCTTCAGGAATAAATTAATACTAAAAAATAATTTCAAGTATAGAAAAATGATAAAAAATTTTAAAAAATAATTTGAGAATATACAAAATATGAGCATAAACAAAAGTGAATTAAAGTAGGTAACAGATCAAAAATGTTAATGACAAAATAATTATAAAACATTGAATAATACATTTAAATTAGAAATATAAATAAAAATTATTATTATTAATATTAATATGAAAATAAATTTAAGATATAGCTATTTTAAAAAAATGTTTGATTATTTATTAAATTTAATTCGCTATTAACACTTTTTCTTATTTCTGAAATTTCAAATTTATCTAATTGTAAACCAGTTGTATTTGTATGTAAAACTTTTAAACCTTTATTTATATCAAACGAATGATTGGTTTCTAAAATATGATTTGCAAATTCAGAATAGTTGTTATTATTTAAACATCTTAGGTGTTCCTTAACCCTAATACCGAAATTTCTACAAGTCTTTCCGATGTAAAAATAGTTGCAATCATTACAAATCAATTTATATACTCCCGATTTATTCAAAATATTATCTTTATCTTTGTTATTTAAAATGTATTTTTTTAATTTATTATTGGTATAAAAAGCTGGTTGGATAGTATTTGGCAAGTTTTTAATTATTAAATTTGCAGTATTGTTATTTAAAAATAATATTTTTCTCCATTG
Source organism: Halesus radiatus (assembly GCA_022606495.2). Classification (NCBI taxonomy): domain Eukaryota; kingdom Metazoa; phylum Arthropoda; class Insecta; order Trichoptera; family Limnephilidae; genus Halesus; species Halesus radiatus. The sequence goes on along the minus strand of JAHDVE020005865.1, from coordinate 194,733 downwards.
TTCATTAACATCAGTTATTTGTGGATATACATAAGATTTAATAAATTTTTTCTTAAGCTTTATTTTTTTAGTATTCATTTATTCCTGAAGATGATAGCATTGCTATCGAAACATGTAGAAATATTTATATATTTTAATTAAAGTTGTTTATACAAAGTGTATTTTCAATTATATAATTAATAATGATGCCACAAAGTTATCAATCATTTGAAGAAATTAGAAAAAAAGTTTTTTTAAATAACTTCTGTCATTTAAATACATAAGTAAATGCAAACACAGACAATCTAGTCGCCTTCAACGGGTGAAATCTTCCCGACATACCTCCATTGATATGATTGGTGTTACTATAAGAGACCAGCTCAGGCACAGGGGTTCCATCGAGGCAAGTGTCAAGTTAACCCCTAAGAAGTTGAGCGTACTATACAGGGCCCAAAGATACTTTAATAGTACACAAGTGTTTTCCACTATGGAATTTGGCAGCCACCTCTGGTCTAAAGCCCCAGAATACCTTTGAAAAACCCTTAACTCTGCGCAGAAACGAACAGTCCGTTTGATAGATTCTCCTATCTTAACAGACGAATTGCAATATTTAGAGCACAGGCGCCAAGTGGAGTGCTATCCTCGTTGTACCAGGAATTCAATGGAAGATTCTATTAGGAACTAGCATCGTTGCACAGTCGGGAAACACACCAAACGCGCTCCCAACATTTATACACGGTTAACATTTGTCACATGACTCGTTCAACAAGCTGTTTCAGGCATGGGTCTCTTCACGACCCAGGTTCACTCCATCCTGTCCTCAAAAAGACCCTCAGCAGATCATCCACAAAGATGACATAAGCCCTGAGGGAAATAATTTCCCTCAGAGCCTCTTATGTGGAGTTAACGTTAAAAAAAATAATTTAAAAAACTGGATTAAAACCTTAGGTTTTACATTATTTACCGCTGTGGATAAAATGTCAGGTGATTTTCTTTCTGAAAACTTTGAACAATCAGGCTTCAATGCGCTGACGTAGACCGTTTTAACGACATATTTTTGTAACTACGGACGCGTTTCGATAAACTTGGTAACAATACCATTCCCATCAGGAGATTATTGTAAGGTTAATGGAAGTGATTGAAGTGAGAAGAAGATTAAAAGAAAGTTAAGTCAGGTCTGGTCACCAAATTTAGTTATAGTAAATAAAGCAAAAATTTTATTACAAGAAGCGATCCATCAACAGGGCACAGGGCGATATCGAGAGCATCTTTTACTCTGGAGTTAGAAACAAGTGTAAGATGTTAATTTTAAATTAATGTTTCTCATTATTCCACTTTTTTCAATAATAAATTAAACAAAGTTAAAAATGTGTTCTTAAAATAAATCATGACTAATGAATTCCAATACAAATTAATTACGAAAATGAATTAGTAACAAATAAGACAACATGATAAATTATATCATTTAAATATGTTTATAAACCCATAATGATGAATATTTTAAATGGCAGTTTAGACGGCCATGATTTAATTAACCTCATTCAATATCTTATAATACCTACGAGAGCTTGTCGTTACAAAATCCTGTTTAAACATAACAATACCAAGACTGAGCATTACAAACACTCGCTTGTACCTAGATTACATAAAGTTAGTAGTAGATACGCAGATGTAGCGGATCTATTTAACTGCACGGATGGTTAGTAGAAGAAGGCTATACTATCATATCTTTTAAATTAATATAAATTTAACATAAGTTTACTATATGTTTTATATGTACGCATATCTTTAACTTTTATATCCTTTATGAACTTTTATTCTTTATATACGATCTAATGCCACATTTAAAATTACTTTTTAAAATTATTTATGGTATATTCTTATGTTTGTAGTTAACTGTGACATGCAATTATTGTTTATGATATATTTATGCCCTTGATTTCAAATAAATAAGTATACCAATTAAATTTAAACGAATATAAGGTTCTCATAAAAAGCAGAAATAAAAAGGTGAACTTTTCTAATCTAACCTACATATTATTTGACTAAATAAGAATGAAAATTTTGTGTTGAAAATTTATTTTTAAATTAAACAATCTCATCGTAAAGATCTTATGATAAAATTGATTTAATATAAATAATAATACAGAAAAAAAAAAAATTCTTACATTATTGTATTCTATGTTTATCATTTGTCTATACTTGACATTATTATTTTTTAGTATTCCATATATTCCTGAAGAGGAAAGCATCGCTTTCTAAACGTGTTGATATGTATATATTAATAAAGTGGTGATTACAAAGTAATTTTTAATTAATTTATTAACGATACATGTGTTTAAAAAAACTCATGTTTAGCATGTTTAACTATTGTGAAAACATGTACATCACTGAATATAATTTTTTTTTTTAAATACCATATAACAAACATTTATTTACCAAAAATTTGTTGTCCCAAATAGGGTAACGATCCTCGGAATGGGGTGCGCTGCACACTCACCCCCTGATCCCATAAACACCGGCCGGGGTGAGAATCACGGCGGGATTACCACCCGACATCCCTTATAATTAGTTTTGTAATATATTGCCCCGGCCCGCGACCGGTGCTCCACCCCAAAATATCGCCGAATCAAAGATCGTTTAATTCTTTGCTTTTCTGTGCTCTATTTTGGCTGAAATAATGATTATAATAATATGTAGTATCTATTTCTAATTTTGAAACTGTAATCTCATGGTTGAATTCCATTTTAAATCGATTTTTTCATTAAAAAACCTTCTTAACTTTTTTCCACTTATTTATTTGAAAACATAATAGTAAACAGTACCATCAGTAGGTCATAAATAAAATAAAAAGTATAAAGGAGGGGGACTCACATAGATTTAGTTTTAATTGTGCCAGTCTGAGGATACCTGTGATAGGGTGAAACCGATCCAGTCGAAAATAAATTAGTAGAAAAAAGTTACAAAGGTTTTTTAATAAAAAAAAAACATTTTTATGTAGTACCTACTCACGGAAATACCGTGTTTTATGCTAATGAGAATCTAATATATTATTAGTAGGTACCTACGTAAGATAGTACAATATTGAGTATGTAGATAATGCCATTAGATGATGAATAGGTAATTACTAATTACTCTCATAAATTATTCATTACGTCTGTTATGCACTGGTAGAATTCTGACTTCTCCTTCGGATGTTGCATATTGAACGATTTGATTAGTAGAAATTATCCCCAGGCAATAATCCCGCTCATAATATGTACAATACGTGTTATAAAATGTTAATAAATAGAATAAATAAGGTGCAAGCATATGTGGGCAGATTAACGCATATGAATAAAAAACGATAATTATTAACTCTGTGTACTGCAAAATGCTTTGTCAATTTAAAAAAAAAAAAAAGATTTTCTGTTCGACGTTTAAGTTTTTTTATTATATGGACGCTATAACGCAAACCTTATATTAATATCATAATATTTCATTTTGCCGGGTTATTAAACTGTAACTTCTGCGTCCAGAGTCAAGAAGTTACCGCTCTGTTAGAGAAGTCATCTAATTCCTCCAGATTGATTTAAATCTTGTTTAAAATGGCTTTAACAATGTTAATCAATATAATTTGTGCTTGATTCTTCCAACCCAAGTATTCTTCCTGTCTTCCCTTCCATTCGTCTAACAACATTCCTTGACATCGGAGTACCATATTCTTACTAGCTCCAGGCAGCTGGAACTTGTGAAGTTAAATATTATTAATGAGACAGTTGAAGAAGGAAAATTTTCAGTAATGGAAACCAGCTACTATTTCATGCATTCCAAAAGTTAAAAATACTATAAAATGTGAGGCATTTCGACTAATCAACAAATTACCAAAACATGAACAGATACTTGAAGTGATAATACAAGAACACATTACGCATTTCTTAGATAAATACAATAATTTATACCAAGAGCAATCTGAATTTAGATCTAATAACTCTTGTGAAGTAGCATTACACATAATAGTTGAAAAATAAATAAAGGAATGATTAGCAACAAATTTATCTGGGCAATATTTTTGATTTTCAAAAGACATTTTATACTATAGATAGAAAAATACTGATAAAAACATTTATTTTCTTTCGTTTGTAACTATAAAATTATTAGAAGAAAATATGAAAGACCAAAAATAATAAACAAAAGTAAAAAAACACTATTCAAAAACAATAGAGTGAAATTTAGGAGTGCCGCAGGGATCAGTCCTCGGACCTCTATTATTCATACGTTATATTAATGATATGGTAAAAATGTTTTCAAGTGTCCAAGTACGATTACTTGCCGATGATATACTGATATGCATTATTGGAGATATTCACGAGATATCAATCAATATTTTAAATAATGAACTGGAAAATGCATCAAATTGGTTAAAAATAAATAAAATTAATTTGAATACAAAAAAGTCAAAATGTATGATAATTGGACATAAAAGGACATGCAGTGAAAGCAAAATTATTGAGAATGTTGCTGAGAAGAAATATATTAGATATAAAACTAACCTTTAACAAGAATGCTGAGTATATACAGAAGATAATTGGGAAGAAGATCTCTTTTTGGGAAGAATTCATAAAAACATTTCCAGAAAAACTACAGGAACAAAATAAGTAGAAAATTATTCAAATTGAAGCAATGAGAATAATACGAGTAGTAAGACGAAATAGATATTTTAAAGTAAATGAAATGATAATGAAGCTAAATTGGAATAGTGAGACAGATTCTGACATTCCACGCAATGATATTTATATATAAATTACTTTTCAACAAAATACTTTTCAAACAAAATTAAATACTTTCAACATGGATATTCACAGACGTAACACAAGGACGTGCAATTTAATCAGATCTCCAAAAAAGAATACAGCAAATACTCAAAAGAGTTTGTTCTACATAGGGATGAAATATTTTAATGCGCTGCCGGGAACCATGAAAATTACACAAATTTATAAATTAAAAATACAGGTATATTGCAGTTATAAGTAGTAATTTGCAAACTTCAATGTACAAATAACTAAAATACAATGAACAAATTAAAAAAAGACATGGGTGGAAGTAAAAAGTAACTACAAACAATTACTGAGTCTGAAAGAAAATAATAGGGTATTGGTCACATCTGGGAATCGAACCCAAACACCGAGACCTTTTTGTTTTCTGTTTCTTGTTTCATTTTGAGGTATGTTTATTATATTCGATGATTAAATATAGCAAACGAGGTTTTTAAGCTTCGAGAAGTTATTCAAATATTTTGAACAAACATTAATTCCTACATTGTCAGACATGGATAAGTAGCCCAAAAAGTCAAATCACAGTCATCAATATTCAAGAGGCATTATAACTGAATCATAAAACAACAAAATGCACGTTTTCTCCTGCGCCTTCAGTGCATTATTTGTATTCATTAAACAAAGGTGTAACCCACAACGCTAGAAACTTCATTCTCCAGACGTTTTTTTATTACGTGAAAATGCATCAATCTTTATTTCTATTTATTTGGCGAAGAAGGTCACGGGTAGGTGTTAGTGGGATATTTTTTTTAGCCTTTTTGAGTAAATATTCAAAAGGCTGATGCGTAGACATTTTTTTCGATAATGCGATTTTTTCTTTTTTATAATGCACGTTATTTACATTTAGCTTTCTTATGATATAAAAAAGGTATTATTGGTAAGGTTATATTTGTCTGGTTTTCCACGAAACACTTGTTAATTAGTGGGTTACTGACAATGTTCAACGGTAAAAATTCTGAATAAAAAACAAAAGTCAGGGTACACGGATACTGCTGTAGAAATTATTCGAATTAACCACAAAAAAGATAACCGATAGAAGTGTGTTTTGGATGTGTCTGTGTAATTAATTGATGGTTAATTACATTAATCTACTAGCTGATGTGTACCTGGCCTTGCTCGGGATTTTTCATTGTCATTTGGGTGCCATGCCTCGAAGAAACATTTAATTTTTCAAAATATATCTAAATAAAAAAAGTTCTTTATTAGGTACTTACTTGTGTTTAAATTTTTTTAAATATTCCCAAACAAACCTTTTTTCTTTAGATTCTGTAATCTGTGGCTAATCATAGTGGTTTACCTATGGGCTAACCTCAATATAACATGGCGGGTTCAATGTTTTTCGTACTAATTTTAAAACATTATAGTCACAGTTTTACATATTGTGGATTTCATTCAAACTACTCTCCAAACCTTCCCGATACTAATAAAAACAAACTGTAATATTTTTAGCCCAACCAGTTGATTTATTTTTGAGAAAATCGGTGAGAAACATAAAAACATTCATTTTTATAAATAGTGCTTAAGAAGATATTTCACGGAAAATCTATTAAAATGAATGAAAAAAAAAAACAATTGGTGCGACTCGGGCCGCTAGAGGGCACTAGTGTAGCATGTTGGCATCAAATGTCAGGAGCTAGAGGTATTATCATTTTAGAGTATTTGGACATATGAAAAGACTTTTTCGCATGTATAAGTTGTGAAGAATTGAATCAGAATTTTCGTCACCTTAAGCGAGGGGTATTCACTTTTTATGGACAGCAAAAACTGAGGTTTTGATAGGATAGAGAAATTTAGCTGTGAGTGTCGTCGGACGATAGGTCGATAACGCTTTCCTTTAGATTCATGCTAAAATTACTAACCGGTACTGATAAACCACGCCCTTTTTGCGCAGGGTAAAAGACATTCTCTTGTATTTTTTACGGAATTCACTATATAGCAATTTCTAGACATTTTGTTTGGAAGTTTTATTTACTATGTATTTTTGCTATTAAATTTGCTACCGGTTTCGACACAACCGTGCCATTTACTTGCGTTCTTAAAACTCTATAGAACGCTAGTGAATGACACGGTTGTGTCGAAACCGGTAGCAAATGTAATAAATCAAAAATACCAAAAGTACATAGTAAATAAAACTTCCAAACAAAATAAAGAGACATTCGTCTGCGCGTGTTTTTTTCCTTGTGGTCGAGCTATAACTAATAGCTACACTTCTTTCAAGATTGATGTGACTTCTTGAATCTCGTATCGTTGATCCCTGCTAGTCACTTATTTTTCCGTGATGGTTTGCTGCGGATTAAAAAAATGCAAATAATCTCCAGATTTTCCTGCGTACCAGCGAAATTCTCTCGCGATAACTACATTAGCGTCAGCTGTCATAAATTGTTAGTATCCAACTATCTATATATTGATCGAACAAATCAAATAAGATCCAAGAGGTCGTGGGTTCAATACCCGACATGGGAAAATATATTGTATTTTGTATATATAAAAAAAAAATATATATATAATACATATATTTGGGGCAAGTTATATTTGAGGTAGATACTGATAACGTCCTAGTGAAAAAACACCGTTCAAAATTGAAACGTTGGTTAAAATTGCTTTAGCCTTGTTGATCTGAAAAACCAATTCCTTTTCAATCTTTCCCACCCCATATCTAACCCTGCTCACTCCCTTCAGCCTCATAGTCCCACTGGCTCTGGGCAGGTGAGGGTCTTTTGCCAAACCAACATTAAAATTGTTTAATTGACTCCAACTTTTGATCAATCAATAAATAAACGTACATAAAAATATTTGTATATAATATCACCTGCTTACAAAATGAAGCTCACAATGCAAATCACTAGATCATTAAAGTAACCCCTCGGAGATGACGCATATATTGCTGTACAAAGTCACCCCTGTTTTCGGTTTTTAATATTAAAAGGATTTGCCCTCCCCGCGTACTATAAACGTCAGATTACCCGCCCCACCTGCGATGATTTAACCCAAAGTAGCCCCGCACTACCGTACATTGTGTACCATCCCAGTATGTATGCATCGTAAAGATTAAAGAGTTGAAAAGATGAAGCACAATTAATGTGGAATTGTAAAAAATGGATTCTAAAATGAAATTGTTGAAAAATTAATTTCTTCATAATACATTTTTGTCCTGTTTTAATGTTTCTATAGGGCACTCGGATAGGCCTCCATTCATTTTTTTTTTAATTTTATTTTAATAGAATTCAAAGAGTGTGTTTTTTCCTAGCGGGTTTATTACTTGTCATATGCGAAGAGACATGCTTTTTTTATTGCTCTTAAAATTTATAATTTACTATCTGCAGAATGTAAGTGTCCAAACACATCGTCTTTAGACACATAAAAAAATGTTATAAAACACAGTGTTAAAACCAACCCTTTCCTGCTATAATTGTAAATTTTCCGTATTTTCTTTTCTTTGATTTTTCTTCATTTTCTTTTTTATATTTAACTCATAATTTGTATTTAACTTACCTTCAACATCCATCTATTAATACAAATATACTTCCACTAACTGATACCAGGTATACCCACGCACTGGCCTTGTTTGTATGGGATTTTTTTGCATTATATACATTCCACTAGGTTTATGTACATGCGTTCAGATGTATTTAAAATAAAGGTTAAAAAAATCGAATTATGTATATATAAAAAATATATAGTTTATAACCTATGTACCTTGTTTGTGTGAATGCATGTATCAAAAAAATAATTAATAAATAAAAATATATATATTAATTGATAAACTAAAGTTTTTTTTAAGACAAGATTTTTGTGCATAGCGCAAAGGGTAACAATTATTTTTATAAACAATCATTATTAGCCTGAAACACTCATCCAAATTGAAAAAAAAAATTTAAAAAAACTTTAGTTTATCAATTAATAAATATTTGACAAGTCAAAACATTTTTCACCAATGAAATGAAGACATAATTTGTCTCGACACCACCTATTGAGGGATTTAGCCGTTATAAGCCTTCCTCATACTAATAAAGTTGGTTGTTTACAGGTGAAATATAATAAAAAACCATAATTATTGAATGAAACACTAGCATATATTGATTAACTTGGCGGGTTTGCGATAAGCCGACGTAGCTCAATGGTAGAGCATCTGACCGGATATTAGAAGGTTGCAGGTTCGAGTCCTGTCGGCGACATTTATCTTTTCTTGGAAGGTTTTTTCAATTTGGATGAGTGTTTCAGGCTAATAATTATTGTTTATATATCTATGGAAAGAGTAATAACACCACCAGTTACGATTCTTGGAGAAAAGTGAAGATATCAAGTTAAGATTTGGTCTCTGAGACGCGCTACCAAAGTCTAAAGAGTGGGGAAAAAATAGAGATTGTGGGAGGGGTGAAAGGAAACATTTAAAAAATGGGACTGAAAGACAGATTTTTTTAATAATAGAGTAACTATGTGTGAAAACTGGTCGTTATTATTTATTTATTGTATAATATACTCCCGATATGGGCTTTTACATATAAAGTTAGTTATAATAAATAGGTGCAAAACACATCACTGTAGGTTCAAAGGTAATATATCTAACAAATACAGGAATAACATAGTGTAAGTACCGTTCTAAGTAATAAGTTCCAGAGGCGAAAAATCAAAACATACCTCACATTCACTGTTACTTATACTCTAGACACATATATTAATAATTATAGAGGATATATGCAATAATCGTTTGTTTGTATTTGTATTCGGAGCAGTTAAAAATGTCTACAATATCTGAATATGTATTACCTACTGTGTGAAGTCGAGGAACCAATGAATATTTAAATGACTCAGTTCTGAAATTATTGTTACGGTTAAACAAAATTTTAAATTATGCTGCCAACATTAACTTAAGTTCTATTGATCCTATACAGTTGGAACCCTTACAAATAAAATTATCACCCTTAAACCGGAACTTGACAGATCCACCGCGGTTTTTTCATCATAGACAGTACCTACCCAGTAATCGTATAAGCGGCTCATTGTAGTAACTTTGATTTTGATGTGACGTATGAATAAAGTGGAGATTATGCGTGTCGGTACTGTGAAATTATTGGGAGCAATTTATACAGGCATCAATAACAGTGGCAGTTTCTCTAGCGTGCATTTGTGCAATGAACTTCCATAAAAAAGAAAGAAATAAAACACACATGTATCATATTTTTACCACACTTTAAAATGCGCGCTATTCAAATTCGGTGCTAAAGTAATACTGCTCAAGAACGAGTCTGAAATAAATTCCAGATGTGCGTTATGAATTCAGCGTCTATTCAGCGTCCTAAGAAATAGTTCATACATTGTCATTCTCATGGCGGTTCGGCGGTAAACCGTACCGAGTGTGCAATCCTTCGGAAACTACAAGGCGACCGTGTGCGCAGCTGTATGAAGGTTTGATAACAACAAATGTGTATGGAAAGAATCAACAGATTTTTTTCTGTGGTTACTGTAAGTCATTGTTAAAATGAGTAAATTACTGAAAATTATGAATATTGAAATGAATTTTTTGTTAGCAGGTAAACACACTTGGAATATTAAATGTAATAAATTAATACTGCACATTTAAACTTATAAAAACACAATATACTACTGTAAAACTAACATATACAGTATTTCTATAAGTTTCTTAAAGTACTTTAAACTTACAAAAAAAATTTATTCTATTTCATATTCCGTATTCCGTATGTACACACGCTAACAAACAAATCATCTCATTATTTAAAAGCATTAAGTACTAAAAATGTTTTTTTTATTTATTTATATTAGCGGCGTCTATGAGGGCATATCATGTTTCGTTGCTCGAAACTCTTCCTTCAGTTTTTAGATTGCTACGTGTACCATTCTTGTGCCATATCGTTAAAAAAAAAATTACCACGGGCATTCAGCGACATTCGATTATAAATTCGATTATATATTTGACTTGACTCGAGTATTTTTTTCACTTGATTGTTCAATATCTTCCTGAAAAAATCTTAGAAACAGAAAGCGAATGAACACCGCGTTTAAAAAATATTATCCTGAACAAAGTTTTTACCGGACTTAAAGTAAAATAAGAAATAAAGTATGCTTGTAAGTAAAGTTGACTGCCAACAAAATTAGCCCTAAAATCTGTTGCACAAGATCGATGTATCCAATATCGCTTTGCCCCACAAAACAAATAATTGGGTATCAAAATGCAGTCAGTCTATTATTGGCTAAAGTCACCCCGGCTGGCTCTGGGAAATGTACACCATGGATCGACAACTGTTATTATTATAAAAACGAACTAATAAATAGCACTTCTTTTATTCTTCATTAGTGGTAAGGACCACTCGATTATTTTTTTAATATTTGTTGTCAGCCAACTGTAATTTAAATAATATCAAAATATTAATTTATTGATAGGCAGTTACAAAAAGGTTATTTTATAGTAAAACAAAAACGGAAAACAGTCAAAATCTTATTAAAACGTGAATTTAAATGTTTTTTATCGAATAATCACAATAAAAAACATCACGTGTCAAGTTTTGCGCGCGAAAATACACCGAGCGGGCACGTCTTATCTTGTCGGCCGCCAGCCGACAACTGAGTTGTACCGTACAAATAGTGATGTCGGCTGGCACCCGACAAACGAGTGGTAAGGGTTAATCTTTTTTAATCGGTAACCAACTTCATTTATTGATAACTTGCTAAAGTAGTCGGCATTGCCCGGGTTTATGAATGATTTGGTGTAAAGTTTTGAGGTTGTGATGTGTTGCCCCTATCCCTGCCCCTACTCTGCATTTTTCAAGTGTGTAAAATTTTATCAATAAATAACAAAATTCTGCTTTAAGTGATTGGAAAGGGGGGTGGGGGAGGTTTTTAGAAATCTCTTGTAGACAGTGACCTTCGTCTGTGCAAAATTTTATCAAACTCGAAATAAAACTGTAGATTTGCTTAAAAAAGAGACCCAACCACCGACACTCTTCTTTGAATATACGTAGAAGAAGTTTCAGTGAATACCGAACGACAACTGGGGATCATTTTGTAATCGATGTTTAGTATTGGCTGACGGCCTCCGTGGTTGAGTGGTTACGATCCTTGGCTACGAATACGGGGGTCGCGGGTTAAAATCCCGGCATGCGCAATAAATTATATTTTTTCATTTAAAATAATATGTAGTATATTTGCGACACGTTCCAGAGTGGTAGATACTTTCAGTATTTTACCAGGGTGAGAACCACCATTCTGAATCGAGACGTTTCTTAAAATGACTTTAGCCGTATTTGATCAGATCTGAATAGCTAGGTACTTTTCCACCTTCCTCTTAGCCATCTCCATCCCCTACTCACAACTCCTGGTTCCAGATGGTTGGGAGTAGCTGGGACTGGTGGTAATTGCTTTAAAAAATGAATGTTTGAAAAAGGTTGGATCTTCCTTTTTAGAATACTCGTACTCGTACGTAACAGTTTTTGCGCTGTCGAAAATCCTGTCTGTAAAATTATGAATGTTTTTTTTACGTTTTTATGTTATGCATTGTGTAAGTGCATCATTGATTTTAGTGATTACTACATTGGACAATTATTTCTAAGATTGAATGTATTTATATGTACTCATATAATAAATAACGGAATTTATTTTTCTAAACAGTGATATACATTTAAGGGTTGATTAAGGGGGAATTAACGGAAAAGTTCAGAAAACTTTTGGAAAGTTTTCCATCACTATCCACATTTTCTTCTACTTTCTCATTTTTAATATACAATTAATCACACTCTTTTAAACGATAACGAATATGAAGCATAACTATAGTAATTTGGCATCTATAAAGTAGTCATAAAAATTATAATCTTCATTTAACTACAATAATAGTAAATATTGCGAATAATATTTTTTTTTCAAATCATCTTTTTTAAAGTTCCACAAAATAAACGCTAGCAATGATTACAGTGCAGCATCGCTGCGTTTAAGGTATTATCGGATATTAAATGTTAATATGGAATCGCTACCCGTCCATCCATCCCCAGTCTAATGAAATCTGTACCCGGCCTTGCGCGGGGATTAGAAGCGAACCACGGGACTAAATAAACGATGCCGGGACACTAAGCCGATATCGTGATTGCTGTTTTTGACACGCTCCTGTGCCTTTATGATTATTTTACTTGTTGGTTTGGTAAATTGGGCGCAAGGGGTAGTGGATAAAAGCGTACTTTTTGAGAATAGGGCAAGGGTTGAATTAAAACAAAAAAAACAAGTTTTTCGCACATTCAAAAACTCGTCAAATTTTCCTCTAAAAACACAATCTCCAACCACTAAACTTTGTTTGTTGAGTATTTCAAAGCTTATGTATAAATTTAGATGTAGGTGTGTATGTTTCATCAAAATGCCGGTAAAAAAGAAAACTTAATTAACACTTGGTTTACAAGTATACAGAGTAGCTATTTTGTATATATTACCCACTTCATACCATGATTGTGTGTTTTGGAAGTATATTTACGAAAGATGGAAAGGCTGATAAGGACATTGAAAGAAAGGTAAATGCAGAATTCTCCAAATGGAGGACTCGACGTGGTTAGCACTAATAAAAAAATATGCAAAGAAGCGAAGCTAGCAGTCCGCAATGGAGAGCTGACGCCAACCCTGATGCATAGCATTGAGGCAGGCAGAGAAAGTATAAAAGTAGACTAAATAGATATAGACCGTCTTAAATATGTGAAGATAGGGCTAAGCGTAATTAAAAAGCTTAAGAAAGGGACGCTTAGATGGTTTAGACATTTGATACGGATGAACAAATATAGTGAATGGTAGAAGAAGTCAGGGACGTCCGTCACATCGTAACTAATACCTATTTAAATCGGGCCATGTCAAGACAGAGTTTTGTGTCGGTTCATCTTCTCTGCCTACCCTTACGGAGAAACGGCAAGATGGTAAGGTAAGAAAAAAAGATTAATCTGAAGATATTCCCCTTAACGTTTATAACGAGTCGGCGAATCTTTGACTCCATCAACCGAACCCTGACGCCTTTCACACCACACTGCTAATGTAAAACTCCCCTTAAATAAGACTCCATATTTTATACAAATGTTTACAGAGCTACCAAATGTAACACCATTAGTCTACCCACCCCACCCCCACCCCAACCCCGGCTACAAGGCTAATACTCGGTGGTCTAGGGGAGGAATTATAATGTGCCTTTTAATGGAAATGTTGTGTTTTTTTTATTCTGAATCAATGATTTTTTGGGGTGTAGAAAACGAGTGCATTTTTTTACCAGTAGTGGAAACATACATTTTTTTAAAATTTTTATATTAACTCCATACAAGAAATTTACCTTACGACATATTGTGTCATATTTGGAGAATTTAAAATACACGTATATATTTTTTTTTAAACTTCACGCAGAAGGCTCTAAGAAAAACCATTTCTCTTATCGTCATCTGTGGGGGTGGTGTGTTGTTATATTTTGAATAAAATAAAGGTGAGGAAGTTTAAGGAAAAGGCGTGAGGGGTGGGTAGGAATCTGGGTGTCAGTGTGTCCAGGAATAACGGATGTATTAATCCATCCCTCACACTGCGGTATAAGGCGAAACTTAGTGGTTCAAAACGAAGTGTTTGTTTATTTAATAACTAGCTGGAGTACCCGGCGTTGCCCTGGGTTATTAATAATTTGGAGTAAAGTTTAAAAGTCCCTAACTTTACCCCTACTCTTGCCCCAACTCCTACCCCTACTCCTACCCCAACTTTCATCAACAAGTATCAAAATTTGTCTTTATGAGTGGAAAAGGGGGCTGGGGGTAATTTTTCGACATCCCATATAGACAGTGACATTCCTCTTGTCTTATAAGTTAAGTGTGCAAAATTTCATTAAGCTGAAATAAAACTGTTGATTTGCATACAAAACTAATACGCACCGCCCGCCTGGCACATTCTTCTTTATATAATAGAAGATAGAAGAAGAAGAAGATATGTCAAACCCCAAAGTAATTGCTTTCTACGGAAAACTTAATAATTAAAACCAATAATGTAAAAAAAAAGGAAATTATTTAAATTTTATTTTTTAAATTATTCACCAATTTAGATGATCTAAAGCTAGATCTTGACTTAAGAATTATCAAAGACTCGGACAGAATTCAGAAGTAAACTAGTAAAAAGCTAGGCTAGCCGATCGGTGCTCACCTAAAGTCACTTATAGAAAAAGTTTAAAAAATTCACGCATCGGTGCGCAAATGCGTCCACAGCCCGCAACACTGTAAATACTAAAAGTGTAAAAAACAAATAAAAAATGGTAATATCCATTAGAAGCTTCTTACGCTTTTTAAGGTCATTTTATAAACCAGTACTAAAAATTAAAAGTATTTCAAATAAGTGCCAACTCTTCTTGTGCCACCAATCTTCTAATAAATGTAACATCAATAGAAAAATAGAAAAGAATGATAAAATAGCAACTGTAAAAATATCATCTCCATACTTTAATTTTCTAATAAAACTGTGTTCATCTGAAGCGACCTGCCAGGTAAGTATGTTTTTCTGTGTCTGTTTGTGCATAATTAGATAATGAATAGTAATTAAGATTTGTACAGCGCCCTTGAGGTGATTTTTCACAAAAACGGCGCTATAGAAGAAATCCAATTATTATCATTATTATTATCTCCCCAGCAACACAAATTGAAACATACGAAAAAGCAGCATTGATTCAATGTTGTTTGTCAGTGCAACTATTTCCGGGTATTTGTTTTAATCTAACATGAAAAGTATCTGAGTACATAGTATTAAGTAAAAAATGTGTGTAAATTTTATTAGTAATCATTTTTATACGCATCAGTATGCTAGTATTTCGATAGAATGCGTTTTCCGTGTTTATCAATATAATTTTCATCCTTTTTTAAATAAATCTTTAGATATTACGAAAGTGGAAGCACGCAGCTTAAAATAAAAATGTGGTAGTTTACTAAAATCAAGGAAAATTCCAAGGAATGGTGGCTTGCGACCAGCGGCGTGCATTGCTCTATGAGTTGTGTATAGTTTTCAAGTTCGGCTATGAATTCGACGCCCACAACGCAAATAGGCGTAGCTTATATTTAGTAAATTTCCAGGAGAGCCAAAATTTTATTAAATGTTTCCGCAATGGAGTGAAAAATATGTAATTAAAACCCTATTAATGAACCATGTAATAAAATGTACAAGAATCCGACAAAAAATTATATTTTGACTCTCCTGGAAATTTGCTAAATGTGAGATATGCCTGTTTGTGTTGTGGGGGCGAATTGTGTATTGGATATTTGAAATTATTTATTAATTTAATTCAGAAAAACTTTTTTCAGTAAGAACACTTTAACTGTCCAATTTATTTTTATTTTTTATATAATACATAATATAATATAATATTAAATATATATATAATATTAAATAGTAAAGATATATCTAATAGTTAATTACATAAAAAAGTATTAATTTATTTAACAAAAACTACCCAACTCAATAGAGATAGATGTCTCGTGTTTGAGTTGGGGAGCAGCGCCATCTAGCGACAGTAATGGTAAGTATAGAAGTAAAAGTAAATCAAGAATATAATATAGATAAATTTTGTGTTGTTGTACACGATAATTACTACAAAATAGAAGGCTAAAAGTACATGATCATGGAAATGCAACAATAAGGCGCATACAAAATATAAACATAATACATTTTAATTTTAGTCATATTTCGAAAGCATTTTTTTTTTAATTTACATGGATTATTTACAATTAAAAGTTTTATAAAATTTAAGAAGAAATTAAAACTTGTAATTACTGTTGGAGTTATCTAATAATTGTTTGATTGGTGATTTGAAAGAATTATAATTTTTTTCTTTTTTGATTTTATACGGGAAGGCATTAAAAAATTTCATACCTTGATAGGCGTAGTGGAGTTGAGAAGCACTAGTTTTGAATTTAGGGATTTCTAAGTTGTCACGTGATCTTGGTCGGTTACTTATTTTTTGTGGAAATTGTTGAATTGAAATGGTCTTTGTGAATTTGTAACAATGTGTTCTTTTTGAAGATTTTATTGAAACTGAGAACGAAAGAAAGATGTCATCCGAATAAACCGAAACTGCAATTAAGCGAAAAGTCTTTAAGCCTAAGGATAAGGACACTTCATTATCCTTAACAAGAACTGGAATCGGGCACCAGAGCAAAAAAGAAACAGAAATTTAATCCTTTACCCAAAAAATCACTAGAAAATATGTGTCAATATCCTTAATGCATAAAATCAATGATGTTGAAAACATTGCAAAATTATCAGAATAGTCCAAATACCCACGTTTTCCCCGAGATTAAAAAAGCTTAATCGGGTTTTAACA
Organism: Halesus radiatus; assembly: GCA_022606495.2. NCBI lineage: Eukaryota > Metazoa > Arthropoda > Insecta > Trichoptera > Limnephilidae > Halesus > Halesus radiatus. The sequence continues at coordinate 177,627 of JAHDVE020005865.1, read as the reverse complement.
AAATCGATGAAATGGAAGTAGAAAAAGTAGCCATTGATTCATAAAACTTCAAAGCACTTAACTGCCCCGTCATCCCTATAAGTTACATGAAACCATAAAATTTATTTGCTCTAAATTCGATGAGCATTTGATAACACTTTTTATCTTCTGAAATCATTTCGTTGGTTGAGTATTTAATATAACCCACAGCTCGATTTATCTCACCGTAGGGGATGAAACATCCCCGAGGAATAGCCGCATTAGGCTGACCGCCTGTGAGGAAGGCTGCAGGCTATAAGGCACAGGGCATAAGGGATGAACAATGAACAAATGAAGGCAAGCACCCCCTTCTGTCAGACATCATTAATTATTTACTATTTGCAATACCAGCAGCCAATATCATACATTGTTTTGTAAGTGTGAAATTTTATTTATCCATTTGTTTATTAATTTCTATTTATTTTCAAAAAATAATTATAATATAAGCAATATTTTATTATTTACAATAATGTATAGGAACTGTAAAATTTTAATGGATAATATGGAGGTGTTCACAATTTATTCAAAAATATAAAAAAGACAAAAAATACAATTAATAGTTATATTTTGCTATATGGTAAAAGAAAAGGGTAAATGGCGTAAATTGTAAACCTTTGCAATTTGCATCATCATTTTTATTTCTTTATTTATTGTAAATCAAGTTTAATAATGTTATTATTGACAGAGCCTTCAACAATACACATGTATTTATTAAAATATCCTGCTGAGACCTGATCAGTCTTTGTCTTAGTCTTACTCTGTCCTTAATGTTTGAAAGGCATATTTAATAAAACCAATAGTCAGGTGACTTTGTTTGAACGTCTTATGAGACATTTTTTTTATTGTATTTTATTAATTACATAATATGGGAACTTGTACCCGTTAAGCCACCGCGAGTAGCTTGGTAGCAGGAGTTTATTTTAACAATATTATATAATACAATAATAAATAACAATAATCATACAAATTAAGCACAATAATAGAACAATATAGGTGCATGCATGTTGTGATATGTATCAGACGTGTGGCATACAGGCGAGCTGTAGGGGCACCTGATCCCGATCTGCGGAGTTATTATCGGCGTTCTTAATATAAAATTAATTAATAAAGCAAGAAAAATTATGTATTCACCGCTTCTCAGTATGTTCACATTATTAAAATAATATTGCAAATTTAAATACAGCATTTAAGAAAACATTATCATTTAAATATTGGGAAACACATTATAAATGAAAAAACCTAAAAGAATAGAGAATTTAAATTATTTTCTAACTAAATCTGTTTCACCGATGATAAATCTTTATTTTTAAAAACCCGTCCAAATTAGAATGGGTGGATAGTAAATAAAATCATACAAATAAGTCATCATGATGTCAAGTCAGATGTTATGAAAAATTCCGTACCTTTTGCTTTTATCCAGATCGAGATATTAACTTTAATTAAATGTGTTGTTGTATTCTCTCTTGTTTGATGCAAAGATGTAGGTATATTGTTTAAATGCATATTATTTAACATGTCTGTACGTGGGTGGAATATTTTAATGGGATATTAAGGGTGTGTTGAAGATCTTGTTAATATAATTGATTGGGATTGTAAAGGAAGTAGAAGAGAATTAGATATTTTGACACAAACTTAATGGTAAAGCATTCAATTTTGAATCTGGAAGTTACGAGATCGATTTCTATTAGAATGAAAAAAAAACAATCACATTGATTATTAATTTCGTACAGCATGTAAAAATCCTACAAGTATTTATATCTTTTCAATGTTTGAATAATTTATACAAATATAAAGATTTAATTGATGTTTGTCAAAGCGAATTCAATCCCATTTAATTTTTTCATATTATTTGACAATCAATTTTGTGTTTAAAATAATATGAAAAAAATATGATTATTACATTTTAAAATTTTTATCTGTTTTAACCTTTATTCACATGCTAGTACAGACAATATTCGCAAACCACAATTATACCGTGAAAACATGCACCAATAGCCCATATTTTCTTTATAAATAACCCTTTTGACTCAGGAGGTAAACTAACAGAAGAGAAGAATATTAAATTCTCAAAACGTAAATCTCCAATATAAAGATTCAGCACAAAAAATGGCCGTAAACAACAATATGTATTTTGCTAACACAAGCAATTCTATATAATATTAAATTCTATACGGGTAGTTACGAAAATTTCTAGGATTTCAAATGATAAAAATTCTCAATCTTTAATCCCTAAAATTCTATGAAATACATTCTGACAGTTTGAATATAACCAGTGACAGTTTTTCCTAGCGTGAATTTGTGCAGTGAACTCTTATAAAAAGCTCGGCAAATAAATAAAACATGTATCATAATTTTACCGCACTTTAAACATCGCGCCATTCAAATTCGGTGATAAAAAAAACCACCCCTTCGTATAGATAATGCTTAAATTCATTAGTGCGTTATGAATTCAACGTACATGTGCTTTCTGTTCAAAATAGTTTACAGACTGTTAATCTTATGTCGCTTCTGCGGGAAACCGTGCCGGGCGTGCAATCGTTCGGAATCTACAAGGTGACCGTGTGCGCAGCTATAGGAAGATTTATCAACAACAAATTTGCACGAAGTATTTTGCAAACGAACAACAGATTTTTTTTCTGTGTTTGTCTTGCTTCAAGTCGTTATTAAAATAAGTAAATTACAGAAGATGATTCTTTTTTATATAAAAATATGAAATGCTAAATTTCTTATGTAAATCGTATTTTTTGTAACATACGACGTAATATTTATTATTCATTAGCCATGGACGTTTAATGAATCGCGGAATTGTTCCTCGTTGCTAGGTCCCTAATTTCTGGTGCAATGATATGATGAAATTTCCTTAGATCTAAGGAAAAAAATATATAATATGAAAAAGAACAACATAGCAATATTTTATAGAGATTTTTTTAAATCACTTATTTTTAATCACCAATTAAAGTCCCAGTGAGATAGGCCACAAACCGCCACAAATGAACGCATTTTCGAACGTTTTACCTAATATTTCAATACGTATTTCATATAGAACTTAAAGCTTATAGTCGAAGAACTTTTTTCATTAGAAGCCTTATACATTTACATTAAGTATCCGTATAGATTTTACAGATAAATCAGTCGTAGTATTTTTTGTGGTGACAGACCACAAAGTGTGCATTTTTGAATTTCGACATTGTAATCTTATCATTTTACAGAAAACAACCTAATGAATATTTGGTACGTAGGCGTGGACATATTTCAAAGTAATAAAAATACTCAATTTATTTTTTATAACTTATTGAAGTTTGTAAACCTCATTGTAATATTTAATCATTGAAGAAGATAATATTAACACATCCCAAATGAACGACGAAACCGAAAAACAACAGAAATTAAAAAGATTTCAGTCGCATCTGGGACTCGAACTCATCATAAGGATAGCAGCCAATAATATGGGATTTATAAAAATGGAGGATAATATTAACACATCTTGAACTTGAAGTATGGTATCGGTGTAAATGGCGTAAATTGAACCGGTCTCATTAGCTAAGTTGGTTAAGTGGTTACCCCGGATAGGTAGAGGTCCTGGGTTCGAGTCCCAGATGCGACTGAAATCTTTTTAATTTGTGTTGTTTTTTCGGTTTCGTGGCTCATTTGTGATGTGTTAATATTATCTTCTTCAATGATTAAATATAACAAAAATACATTGCGGTTCAATAACATTGATTCTACGGGTGATTGAATGTTTTAAAAGGGCATTTATTATTTTTAAGCTTTATGTATTATTTATTGTACGTGTCATCATATTTTCATTGATTCTAAGATTTGTAGGGCGTTCTACTAACGATTAAAGTGATTGACGAAACATTAATTAGAGATTCGTGAAAAGCATTTACTTTGTGGCTTGCCATAATTATAATAAAAACACGTAATTTTTTTTTGAACCACTTCAATTTAATATAATGATTAACCGGTTTCGAAAGAACCCTTTCTTTACCAGAACTATGTTTATTAAAACTGACATGTATGTTATATATAATACAATAATATTAGAATCACAGAACACTTAATATGTTAAAATAACAATAATTTTTCAAAATTTGACAATCATCTCATTTAAGTCGATCATATTTTTAATAAAGGTACAGTAGTTCAAATTCTTCACCGTAAAAGGTAAATAATTAGATAATTTAAAAGCACTTGATTTTATAAAATCCCTAAATATTAATTTTAGCATATTGAATAAAAAAGTACATTTATTTAGTCCTATTCTAGATATTTTTCCAGTGAACCGCTCGGTTCCTCCAGAAAAAAACACTAAACACCTCAAATGACAATACGTAAATATTCATGTATGTAATGTTAGTTTGTATTTTAGGTTAGTTTTAATATAGTCCTGACGAAGGAAGAGTGCTTCCGAAACCAGTCGATCAATATATTAAGTGGTTTAAAACATATGTACGTAAATTAATTAAAAATTACTTTGTAATCACCACTTTATGAATATATACATATCAACATGTTTTGAAAAAGAAGCTTTGAAACATTTTTACATGTATATATTAATAAAGTGGTGATTACAAAGTAATTTTTAATTCATTTATTAATAATGACGCCACAAAGAGAATACCAATCGTTTGAAAAAATTACTAATGTATGGAATGAAGATGACATAAATTGAACTGGTCTCATAAGCTAAGTTGGTTAAGCGGTTGCCCCGGATAGGCAGAGGACCTGGGTTCGATGCGACTGAAATCTTTTTATTTTCTGTCATTTTTTCCGTTTTCATATTTCATTTGCGTTATGTTAATATTATTTTCTACAATGATTATATTACTAACGTATGTATTAATTTATCATTAACTAGAGCTTTGAGGGGATCTACTTCTTAAAATTCTATCGAAATCACCCACTCCATATGCAGGTGGCGAAAAGGTTGAAATTACCGCCACTGGCCGCATGTTTCGATTTACGGAAGAAAAAAAACATCACGAAAATGCGTCTTTTATTTTATTTTGTAAACGTCAGGCATAAATATTTTTTAAAAATTCAAAAAAACCTAATTTTCCACAATCTGTGGATTAAGTAGGAGATTTTGCACTTTAAACATTTTTTTAGGTCTGACACCTTATTTTTTTCGATGCTTATAAAAGTACCAAAAATGCTGGTTAAAGCCTGTGTGTGCTCTATTTGCAGTGTTTAATTAAATACTCTATGATATTTGTAGGCCATCAAATTTTCAAAACAAAATCATATAATTTGGCATTACTTCCCATTGCATCGAAATAAGAAAAAAAGGGCCATGTTCATTGTTAATTGTTAATTCAAACCGAGTCTTCTAAAGTATGCGACGTGTTTCTAATTAATTTTAAAGCCTAGAAATTAACTGGTTTTTCCGTGCTTTTTCCGGGTTAATTTGTTATTACTGAGAATAATTGATTACATTGAGGCCAACCGGTGCGTATTGCTATTCGATTGCCAATCTGTTAATTGCTTATGTATCTATTCAGTTGATCGATTGACCAAATGAATTATTAGCGAACGCGAAACGATTGCAATAGAGAAATTGGTACAGCAGCTTACGAAATAAATTAATAATCACTCTTTGACCAAGAAAACACCTGAAACGAGTTATTAAAATAATAGAAATGCAGTTTAAACACGGCCGTTTTATTGAAAGTGTAAATAGTTTCTTATAAATGCCAAAAAACTGATTATCATAGCAAACATTTGTTTTAGAATTATCGTTTTTTTTTTTGTTTTCGCAATCATAATTGTGTGGTTTGGTTTCAGAAAAGGTGTTAAGCAAAGTGGTGGAATGATACCGCGCTTATTCAATCTGTACATGAATGATTTAATTGTATGCAGTACTTATTACGTACTCGTCGGGTAATCAGAGTTTTTGTTTATGCGAATACCGCATAGGACCCCCAACTGCCGGAGCCAGTGGAGTAGGTAAGTTGTGTGGTTTAAGGGAATGGAAGAAGACGGGAAAGAGGAAGGTTGAGAGATACTTGACTATTTAGATGTAATCACCAAACACGGATTAAGCTGTTTCAAGTATGACAACCTTGGTAGCTGAGTGGTGGATCGTTGGCTATGAGTCCGGAGGTCGCGGATTCGAATCGCGATGTGCGCAAGAAAATTTTATTTATAATCTCTTCAAAAGATTGGTATTCACTTTTTGGCGTCATTATTATTAAATTAATGATTATTATTGTTTATTACAATTTATTGTCTATTCTTACTCATTGTTTATCATTTGTCCATAATAGACAATATTATTTTTTAGTATTCTATACATTCTTGATGAAGAAAGCATCGCTTTCGAAACATGTTGATATGTGCATATTAATAAAGTGGTAAATATAAAATAATTTTTAATTCGTTTATTAAATTTAATTTGATTAATTTATGTTATCTGATAATTTATTAATTAAAAATAATATGTAGTATATTTGCGGCACGTTTCAATATCGCCCTGGTGAAAAAACCACAATTTAGAAACGAAACGTTGCTTGAAATGTCTCTAGCCGTGTTTGGTGATCAAATCTGAATATCCATTCCCCACCTTCTTTTCTTCATCTCCTTCCCCTTCCCATTATCTTCAGCCTCACAAAATACACCAATTGGGGATACCATAGTCTCACTGGCTACAAACAGTCGGGAGCAGCTGGGACTCTTGTACGGTACTCATTTAAAAAAATAAAAAATTAAACGTTTCAATTCTAGATGGTAGTATTTCACCGGGGAGATAATGAGTTTATCTTTCTTCTAGAAGACGCCGCAAATAAACTTTATATTAATTAAATCTTAAGTAACACATTATATTTATTAAATAAAATTTACTTGGAACGTCGGGATTCGAACTCCCGACCGCTGGATTCCGTTACTCTTTTATAAAAAAATTGACCAACTTCGCCATAGAGAGATAAGTGCAAGTGCATAAACATGATTCAGTACTTATAATTTCACGGTTTTTACATATCACCGCGGTCCTCAGGGGCTATATTGACAGCCCCGCCAGTGAGGTTGGTGGGGTGCCTATCTCACCCCTATATTTATATATGCATTAGACAATAGAATGCCATCACTGCAGGCCGCAAGGGAGCAGCGGTGACGATCAGATGACATTGAAAGGCGGCTTGGGCGAGGATACGTTTTAAAGGTATAACAAAGTGCATTAAGGAATGCATAAATAATTTGCACGGGTTTGAAAAAATACACTTACAGTCGGTTTAACCTAACAAAACAGAATGCTAAAAATACAGAATAACGTTAGGTATAAGAATTGGGGGAAATCAAAAGATTTCACGGTCCCACTTAACTATTTTAGTAAAATTCCAACAAGTTATATGTGAATGGTGTACCTACTATAAATAAACTCCATCGTAATATTAGTAATTGTAAACGTATGGTACTGTTCAGGTTAAAGAGGCAGTCGCGGTGCCCTGCCCCTGCCCTGCCTGCCCCTGCCCTGCCCTGCCCCTGCTGCCCCTGCCCTGCCCTGCCCCTGCCTGCCCCTGCCCTGCCCCTGCCCCTGCCCCTACTGCCCTGCCCTGCCCCTGCCCCTGCCCTGCCCCTGCCCCTGCCCTACCCCTACCCCTGCCCCTGCCACTGCCCTACTTACCTCCACCCCTGCCTCACCCCTGGCGGTATGGTTGCTGGGTTAAAGGGCAGTCGCGTTTGCCCTGCCCCTACGCCTGCCCTGCCTGCCCTGCCTGCCCCCTGCCCTGCCTGCCCCTGCCCCTGCCCTGCCCCTGCCCCTGCCCACTGCCCTGCCCTGCCCCTGTCCACTGCCCTGCCCCTGCCCCTGCCCCTGCCCCTGCCCCTGCCCTGCTACTGCCCTGCCACTGCCCTGCCCCTGCCTATCACCCTATCACCCCTACCCCGACCCCCACCCCTACCACTACCCATACCCCTATCCATACCCCTACCCCTATCTCTACCCTTACCAAACCACCACCCCCACCCCTCTACCAACTATCAAAATATTATGCTGTGCATTTGTGCGGAGCCGTCAAGAGTATAATTTCCCAGTATGGTCTCCATAATATTATAATAATCATTCACTGTCTTAAGAAAAGAGTACAAAACATTTTTTTATGATATTTTAATTATAAAATGGGATTATATATTGTAACCACCGAAAATACCCGGACGAAAATTGTGGGGCTCCGAATGTAAATATATTACGTGGACTATAAACAACGACAATAAATTATGATGGTTTTGGTTGATTGTAATATGGGATAGATTGAAGGTTTAAAAGGAGCAAGGAAAACAAAACACTTACCGAACGATGTCCGTATTAACGAAAATTCTCCCAGTTTAGTAGTTTTTCTTCTGGCGAACAAGGGAGCACTCAAAACAAATCTGTCAGATCACTGTGTTCCATTTTTCAAAATTGTAGTATTTGGTTTGGGAAGATAAGGACTGGATAAATAGCAATTAAGGAACCAAACACATTTTCATTTCAGATTCCAACACCTACAGAGTTATTAAATTATGCATTGTCATTAAATTAAATAAAACCTCTAATTTTGTTCCAGAGATGAGTTTTTCATGACGTATTTTTATTTATATTTTATATAAAGTCATAAACGCCATCATTAAGTGTCGTGATCTACTTAACCTGATAAAATTTCATATACCTACTAGAACCACTACGTAGTACATATTATTTCACAATGCGGTTACAAGAACAGACTATCACATGTTCCCTACCATAAATAGACTCCTAGTCCATGGTAATGCGTATTTTTAAGTATATAGTTGACTACTTTAATATATCCCTGAGTCAAGTAAAAAGCAATATGTTGAAACATATTATGTAAAATATGTGAAGAATTTTAATTATAATGTTTTTTTTTCCTTCTTTCCTTTTTATTTCTTTTTTCTTTTTTTTCTGGTTTCCTTTTCCTTTTATCCTTTTTTCCTTTTTTTCCTTTTTTCCTTTTTTCCTTTTTTGTCTTTTTTGTCTTATTTACTTTTTTTCCTTTTTTCCTTTTTTGTAAGTTACCTTGTAAGTTACTATCTGGATGCTCTTTGCTTTGTTTTTTGCAGTATAATCATAATATTTATTGTATTCCTACAATAATGGTTTATGTATATACCTACTAGTATATTATACATTGTTCTATTGTTTGTAAATGGTCATTGACCATAAATAAATAAAAGTGTTCGATTAACGACATCAAACATGTCGGCAAAATAAAATTGACTATTAAATAACAAAAATTAAAACCAACAAGTTTTAATTGTCGACTTTTTTATCTAGTTGTAAACAAAATTATGATTTAGACTCGTTTAACCCACAGAAAACTAAAAAGAAAAACTTTGAAAGTTCAACGCTCACAGCAGGTCAATCCTTGACAATACTCGTATATTGTACGGCTGGGCGAAAATTACGCCCAGCCGCGTTGGTGTTACAGTGTCTACTTATTTTAACCCTTTGTTACAAAGCGGATTAGTACGATCTAGTTTATAATTAAAATACAGATTTATATTTAAATATTACACAAAATTACTAATAAATCGTAATATAATCGCAATAACCCCCCCTATTAGCTCAATCTCGGGAGATATTTGTTGTGTTTGTAGTTCGTTCATGATCAATTTGAGAAACTACCGCTTCCATGATATACGAATATGTATAGGTAAAGGCGAGAAGGGAATTCAATAAAACAATCGTTTTTGCTATAAAACATGCCTTACGATGAGGCCTATATTGAATAGCCACGATTTTACGCTTAGAGAAAAAGCTGTGAACCTCTTTATGGACGGATGTATAGGTTTGGCTTACTGATTTAAAATAATATCCAAAACTAACTGTAAATAGGCCAAAACTCATAATAAGATCGAAATAAACATTACTTTAAACCGACATTATCACATTAAAAAAAACTGCATAAATAACCAATATATACTAAAACGGCTATAGGCTGGATCCGCAGATAAAGGTAAACAAGTGATAAACAAGTGAAAATAAACAAGTGAACTTTTGAATTCCAAATCTTAATATGTAATTAAAAGTCGCTTAAAAATATGATAACAATAGCGCCTGTTTATTTTCTGATTTTTGTTTTCACGGAAATGTAATCTCTCGAATTTTCCTTAAAACATTGGTACATAATTTCAAATAATCATTGTATTTAAGTAAATAATGTTAAGGGAGTTTTTAAAATAAATAAAACTATTTAATTAGCTTTTTGGTAATTGTCAATAACTTTCTCATTCCAAATTAAAATTAGAAAATAAGGAAATCGTCAGATTTAATGAAAATGTTCATTTATGATCCAATTCAGGGGCTTGAAGGATTGAGTTCTTGCAAAGTTCGGTAACTAAGCCTCCTGTAAAGGGATCCTTTAATCCCTTTAAGGATTTCCCAGGACCCGGTGTCTGGGAGGCAGGATCCAGTGAATTCAAACTTTTGTCATCAAGGCAGACAGTTCAAGTGATTTCAGAGATCAAAAACATTAAAGCTCGGTTAAACTACCGCTGATAAAGTTCGGTTAACTGCCAGTGGTTGGCAACCAAGCGGATTAGAAAAAAACTTATTGGTAAAAGTGTTTGCAATGTAAATACTTAGTCATCTTGATTTTTATTTTATTTCCTTCGTAATATATTATTATATCTACATGGGAATATAAATTGATAGTGTTCACAGTTTACTTTATTTGCGAAGGTTGTGTACTTAAATCAGACATAAAAAAGGTAATATTGAAAAGAGAATTATGAAAATGTCATCAATTTTTTTAAACACAATTAATCGGTTAACAGTAGTGTGCAGTCCATAAAGACTGAAAAGCTGTCCATACGCTAAGAAAAACTAACAAATAAAATATAATAAAGGATAATAGAAAAATGACTCAAATTCCGAGTTAAATATATTTTTTTTTTCATGAATTAGAAATAATACTTGCACGTTCATTTATTCGGTTGGCCACAACATCCAGCGGAATACAATAATGTAATGGCCGTTTTTAAATATGCAATGGACAATTCATCCCGAAGTTAAAGCTACACAAAATCTACATTTGGCTATAGAGCAATGCACGCCACTGTTAGATAGTTACACGACAAATTTTGTTTTTTTAAGCAACGCAGTTCTCTACACATTGCACAATTCAAGACTTTTTTTTTTCAACTGGACTTAATCTGCAGAAATGTTGAAACAATTATGTTTCTATTTATTTTGTGTTATCTTGAACAAGTCGTGGTGACGACTGCGGATGAAGTTTTCAGGCATGTATAAGCCATAGCATTCCAAGAAAAACGAGCTATCAATAAAGTTATGCAGATTTGCAAAACGTCTGGTTTGTAGACTAATTAATACTAGTTGTTGTATCAAGTCCGTATAGTGAATGAGCCTCTGATAAATTCGGATTTTTTTTATTCATTCATAATAATATACCCCCAGTGAGACGTAATGAACTCATTCCGATAAAGAAAAAAAAAGTTATTTTTGTTTTTAGACACTTACTCGAATGTTTGACGTAAAGAAACAACATTCATGTCTCGCATATTATACAAAAATAAAAACAAAAGGTAATATATAAGGAAAATTTATATCGCATTAAAACAAGCATCATCCATGTACGTGTTTGTACATTGAGGTTTTTACCAATATTTGCTGATAGCGGTTAAAATACATTACGTGTACCTATACCCATATGTATTATTATATAGGCGGTTTCTTATAAACAGTGACGTAGGATTTTTAATGTAAATCAAAAGATTTAAAAAAAAAATAAAAAATAATGTAAATTCCGCAGAGTCTCAACTGCTCTCAACCGTCAGAAACCAGAGAGACTATGGAATCCCCAATTGGGGTATATTGTGGGGCTGAAAGTAGTGGAGAGGGGAAGGAGATGAGGTAGAGGAAAGTACCTGGCTATTCAGATCTTGTCATCAAACACGGCCGAAGCCAATTCAAGCAACGTTTCGATTCAGAATGGTGCTCTTTCACCAGGGTAATACTGAATTGCTCTTGAACGTGCCGTAAATATATTGTTTATTATTTTAAATTAATAATTTGTGAAATAACACAAATTGATGAAAACATTTTTTTTTTAATATTTTCTCATATGAAGCAGTTACTTTGTGATGTTACATTATACTTTAAAAAATAAAACAATAACTCTGTTTACATCAGTTTTATTTGTTACGTACTTTTGCCGACCGGGTTTCACTACTACCGTAGCTTCTTCAGGGCAGTAAAATACTAAACTATTAACTAAGATACACATGTGTTACAGATTGATAAAATCGAGCGAGTGAAGATCCAGGGGTGGGAGGGAGCAGTTACCGGACCGGGAAGGGCGCGTAATTTGTTGATTGGGAATATTTTTAATTTACTAGCGCAAGCCTGGATTTGAACCCGCGATCTCCGGATTCATATCCGAGGATCGTAACCACTCAACCACGGAGGCCAGAAAAGCCGGAGGTATCCAGAAAAGTTAAAAACTTCGTTGCATCAATAATTAGTTGACGATCTTTGTGAAAAACATCGAAACCCTAGTCGTATTTATTGTGGTTACCCAGAATTTTACTAAACGGAATTCGTTGCTTCCCTCGTCGCCATCGACGGAAACCTAAATATTCTCAAACGTGTTCGCACACATAACAAAAAATGATTATCAAGGTATGGGTGTGCGATGTACAAAAATACACGTAAAGACTGTATAGAGCATACGCATGAATAAACGGGTAGCTATAAAAACTCGTAGCCTTCCCGTAGCATCGCGTGAAAAGCTTCTCGGTTAATTTCCCGGCTCCAGATTGGTCCGCCTAGATGCGCGCGCCCACCACTGCCACCTATCGAGCGAAAGGGGAAACTCGAGCACCAAGTTTTCAAACATTGACATTGCGCTCTAAAAATGAGTTTAATTAATGAAAATTAATTATTAAACCGTTGGCTTGATATTTATTATTTAAAGACGTAGTTATATTTGATATATGTTTGACAAATGGGTATTTAAATCAATATACATAGTTAAAGTTGCAGATTACGTAATTAAAGTTAATTCAAATATCACAAATGAGCGATTTAAAAAGGGAACGCATTTCGACTCACTGTGAGCAGCTTTCCTTAATATTATATATTCCGGAATCTCTTTATTTCAAAAGTTTGTGTGGAGAGGTAGGCAATAATTTTAAGACATTCACAAGCATTAAGTACCACGGGAAAAAGTATAAGTTCATATTGTAACAGTATTTATTCTGATCCAAAAATAACTAAAATTGCAGATAACATTAAAAAAATATGTATTTCTTACAATACAAAAAATGTGTACGAAAGAAATCATGTTTAAATGGATTTCCACAATGAATTAACTGTTTCAAAATGAGAAATAACAAAAACTTTTGAATACTTTGTTTTAATAGCATTCATATAATGAAATAGGAAAAACACAGAAATGAAGAAAAACCGTTCTTGAACATAACTTAAAACTAGCTAGCGAATGACACGGATGTGTTGAAACCGCTAGCAAATAAATACAATTCAGTTACAAATGTGCATAGTGAATAAAACTCTACAAAATAAAATGTCTAGAAATTATTACATAGTGAATGCACAATAAATACAGAAAAAATATTTGCTTAATCGCGGCGCACCGAAATAACAAATTTTGACTTTGACGCACATTCTGGCACCGTTAAAAACCGTATGTATGTTGTATGAAATATCCCATGGATTTTTTAGCTCCTTGAGTGCCATCTGGTATTCGTACCTATGAAAAGCCGAGCTGTGTTCCTATTGGTCCATTTTTTTACTATGGACTCATGGCACGCTGTTTGACAGTGACTTCTTTACAGAAAGTTACTGAGAAAAAAACATCTCTTGTTTACGCTTACTTATTGTTATTAGTGAGAAAGGGACAAGTGTACCACTATGATCATGAAATTTTAAAATTTGAACGAATTGTCTTTTTACGCTTTAAATACTGATTATTATCAATTTTAATAAAATTTTCTTCTCTAAAGTCGGATAACAAATTTGAAAAATTCTGTAAACAAGCAATACACTGTGTGATGGCTGTTTAGAATTAACTCTGGTTTCAATACCCATTACTTACCGTTTAGTTTCCAACACAAAAGCATGTACCCTAAAAAATGTATGGTATGGAGCAGTTGCGGTTTTTTTTTCTAAAATGCGTTTGTGTAGCAAACACTCATAATTTTACCACACTTTAAACAGTACGCCATTTTTACCCGTTCGTATTAATACTTCTAGAGAGCTGGTCGAAAATGAATCCCATATGTGCGATATAAATTCAGCACCTTTGGGACTTTCTGTACTAAGAAAGAGTTCATACAACAAAAATATTTGTGGTCCTTCAGCGGCAAATCGTAAATGCGTGCAAACGTTGGGAATTTGTTAGATGCCCGGGTGCGCAGCGACTGTACGATTTGTTAACATCAAATTTGTATGGAAGAGTATTTGGCAAGAAATAAGGTGACAGAAGATGTTACTTTTTATATTTAAAAAAAACGATGAGTTTGCTGCGTAAATAGTGAATTTCGCATTTAAAACAATTTTGTATAACCTACGATATCAACATATTATATGGAAAATTATTTTTGAAGTTTTTTTTTAAATTATACTGGCCTAATAAGACACGCCCACTAGAGCATAGTTGATCTGTATGATGCGTTGGGCCTAGTTGGCCTAATTGCCCTAGTGCCACCTTCTCTCCCTTATTTCCTCCCCGAAAAACAAACATATTATTTTACAATGCGCGAAGAAACCAACTCCTAAATGCAAATTAAAAAGGTTGTTTATGTAAGTTAGTTACACTTAAAATTTCATGAATACGCGTACGTTCGAAGTAGTTGAATTTTGAATAAAGCCTACAAAATAAAGTAGGCTTTGTGCGTAATGCTGATTAGGTAGAATTTTCCACCCCGTAAAGACACCCTCGCAGACGTCCCTCGTTACGAATTAAATTGGACGGTGAATATTTAATTTTATGTACCGTTGCTACTTGCTACCGTCAGACGCACGCGCCTAGTCCTGCCCTCGAATAACAATCTAACGCACTAACCTAACCAATCGTTAGCAGGTTTACTCACAGAAGTAGACAGAGAGGATGGAATGCCATGTACCCTTTTCTTGCAAGCACCCTTTACTTCATTCACATGAACACAATGTCTTAAACTCTCTTATTAAATCCCTACCTTGCCGGTGCTGTCGACTGATTTAACATTTCTCTAATTATTTCAACATTTCCGTAAATATACTAAACACGAAAGACATATTTTAAATGTTCCCCAGCAATACATTTACGTATTCGATAAAATAATTAAAATGTATCAGTATTTATTAAACGCAGTAGGATAAGTGGGGATAGTAGGGGCGCTTTACAAGTAATTTATTTAACCCATTACTCAGACTTATAACTGATAACTTACAGCTAAGAATTATAACTAGTGGCTTATAACTAAGATTCATAATTAATGGATACAACTAAGACTTATAACTGACAACTAACTACTGAAACTTATAACTAGTGACTTGCATCTATGACTTATAGCTAGTGATATAAAACTAAGACTTATAACTAGTGTCTTAAAACTAATACACATTTTAGACCAAGTGGGTCAATTTACAAAACTGCTGTATGACGTACAACTATGACTTAAAACTGAATATAATAAATATAATATATATAAAACTGAGACCAATATATTTACATTGTCAGATACATGCAATTGATTGCTGCCATTTGTAATTGTCAAGTATAAAAATGTTGAAATTGTATAAGGAAATTAAAATGGCATTGAAGTATAGTCAAGAAAAAAAATGAATCCCTGCTCAACAGCCTGCAACGACAAAAACGCCTTTTTTTCTTTGTGCGCAATGTAACGCACAATTTTACAATATCGTCATTCTTCACAATACCCTTCAAAATATCGAACCGAAGTAATACGTACGACTACAAATTGATTCACGATTATAAAATGTATCGAGAGCATCTCCTGTCTCGATCCTAACTTAATCTTCCTCTTCCTGCTTCCTTCTTTTTTTTGTCTTGTTAGCTTCATAAATAAAACATCTGTATTTAACCACTATTAGCACAAGAAACTTTGTTGGCTTACCTTTATTAAACTTCCTTTGTATTTCTTACAAATAAATAGAACACGGTCTCCGAAAATGAATTGGGTTAAATCATGTTGCGAGTTCAATTCCCACCTAGTGACAAAATATATTGTAATTTTTTTTTTTTTTCATTATGTATTCATTCAATTACAAAAAAAAACATCCTTTGGCTTTAAGCGATATTTTTTTTTATTATTCTTGAAAAAGGGAAATTACATTTTCGATTACTTAACTAGCATGGTTACCTAAATAGATGCATTGCAATTTTATACATTTTATTTACTTTAATAAAATGAATTAGAAATATTTATAATAAAATATGCTATTTGTTGATATGAAATATGTTAATATTTATGTATCAAGTAATGGTTTATATAAAACATTTCTTATTCATTTTATTAAAAACAACACCACAAAGTAATTTCACATTTATTGAAGAAGTTTTAATTAATTTGTTCAGTTAATTTCAGGAGAATAGTAGTTTCTCTATAAATATACAAAGACTCTTTTCTTATTTAATTTCGTCTGGAAGGCAATTATATAAATTGCCTTCCTCGTAGCTAATGTATTGTTTACCATATTGTATGGTATGTGCATTGATGGACAGTGCAAAAATGTTTTTTTCAGCTGTCGCAAGGAAAACTTAAGTCTATAAATAATTTTACAGTAAACCTTGGAGTCAACTTGTCCATTTGAGCCGCTTGGGGGATGTTTTGTATATAGAAAAAATATCAACACGTTGAGCGTCATTTCGATGTCCCCTTTTTATTTCCATGTTAACTGGGGCACGCCCATGCAAATTAACGTTGTTTTTCACGGATCTTTATCACTGCATTCCCTTGCGGGGGCTAAGGGGGAGCTGGAAAGGGGATTGCATGCTAGCCATATGAGGAAAAAACGTTGTCCTCAGTGAATTTTATACCAACCAAATGACATTTTTCTACAGTATTATTTCGGTTCAACATATTTATGTAACACTTTACATAATTCAATATTATGTATAATTTTACTACTTGAAGTACCTACCCGGCGTAACCCGGGGTTATGAATACAATAGGTTGGAGGAAAGTTTTTTTTGGGTTGTGATGTTTAATCCCTACCCCTCCTCCTACCCCTCCCCCTACTCTTACTCCTACCTCTACCCCTACCCCTACCCTTACCCCTACCCCCACCCCTACTCCTATACTTTAATCTATTTAGTTTTAATTGGTTCCGCATAAGAGTCCCAACTGCTCCCTCCTAACCAGAGTAAGTGAGACTATGGTATCCCCAATAGGGGTATTTTGTGAGGCTCATAGGTATGGAGACGGGAAAGTGATGGGAAAGAGGAAAGTGGGGAAGTACCTGGCTATTCAAATATATTCACCAAACATGGCTAAAGTCATTTCAACCAACATTTCAAATCTAAAGTGATCTTTCACCAGGGCGATACTGATCTGGAACGTACCTCAAGTATACTATGTATTAATTTACATTAATTAAATGTGTAATAACACAATTCAATTATATAAAATTATTATGACGAGTACCGAACTCGCGACCTTCGGATTCATAATCGAGGACCTTATCCCTCAACCATGGAGGCCGTCAGCATTGTTACGATTCAAAAAATTTCGTAGTTTCCTAAATTTGGATAGTAATAGAGAAACATTATGGATTTTTTGGTGAACGCTCTGTTTACCTGGCAAAACATTTTTTACGGGATTTTTTCTTACTAAACAATTGACAGTAAATTTTTGTGACTTCTACTGTCTGATTTTTTGACAGTTGAATTGATTGTTCAAAGCACCACACCATTATGTATACATAAAATGACTTTGCGAGCTAACTTTCCCGGAAATTCTAGAGAGAAAAAGGTGTGCATATTTCTTAACGCTCGAAAGTTTTTACTGTTTCACCATACAGAAAATCTCCTGAAATAAAAAAATGTGATTGATTTCGTGCTATTTTTATTTTAGCTGTAATACACTTGTTTTAGTACAGAGTTAACATTTTTTTAACTACTAAACTAGGCACATGCCCGCATTATAGTAGTCGATGTTTGTTCTATCTTATAATACCGTAGTAAGGAAATTTAAAAAAAAATTAAGATAACATAAATAGAAATGGAAGCACTTTAAAAACAACATAAAATTGCATGCTGAAATAAAAAGCAAAAGTAAAGATTTATTAAAGTTATGGGTAAAATCAAAACAAAATAAGATAAGAATAAAATCGTAGTTCGTACACATATACCATATATTAGTTTAAAGAATAAAAATAAATATATATTATTAAATATCTTAATATATTAATAGATGGCATATATGTATCCAAAATTAGTCGGCTTTAAACTGAAATCAATTTGTTTAAACCTATAACAACTTTGAAAAAATATTTGCTTAAGTACCAATGTACCTATTTAGTTAATTGACCCTAGAATGGAAGCGTTCTTCCTTAGCCCATTAATGGAAGCGAGAAGTATAGTTTACTCCCGTTTTAAATTAGCCGTTTTAATCAATAACCTTTGCCGTTTAGGGTAATACATATTGCGATCAATTATAATAAATTTATTAATTGCTTAAATTGTTAAAAAATATACGTATTTCACTCGTTTATTGTGTCTGAGAAGTGATCAGTAAAATTCACTTAATTGTTCCCGCTATACAATGGGACGTAATGTGAAAATAATATTAAACTTACCTGCGAGAAAAAGGCGCAGCCTGATACTATGAATAAAAAACGCATTACTGTGGAAAGAACTCAAGGAAAGCATATCTTAAAGAAAGCTAACGCGATCGGTCTGCACTTCAGTGAAAAATTATTTGCTGTCAATCACTCTTATGGGAGATGCGTCAGTGTCTTCCCAGGTGTCGCTCACTCCCTTGGGCGGGTGCAAAAAATGTGGCATATGTCAATCTTACACAGCACAAAGCTGGTAGCGAACGTGTATGTCGTATATTATTTAATTTTTACGGTTTATTTATTGTTATTTAGTTATCACTTTTTACTGATTATTATTTACTTATTATTATTTACCTATTATTACTTACTCACTACTTCTTGTTAATAAAAATATGGTCACCCTATGATTGTGGCTAATACACAGATACTTTATGTTAGTTATTTGGGTTACAATGAAATTATTCTTGTTGTAATCTATAAATGTACAGCCCAACTTAAAGATTTACTCTAGATTTTATAGTTGTTTATAGTCTGAATAACTTTGGTGTTATTTAAAAAAAAAATTATAACATATCGTTTCATTAAAATTGTAAAGATGCTCATCTCAACACAGGACTCCTTTTAGTGAGATGAGTGGGTAATGTTTTTGTTTTTGTTTTTTTTTTAAATTTAAGAATAAATAATTAATCAATTTTTTTATATGAATACCGCACAAGAGTCCCAACTGCTCCCAACCGTCTGAAGCCAGTGAGAGTATGGTATCACCAATTGGGGAATGTTGCAAGGCTGAGGGTATTGGGGAAGGGGAGGAGAAAGGGCAGAGGAAGGTGGGGAAATACCTGAATATTCAGATCTGGTCACCAAACAAGACTAAAAGCCATTTCAAGCAACGTTTCAATTCTGAATGGTGGTCTTTCACCAGGGCGATACTGAGAGTATCTTCCAATTTGGAACGTGCACAAATATACCATGTATTATTTTTAAATTAATTAATTGTGAAACAGGACAAAGTAATTAAATAAAAATTACTTACGCACGCCGTGATTTGGACCCGCGACCTTCGGATTCGTAGTCGAGAGCCTTACCCCTCGACTATGGAGGCCAATACTAACAAAATATGTTATCCAAACACTAACAAAAACAACAAAAAAGGTAGCATACGTCAATCTCAGTGCCGCGCATTGCTCTATGTCCAAAGGTAGGCTGTGTTTAGTTTTTTAATTTATGATATTATCGGGTGCAAAAATTACTGGCAGTAATAGCAATGTTACAGTTTTAGTGCAAGAAGTACGAGGATGCATGGTCTTGCGTTATGTATCCCGCTAATAAAATAGATTGAGAAACTCAAATGTATGGCCAAAGGAGGGTTCCAACAAAAAAAATTTAAATCGTCAAAGAAAAACATTTTATTGGTGTAGAACTGTTGTCACAAAAAAAAAACTTTCAATTTTTTTTTTCTATTTTTATTATCTTTTAACCCTTTGCTTTTAGCTCTTCCTCATCTGGAAGCAAATTATGGTTCTCATAATACCGTTTCTATCTCCCTTTTTCTTAAGGTCAGGTATTTTAGAAAGAGAGAATGCCAGATCTCACTATACATCATATTCTGATAGTCGACCGAAAATGTGGTTATTTTTCTTAGGGTAGGCACAGCTTTTCAACCCGTATGGACTGCACGCTATTGGTCAATCTTACACATTATAAAGCTGGCAGCGAACGTGCGTAAAATTTAACCATACCCATACAAAAAAATCGTTCTTTCCAATAGCGAAATTCACAATGGCGGACCTTTCCACGACCATGATATACAAATATACATTATATATCCAACGCGCCGGAAGTTCTCCCCTCTATTTTCACTTCCGTTTCTCCTCCCCTCGTTTACCCTAACACTACCCTTCTCTTTCCCACTTCTTACCTCCCCCACACACGCCTACATGACTCTGTCTCCTTCTGACTTTCAATAACAGCCTATTTCTCGACAGGCTTGTATCTACGTGGTTTGTGGTTTCGACGCTTTAATAAAATATTATTATTCTTGGATGGTTTTGGTTTTCAGGGTAATATCTTATAAAATCGACATTTATTTAGATACCTACCACAAGTATGAGAGTAAAAATAACTTACAATAAAACACATGTGAAAATCTTATCTGAGGATCGACGAAATGAACAAGATGACCAAAAAATGAAATAATCATAAAATTATTTTTGCATTGGTAGTCCCAATATTAATTGTAGCGATGCCCGGATGGCACAGATAAGTTTGTCAAACTGTGAAATATATTGTAGTGTTTCAAAGAAAGTGAAGTAATAGTAAGGTAGGTACAACCACAGTATAACAAAAATCTTGCAATCTTATCGTTGAACAGAATTAATTCGGTTATTGACATATTCAGCATCAACGAAGCTGCTTTTAAACGAGAAGCTTTGTTTCTGCTAGTATAAAATGTACGTACTCTTCAATTTATTATTTTATACACCATGTTAAATCTTGCAGTATAATGTTTATGTGTGGGTATTATACAATGTCTTTAAAAACGCCTTAAATTGAAATTTTTGTAAAGTTTTTTGAAATAATAAATTAATTGAATTGATTTCTTCAATAGATTTGTAGTTATTTTGTGGCGTCATTATTAAAAAAAATTGTAAGATTTACTCTGTTTACTACACTATTTTCGTATATAAATATCAACATGTTTCAAAACTAAAAGCGATACGTATTATACTGATGAGAAAAGCTTCGCTTTCGAAACATGTTGATATTTATGTACCATATTAAAAATAGTGGTGTAAACAGAGTTATTCTTATTATTTTTTTAATATAAGTTTTTAATATTGTTTGCGTATTGAATTGTTTTTTATTATTTTATCATTACATATGTAAATACTCTTCCCATAATCACCAGCTACTAGAGGTCAAATTATGGAAAGTAGAACAACATGTTACAATTATGTAATTTTTTGTAATAAATAATTTAATATTTTCATAAGAAGCAATCACTTTGTGGTTTGACATTGTATTAAGTAAATGAAACACGTTGTTATAAATCACGAATATATTTTATTTTCACCAACCGGTTTCGCTTAACTCAAGCTTCATCAGGGAAAATATAATAACTGAATATAATAACTGAGTTATTATATTTACCCTGATGAAGCTTGAATTGAGCGAAACCGGTTGGTGAAAATAAAATATATTCGTGATTTATAACAACGTGTTTCATTTACTTAATAAATAATTTATTAATTGAATTGAATTGAAAGACCAAAAAGGTTTATGACCTAATTTTCATTGGCCCTGGGACATCTTGAATGACCTGATGACCATTAGAATTTTCTTTCTCATGTAATCCTGGGTAACCGGAATTCGTACACCTTCCGTTTTATAGGAACATCGATTTAAGTATTAAAAACGCAAAACGTTCTTAGGTAGGGATTTTTTTTTCTGCGTTTTTAAAAACTGGTTTTATTATTCAATTAATTGTAATAACTTATGGAAGCCTATAAACCTGGTTGTAATATTTAATCATTGAAGAAGATAAGATTAACAAATCCCAAATGAAACAAGAAATAGGAAATGATACGGAAATATCTTAAATAATTAAAAATGTACTTTGTTTACACCATTTTTATAAAAATAAATAAATATCTCCACATATTTCGACAGCAATGCTGTCATCCTCAGGAATATATGAATACCTAAAAATAATTTATATAATACCATACCTTACCTTTACATTTTCTTTCGTGTATCATTTGAACTGTGTTAATTTTATCGTGTTCAATGATTACGATGGCAGATTGCAGAAGGCTTTTTTTTAACTTCCCCAAGGCAATTTATTGATTTTCAACGCAGTTCTTGTGGTAGGACTTTAATTTTTCACGAGTCTTCAGTTTTTAAGGCATCACAACTGCTATTATTGCAATCGTTATTATCCACAAAATTTCAAAATGTAGCCAAAAGCCTGCGTTTGTGAAAAAATATTCAATTTCACAGAATTGTATTATTTGTTAAAATAAAGCCATATCGATAACGATAACAGTTAATTCAGGCATATTTTACCAGCAACCCCATCTCTATAGTACGTGGGGCGGTTATCTTCGTGAATTATTAATTCATTAATTAAAAATGCCCTTGGCTGCTTTCTCCTCCAATCAGATATTGACTCATTCAATGATTGGTATATAATTAATTGCTTGAACCTAAATGTCGATAAACGCAAAGTAATGAATCTTTGTATAACAAAAATACCTTTTGCTTTTGACTATTAACTAAATAATATTATGCATTTCTTAAAAGGATTGGTATTCACTTTGTGGCGTATACTCGTATAAGTGTTCTTATTTTTATCATTTGTCTATACTTGAAATTACTTTTAAATATTCATATATTCCTGATGATGAAAGCGTGGCTTTCGAAACATGTAGATAGATTACAATGCATATTTATAAAGTGGTGAATACTAAGTGTATTTTTTAATTAATTAATAAATAATATTAGTTTAGCTACTGCCACGTCTATTAATATTCTTACCTTGGCGTCATTTCATATTGCAAGATTTTTTTTGTGAAAACATTTATTTATTTGTTAGAAACAGCTTTTAATACAAAGGAAGTTTAACAAAAGGTAAGCCAACAAAGTTTACTGTGCTAACGGTGGTTAAATCTAGATGTTTTATTTATGAAGCAAAAAAGTTAAAGAAAAAACGTATTAAGAAGGAAGGGGGGGAAGAGGAAGATAGGATAGGGACAGGAGATGTTCTCGACACATTTTATACTCGTGCATCAATTTAACGCATTACTTCGGTTCGATATTTTGAAAGGGTATTGTGAAGAATGTCGATATTGTGAAATTGTGCCTTATATTGGGCACAAATACGGGGAATTGGAGAATTTCATTTAAAAATGAAATGGTGTTGTTAATAAATCTCTCAAACGACTTGGCTTCATCACTAGAATTACCTCTGACTACAAAAACAAAAATATCCTTAGAACTCTATATTGCTCCCTGGTTCGCCCCCATCTTGAAAATGTCTGGGTCGTTTGGTCTCCTTATTATGCTGTCCATATTTGTCATGTTGAATTCAATCAACATTGGTTCTGCTTGCAGTTTAGGACTTGAAAGAGGCAAATACTCATATGGCGAAATTGAATTAGAGCAAATTCTATCTCATTTGTTTCTTCAAGATCATTAATTGCTTTATCGAATTACCTACATTACTACAATCTCTTTAAATATCTCCTCCCGTAAACTCATAAATATGAACTGGTCTTCCTCAATCAACATTCAACTAATTGTGGAATCCATAATTGTCCAGAATATCACTGGAAAACAAAACCTTGGTGTAAGCCTAGATGATTGTTATCTGTCATTATGCAAGTAAAGAAATAGTAATTGTTATGACTCTTAACCAGGTCTTGCCTTGACTTGTCACTTCTACTTTAACTAACTAACTAACCATCACGCCGTTTCCCCGTAGGGGTAGACAAAAAAGACGGTCCGCCAAAGAACTCGATCTTGACATGCACTTCTTGCTTCATTCACATTCAAACAACATCTGATACATTCTCTTCTGTTATTCCGACTCTGACATGGCCCGACTCAAGTACTTGGTTCACTTGATCGTACCATGTCTTTCTCGGACGTCTCCGATTTCTTCTTCCATTCACATTCACACAATCATACTTGGTTTTACTACACATTCGTCTCAGAGATCTCATTTCTACAGCATTCAGTCTACTTTCATCCTTCTGCCAGTTCCACACCTCACTGCTATACATCAGGGTTGGTATCAGCACCCCATTGTGCACTGCTAGCTTCGCTTATTCGGACAACTTTTTGCTATCGCCAACCGCGTTCAGTCCTCCGTCAAGGAGTTTCCTACATTCACACTTCTTTTAATATCCCTGTCAGTCTTTCCATCTCTCATAAACTTACTTCCTAAATACCCCAACTCATCGACCTCCTCCAAGCATTCATCATTCACAACTGTTTTGTCTTTTGTCTTTGTTTAATTCATATACCATAAAAACTACTTTATTCCTCCAATATCGCGTTACTTATGTTATAAATTGGACGTTAGTCCGTCCATAAATCGTAATTCGATCTATTTGTGACAGTTTGTTCTAGAGTGTAGTAAAAATATGTATTGCTGACTGACCGTTTTTTTATGTTCCAGGTGTGGTTCCAGAACCGTCGCGCCAAGTGGAAGAAGCGCAAGAAGTCCACCAACGTGTTCCGCGCCCCCGGTTCCTTGCTGCCCTCCCACGGCCTTCCCCCCTTCGGTTCCGGAGCTGACGGGCTCTGTCCTCCCGCCTGGGGCGTAGCCTCAATGGGGCCAGGTACGCTAATTGAATGACTAACAATCTTTCTAACAAGTCCACTAATATATTAATTCTTTCAGTTTTTACAAAAAATTATAACATTACAGATTTTTAATCTAATTCAGTATAATTGTACCACTGGTGCGGTGTATATGCAAAGCCAAAAACCCTTTAAATGCGTTATAAGACAACGTGAGTTCACAAATAAGTTTGTGCGGCTCGCTAGACTATACAAGAGGTTGTAATGAAGTCCTCAAGGGTGAGATTCTGGCATAAAGACATTTATTTGAACCAGAATCTCACTGTTCCCGTTAAGTAAAAGAAAAATATTTTAGTAGAGCAATACCTCTACGTGTCTCTAAGGCGTTGTAATTGGTCAACCCAAAATATAGATAGATGGTATAATCTGTAGAGACTGTTAAAATTTCTTGTTAACTCTTTCAATGCATAAGTTAATTCGCATGGAGCCCAAATGATAGAATTCACTCCAATACACTTAACACTGGCGTGTTGTATAATAGCGTCAGTGTTTGCGTATTGTTGAAATGAATGTAAATTTCGAATTACGAAGCCTAGAAGCTTGTATGCTCTGCTTACTAAATCATTGATGTGTTGGTGAAAAGTTAATTTACTGTCGTAGATAACCCCTAGATCTTTGATTTGGTTTAGCGTTGGAAAAAAAAATCGATAATTTTATATTCATATATTATATATATACACCTACTTCGATCTGGTAAATGAGACGATGTTGCACTTGGGTTTACTAAAGCTCAAGCAGTTTATTTTGGCCAGTCATTTATCCTCAACTTCTTCGTATGGTTATATCGTGGCTACAAGGGTAAGCTGAATTTTTTCAACTATTCATTAGCATCTGGTGTTATATTGCGCAGCAAAGATGTGCCTTCGAGGATTATCAATTCCTGGTCACTCTTCATTTGCCATGCGATTTGATCTTTTCCACAATCACTCAGTTCATATCATTAAGACCCATTTGTACTTCATGTACGCACAGCGACTGTGATTATAACAGATACGGTGTTGTTGTACAGTCTTTCCGAGAGAAAAGGAACTTTGCACATTTAATAATGCGAGGTCTGCCACTGGGTGCATTAAAAGAGAAAGAATCAGAATCTTCAGAGCAGTATTCTGACGCAGTAGACTACCATCTTCATTCCAAGGGAGATTCTTGAGAAAAGGTATTTAATAACATAATTTTGAGAACATTAGTTACCTAATTTGGTTCAACACCAAATCTGTTCTAGATAGGTACTTGATTCATGTAGAAGGATACCTCTCAATACATGCTCCTTGCCACAATCGACACTATTAAATTTCATGTGCCGACGAGGAACACGAGATAAAATGTAACATTTTTCTGCAACACGTGCACAGCCAACTATCAGTCATATTCACTAACCAATAGGATACATGATCTAGGCAACAAGTTTGCAGGTATTGTTAATATATTTACTGACTCCATTTATAAAATAAAGCGTCATCTATACCAGCACTTTGATGAGTCCTACAATTAATTATTGTAGGGTGGATAATACAACTTTAATGTTTTGTGTTACATTATTGTTTTAGTTTTCCATTGTATGTTACTGTTAAACGTTTTAAATATATTGTTTGAAAACTCAATGTGTTTATAATTTTCGATGGTTTATTATATTTTGTTCTGAGTAAAAGCCCAGATGGAAATTAAACAAATTAATAAATATATTCTATTTACAGCGCTGAATATAGTGAAATTAATATTTTGTCTCCTTTTCTCCAGGTCTTAGTCAGCTCGGTCAAAGCGGCATGGGCAGCTTCGGCCAGATGGGCCAGATGACTCAAGGGTCCCCCCTTACCCCGTCGCTGCCCATCAGTTCGGCCATGGCAGGGAACGGAGGCGGAGTGTACCAAGCACACTATGGACTCAACTCACTTGGTGAGTTCTGTAAGTATTAGCTGTTTATTATCCTTCTTGTGGTGGTTATAAGTGTACCTCTTTTGTTATTTTTTATTCAAATAACTTATTTGAAGCTTGTAAATCGCAATTTCTTCTGTTTCTTATCATTTGAAAATTGTTCATATTATCTTCAGTTATTAAAAAAAATATTACGATGGCGTTTACAAGCTTTTAAAAGTTATTCCAAAGAAAATTAAATATTAATCCTGGACTTATAGAAAAAAAATCTATAGATATCCAATATAAATTAAAATCGTAGATATCCAAAACACTATCTAGATTGTAAAGTAATTCGGGTAGAATCTTGCTGTCAACCTAGAAAGATAGCAGTCAAAAATTCCTAGGATGAATCCTATTACTGTAATCAAATAGACTGTAGCATTTTAAGAAAAATAAATACCTTTATTAATTATTGACGATAATATTGACAAATCTCAAATGAAAATATGAAACAGAAAAGACCCAGAAAAAAAGGTGCGTTGCGCTCTAACCAATTGAGCTAATGCCACCCCAATTTTTCTCCGTAATTTTTATCGATGTCAAACTTTAATTTAATAAATGTTAATATCATCTTCAATTAATTCCCGTATATCCTTGCAAACTTGTTTTTTTTATTATTAAATAAATTAATTAATTTGAAATATGGTAAAATATGTTTGCCGCCACTAGGAAACACCTCCGGTACCGGTAGGATTTTGCTACCTACCTTTCTCCAATATTTCATGTCTAAGAATGCGGTTTTTGCTTCCACACCGTCCAATTGCGTGATTTCGGGTCTCCCTAATCTCCTTCGAGCTGAAGACAAACTATGAATAAGTCTCTTTGGCGATAGCCTATCTTCCATCCTTTCTGTGGCGGCTCGTGGTATTTTTAACTGGGGTTCAATCAGAAATTCATGAGAAGATATTACATTTCATCAGAATATACTTGTTGTTCTTCGGTGAATCATCGAATACAACGCCAGTCACATAATTTAAATAAAGTTGGCGAGTACTGTAATTACAATGGTTGTGACAATACGGTGTTTGTCGAAACTCCCTTAACTTAGTAATACAAAGTCTTATCTAAAAAAATATTGAATTTTGAATACGAAAATAAAGGTATGCATTATAATCTATACGTTTTACTATTGGATTTAAAAATCCCATTAAAAGCAAATGGTTAGAGAAATGCAGGAACAATTCAATAAAAACAAATATTTACTACTAACATTTACAATAATAACATTTAGCTTGCATCCTTATTGTGGAAAGTTCGGCCGGCCGACAAAGCGACCGATAGGGGGCCATCTTTTTGACGTGTCTAAGCATTCCTTCGTTAGCGCTGGGAAGAAACTTCAACGTGGTTCGGCCTAGGTTATTGAATTTCAACTTCAGGGGAATTGTGTCGTTTTGGTTTTTGTATGAAGTATTTGCTTGGGATCGTGAGCCCATGTGTGCTAAAAGGATTTAGCACAGCACCTATGGGAATATTGAGTTGCTCTTCGACCGTAGTATTCAGTCGCGTGGATGTTGAACGCGGCATTTTAAAGACGCGCTGTTTATAATGTGCTTATATTATAATGCAAGTTAGTCTTATTTTCACATATTTTAATGTTTATTTCACAATCGCTCTTTAAAGGAAACCGCCACTGCATCCTTATTACTTGCTATAGCCTTGTACAGCTGAATCATCTCAGTTTTATGAAAATTGTTACTGACGTCTCTGCAAACAATCGGTATAGCGCATAGATGCCATTTTATCAAGGAAAAATTCGTTAAAACATTATTATTTGATGTATGATTATTGCAAGCGCCTGGTATTAGCTAGTTCGGCGCATATTCACATGTTTGAATTCATGGTAAAGCCCGCTTTTGGAAACAATTAATTAGCACGCTGCTGTCAGTAGTGCCCGGCACGCAGTACTCAGTAACACAGTACACAGTAACACCAGTAAGCCGCGGTGTTAGCCAGTGTTAGTTTGTGTTAGTTTAGTCCGGCTGGAACAGGAGCGAAGGAGATGAAGAAGTAACACCGATCGGCTTGTTTAAACGCGATCTGTCACGCTAATGGCGGCCGGGATGTTAATTAAAAGCTTTTAAAAATGCTCCGAAATAGACTAGACTTTGTTTCAACAGCGGAAAAAAGGCCGTACGAATCGGGTAGCATGTTTGCTATTTCAATTGTCGAAATTTCTAGTGGTTTTGTTAGGGTTGCCACAAGTTGAAACAGATCATTTTAATCATCAAAAAATGTTAACCAACTTAGGGACCGGCCTCCACCTGTGATTTCTAGCCGCAAAACTAAATCTCATCGTTTCGAATACACGTGTACAAACTTACGACTAGATAATCGCAGTGATTACAAAAATTTAACCGGTTCGATTTTCGTCGCGAAGCGACTGTCGCTCCACCCCCAATGAATCGCATGGACATGCACCAACTTGCGTTAGTTTAGTCGCAGTTCTGAAGCAGTCTTATTCTGGTCTCTATTTAAAACACTGCAAATACTTGTTTACAATATCTGACAATGAATCTACCAGAGATGACAATGAACGAATATTAACAGTAATTGATACTGAGTTACTTATTAAAGGAATTGAGAAGACAAGCTCTTTATAATAAACAATTACAGGAATATTTATGGTAATCATAATGTATAAACTGAGCTTTTAATAATCTTTGACTTGTTATTAGATGTACCCATTAACGATGCTTCCGCCGTTTACTTCTCGCCAGAAGCAAAAGAGAGATCAGATAAATAGTGTCATGCAACTTTTACAAAGATAATGTTCTAAACAAAACTGCACCATTTAAAAATAATAGAAGACTTAGACAAACATCATTTATTCCAATTCCAAAATGTAAAAAAAAAACAATGGTGCGATTCAATTACAAATATCTTGGAGAATTATTTTTTTTAATTCATTACCTGAACAAATCAGAAACATAAATAACAATTTAAAGGATTTTAAATTACACTTTAAAAAACACGCTGAAAATATATACTGAATAATAAAACATGTAAATATACAAATAACAAACAAAAAATAACACACACACACCCCATACACACAAGCTCAGCTTAATTATGGGCGTACATTTTATATAAATATAATTATTTAATTACAACATGCCACGCGAATGTGAATGGAAGAAGAAGCCGGGGACGTCCGAGGAAGACATGGCACGATCAAGTGAATCAAATACTTGAGTCGGGCCATGTCAGAAGTCGGAATAATAAAAGAGAATGTATGAGACGATGTATGAATGTGAATGAAGCAAGAAGTGTATGCCAAGATCGAGTTGTTTGTCCGTCCTCTCTGCCTACCCCTGCGGGGAAACGGCGTGATGGTTAGTTAGTTAGTTAGTTAACATGCCACTTATTTTTTTGTAAATGATGTAACATTATTTTTTTTTAATATAATGACCTCCATTGGAAAACTGTCCAAAATGTATTTATAGCAGTATGTGCAGCTTGTAGATTTTCTGCGGGAGCGATTTTTTGGTCGCCGCGACTAAAAGTCGCAAGTGCAGGCGTAGCCTTATGTTGTGGGTATATCCAACATGTTTTATTGCTTTATATTAAAATGCAGGTTTTGTTCAATGTTGAAATATTTACAAATTTGTGACAACACTAACAAACGATACATTATTTTATAGAAATTATTAAGAGATATTTTCTTGAAGGGTAGACACACAAATTATCTATAAATACACCTACCTCAGTGGCATCATCTCAGAAGGGCATTGAAGATGTCGCAGGGCTGATATCGAACAATATATCAATGAGGTCAAACGATCCACTTATAATGTTTGACTTTCATAACGAAAAGATCTCTCGGAATAACTCTGCATAACAATAAAAAATCATACTTAAATCATAAAAAATAAGGTTGCACCGTTGTGGGTTACAACAACTATGAACAGCTTTAATTTTTTGTTTTGTTTTCGATGACTGATATAAGCAAAAGAATCATCACTGTGCATGTTTGATAAGAAATTTCTCAAACAAAACTCGATATATATATATTTTTAAATGTGAATACCGCACAAGAGTCCCAACTGCTCCCAAACGTCTGAAGCCAGTTAAACTATGGCATCCCCAATTGGAAAACATTGTGAGGCTGTAGGTAGTAGGGAGGGGAAGGAGAAGGGGAAAAGGAAGGTGAGGAAATACCTAGCTATTCAGATCTGGTCACCAAACACGGCTAAAAGCCATTTCAAGCAACGTTTCAATTCTAAATGGTGGTCTTTCACCAGGGCGATACGTAGAGTATCTTTCACTCTGGATAGTGCGCAAATATACTATATATTATTTTAACTGAATTATTTGTGAAACAACACAAATTAATTAAATAAAATTTACTTGCGCACGCCGGGATTTGATTCCCCAACCTTCGGATTCGTAGTCGAGAGCCCTACCCCTCGACCATGGAAGCCGTCAATGTAAATGAATTCATACTAGGCTTGAAAAAGAAACAAAATCATCATTATGTCTTGAGAGGTTTCTGGTCCACCAATCGCCAATACGTATCATTATTCCAATAGTTTCGAAGGGAGTTGTTGA
Organism: Halesus radiatus; assembly: GCA_022606495.2. NCBI lineage: Eukaryota > Metazoa > Arthropoda > Insecta > Trichoptera > Limnephilidae > Halesus > Halesus radiatus. Next base: position 146,018 of record JAHDVE020005865.1, on the reverse strand, counting down.
GCCGTCCATAATATTTCCATGGGTACTTCACGAAACATATTTAATTTATAAAAAACATTTTTTTAAAGAGTGCTCTGGCAACCCTGAATGTGTTCGGTGTTCACGCTGTTACGTGGGTAGATTGATTCGTCACGTTCAGGTTTTCCGTCCAACCTGTGAAATGGTGCAGCCATGTTGATGATATACAACATAAGAAAAAACCAACCAATATCCATTTAAATTTATTTGCCCTTTTAAGGTATTACAGCTTAACATGCTTATCTATGCAGGCGGCATTGAGAAGAATCTGTTTAAAACAGCTTTATTACAGCAAATACTTTCCATCCTTCGTCTTGCCCTTTAGCGAGGACTCTTACTAAGTTATCTATAAATATCGGCCATGTTTAATTGTGACGTCAGGCAGCATGGGTGGTTCTCGAACCTGACTATGGAGATTGTAACAATAGATTTATTTAAACAAATATGGCAGAAAACCGCACCTTGGTGTTACAATAATTCGGACAATAGCTTTCCTCGGCGGCTCCGATCAAAGGTTAAAATGAACCACGAAATTCAATTTGATTCTTTGGTTGTGTGTGAGGTCAGTTATTATATTACCACAAAGTAAATAATATCACCAGAGAAGTAAATAAGTGTGAATCTTTACGGGGGTGTGGAATAACAGAAAAGTGAAGAGTGGAACAAACATCAGGCGAATATTGGTGCAACATGCGTCCGATTCGAATGTATCTTAATGAATAATCACGTCACGCTTGACAGCAACGATCCTAAATACTTAGATATAGAAAGAAAGGGTCTTACATTAAATTCACTTGAACAATTGGAAATTAGTAAGCAAACAAATGATCCTAATATAACATTAATTAATAAAGTAAGGAAAAATAATTTTTCCCCACTTCTCAGTATGTTCACAAGACCTAAACAATATAACACATTTAAATAAGTCAATAGCATTCACGTCAGTATAAAACAATTAAGGAAATATTTCTGGGAAAACAGATTTCAACTGTAAGTAACTCACAGAATAGATAATCTATTATCACAATCATTTTCTCAGTAAATCAGTTTCCCGGGTAATAAATCATTTTAGGCATCATGAAAATTGAAATTCGGTAGAGATAAATTGAAACATACAAATAAGTCATCTCAACGTGGGCTTAACCACAGTTCTAAAATGGCTCTGAACGCCGAAACAGCTATTACAATAATAAAAAAATAAAATACTTGCAGAATTTAATAATAACATTATTAAATTTTGTAATACATAAAATTAAAAAAAAAAATTATTGAGTTCTACGAATTAAACGCAAAAACAATTAACATAATAATGCATTCGACAGTTAAAAGACAATTTTTTACGGAAAACTTTTTGTTGTAATCTATTAAAATTTGGGTTAGATTTACAATAAATCACTGTACGTGAAATAATGTGTTCGTTCAAATCTTTAGAAAAAAAAATACAACCCAAATAATGTAGAACTTCATCCACACATTATAAAATTTTACTCGACTTCAGAAACATATTGTTTTGTTAGTATTATTTTGTATTCTTTTTTTGAGTACCTAATAATCATTTTATAATTCAATTCGATTAACTGCTACATTATTTATCATTTGCAATTATTGATGGCGAAGAAAATTTGCCTCAATTTACACTTTACTGTGGTATTTAGTATCATAATAGAAGAGCCCATGTTCCTTTTTGTCTTTTTTTACATTTGATACTATATTTATTTGCCTTTTATGTGATCAAAAAGTTCCGATGCCTTCAACTCGCCAGGCTCTACTTGTTAATCCGAAAATGGGATGAAAATTTTCCTTGCGTTCACGTCTCTCTTTGCTTTATTCTATGGATATTCCCTTGATACGATTTCATAAGTTGGGATTCTAAAAGATACGGTAGTCATTTTGCTGTCATCATCAGCACTTGCCAGAGTCTTACCAACTGGGATGTTTCTATAAAGAGTACCTAGCAGAGATATCTTCTCAATAAATTAATGATTTGTCTTTTAACACTTGTTTTGAATCTTTGTCCAGGTGACACGATGATGACATACTGCAACAATATGACCAACAACGAGGCGCCCAACTCGCCCAGCCGCGACGGCAACTCGCCGGGCGAGGGCGACCTTTGGAGGGGCCACAGCATAGCCGCCCTGCGACGGAGGGCCTCCGAGCTGAGTTCGCAACCCCCGCCCTATCTGCAGCTCCCCTGCGACACCCACAACAGCCCCGTCTACTGACCGCAAAGGTACTCCTGAGGTCACTTCTCCGGAGACTGTTTCGAACGAAGGGGCGAGTACAATGAGGAGTTTTAAAGGCGGTAAAGCCTGACTCGTGTATTTCAATCCTTCAAAGCTTCAAACAGAGAGCCCTTGTGAATTTATTGGTAATAAAGTGGAAGAGAACAATTTTAATGCAAACATGTGAAAACTTCTTCGTGGTGTTTTTAGGCCGTGACGAAAACCTGGCTTCAAGCGAAGCCAGTCTTATTTCTAGCAGAGCCCTCGTGAATGTATACTATAAGACAGTGGAAGATGACGGCGTGGAACTGTTTTTAAACCTGAACGAGTGAAATCTTTTCCAAGTTTTAAAAACTGCAATGATGCTTGGCTTCAAGCGAGGTCACTCGTATATTAAGACCAATCGCTTCGAGGCAGTGAAAAATAACAACAGCAATCTCTAAGTCAAATGAGTGAAATCTTTTTCACTAAGTTTCACAGGCTTTGATGAAGCCAGGCTTCAAGCGAAAGAGATGACAAGATTATAAGTCAGTGGATTACAGGTCAACTTCGAAATAGCTTTTAATCCAAAATCCGACTTTGGAAAGGAATGCAAACTTCTTCAAGAAGATCTTGAAAATCCAGAGAATGTGATTTGAGACTTATTTTCAGGCGAGAAAGTCATATTAAATACATTATCCAAAATATTACAATAGTGTTGGATATATTTTCGAAACCAGTGTAAACTTTTGACAGGTATTTTGTCTTTTAAATTGTTGGCTATAAGAACAAAAATTTTAATAGTTTCTTGGCATAAATATGTCCATACTAATGTATTTCGACCCCTAATTAAACTGAAAATAGGAAGATAGTAAAAATATGGGAGAATCGTATTAAAGTTCTGTTGAAATCAAACTTAGACTTTGTTTGAAAAGCAGAAGGCCACCGACTTCTTGGAAATTCCCGCGAGGGCTTCAAAACTTCGCTTTGATCAGTTGGCCCTTGCGGGTTTAGTAATAAGACAGCGAAAAAGTATGAAAAAACAAAGAAGTATTTTTGAAACTGTTTCATTTTGAGAGATGAAGAAGGCAAGAGAGAACGAAGGAACAATGCGAAAGAACAGACGCAAATCAATACACAAAATAAACGACACTCGTATTGAGATTGTAATCAAACGCATTTATGATATCGACAGATAAATCGCCGTACCTACCTACCTTACATCGTTCTACAAAGAAACCAGTTTCTTATAAGTGGAAGTAAAGTTCTCACGTGAACAGAAAATTTATAAAAAATCATTATCCAACACAATACTGTGAAGCAAATTTCATTGCCCGTAGAAGAGGCTATATGATTTTGGTAATATTTGGACGATCCAGTATTGTGGGTGTAGGAAAGATTCAGTGCAAAACAATAAAACTATGATTAAATCTTCTCGTCTTCTCACAAATCTATATAAATTATATCTATAGATTATGCGCGGAGTCGTACATGAAATATATATTCATTGGTCGTTCGCCGGAAACCATCAAACGAAATGCTTTTGACGGTGTTCATTACTTTAATGTGAAGAAATGGTGAATACTAAGATTCAATAAAGACTATTAATAAATTGATTAAAAATTAAAAATTAATTCCTGTGTTTAAAAGTGTAGACTGAGTTGTGAATATATTCGATGTGAAAATAATATTTTTAATTGATTTTTGTATAGTAGCAGAATGGAAGCAAGTCTTGAAACAAATGTATTATGTCATCTTTGATATTAGAAACTATTGATTTTGAATAACTCGCATATGTTATCAGCTTAGTCCAGACAGTCCGCACAACGCACAACATACATTCCCACCTTGCATATAAATAATTAAGGTTAAACGAAACATAATGCGCGCTCGCAGGTGGCACCAATTTAAATATTTCAGAAAAAAATTTCATGCTACGCTTTTAAATATTGAAATGAATTGTTTGTTGGCGGGTACACACACGGAATATGAAAAGGAATAAATTGTTACTGTAGATTTAAAGCTCAAGTCCTTCAAGAAACTTTAAAATATATTATTGTAAATCTAACATATATACTGTATTTTTTATAAGTTTCTTGAAGGATTTGAGCTTTAAACTTACAATAACAATTAATCTAATTTCATATTCCCCATGTACACCCGCCAACAAACAATTCATCTCAATATTTAAGAGCGCTAAGTGGTAAAAGTTGTTTTTTCTACATTTCGCCGTCAAATGGCAAAATGATATGAGATCATTTGCAACTAAAATACTACATTCAGACATTTTTATTAATGTTCAACTTTCGCTTTACACACGCTCGCACTTGTCTAACGCATGCGTCGAACGCCTCTGAGAATCTGGACTAAGCTATTGCGAATTCCTTCAGCAAATCATCTAACTAATAAATTACGAATCGTGATTAAAATATGGTTCAAGGATAGAAAAGCTGTTCTACATAATCGAAAAGTGCAAGAACGTGGAACCAGTATCCCCAGAGGATAGGTGCTGCTAGTTCGGCATAAACTTATATTTAACCCTTACCACTCCTTCGTCGGGTGCCAGCCGACATCACTATTTGTACGCTACAACTCAGTTGTCAGCTAGCGGCCGACAAGACAAGACGTGGGCGCACGCAGTATTTTGGCGCTCAAAACATGACACGTGACATTGTTTCTTGTGATTATTCGATAAAAAAAAATTAAATTCACGGTTTAATAAGATTTTGACTGTTTTTGTTTTACTATAAAATAACCCTTTTGTAACTGCCTATCAATAAATTAATATTTTGACATTATTTAAATTAGAGTTATAAAACAATGGAGTGGTAAGGGTTTATTGATCGAAAAGCATTATTTTTTTCAAGACTTGATAAACATTGAAGATGTTTTCCTTATTTATCTAGCCATTAAAACGTTGTTAGTTTTTTCGTGTGTATGACTCAAAATGCAACTATTCTTAATAATGTGTATTGATTATCAAAAATAGGTTTGTTTTTATGTATTAAGAACCTAATGTAATAATTATATTAACTCAGTATACGTCGTAACAATAATAATTTCTTTAGATATCTACCGAATAACTATGCTATTTAATATTTTAAATGTGATTTTACCATTTATAATAAAGTAGATTAAATAATATTTAAATAACGGGGTAATAGATTTTAAATTATGTGTAGCAATGGCTCGAGAAAATAATTATTGTAAATGCTTAGATAACTTTTTGGAAAGATCACTTATTTTGGATAATCACTTAACAAGGTTTATTGGTTATTTCATTTATTAACTTGTTGGGTTGTTTAAATCGATTCAAACAATTTCAAATATTTCATGCCAAGTCATTGGCGGTGAGAAGCATCTTGAAAAGACAACTGAAAAATCTTCATAAAATTGATTTTTAGAAAAAAAAAATCATTTTTAGCTTCAATGATATAAATAACGTCTTATTTTTCAATCTTTCCACTCTAGCTCACTCAAAATTCACGAGTCGCCACTCCCTCGGTGTGCAACTAACCTTAAAAATTGTCGCTTTCGGGAAGGGAGAACAAATACAAAAATCAGTTGTCGCGTCCGTCTGGGGGGAACTAAAAAAAATTGTTTTTCAGTCATTTTAAAGGTATAAACTTGAAAAATTACATAATTTCGCTAATCACATAATCCCATCGAACGAGAAACGGTAAAAATTAGCGCAGCAGAGTGGAAAACACGCAAATATACCGAAACCTTCTCATCACAACTTTCCGTCGGGGGGGGACAACATAAAATATTACCGATTACTATTTTAGAAGGCGTTAAAATATGAAATGAACACCAGTTGATTTATCCCGTCGGGATGTAAAAACGAAAAAATCTATGTTTTTCACGGCAGTTGACTATAAATAATTGTTTTCTTAAGCCGGGTCTTTAATTTTTTTTTCAAAACATACGAAAACAATAAAACATTAGGGCGTAGCCATATACAATGTTTTTTGCTTTTTGTAGCAGGCGGAGAACACTTGTGTGTATTTTTTTTGAGTAATGTTTAAAAAAAACATTCGCAGGAACATTGCCTTTGTACATAGATAATATTGTATCTACAAAAGTAAGTTTTCAGAATTAGAATTTTTTTCCCTGAGTTCTATGCATTTGCAATAATTATTTATTTTACTTGAACATATTTCTTCATTGTGTCGTCTTGATAAGAATATAATATCGTGGATATAGTGGCAAAAAATGTTAAGTCGGAAATTTGACATTGCAGTAGTATGGACTTCTTTACGCTCTATAAACTGGCAGAACACACAAAGTCGTGGTAATTAAAATAAATCTTAAATGTTTAATATAAATTTACCGTTAAATCAATTAAAGGGTGTTTTAATCGGACAAAAGGCTACAAATCACATCTAAGAATCAAGACGAATATTTTTTTACTGGAAAAAAAACGTTCCATTGATTTTGCATTATTATTATTAAATTCGATAAAGAGTTTAAAGTTGATACACACCTTAACTGCCTGATTTCTCAAAACAGCAATTTTAGAGTTAACGATTTGTGCCATTTATACCCACGATAAGTTACTATGTAAATCTTAAGTAATGAAATAATATTACATATGCTATATTTGATTAAATACTCTTAAATGACAATACCACCTGCTCTTGACATTTTTTGACAAAATACTACACTGGCGCCCTCTAGCAGGTCAGAGTTGAACGAATTGTTTATTTCGTACATTTTAATCGATTTCCTGACGTCGACGATATTTGATTACACGCGTAGCTTTGTCAAAATACTGGTAAAATGCTACACTACCGACTCTAGCAGTCCGGGCGATAGATTTCTATCGTAATAAATATTTTATTTTCTTTGTAAACAATTTAGACAGTGCGCGAGCAGAGAGGCTTTAAATGTTAATACAATCCTAATAGCCTCTTTTAAATATATATATATATTTGCAGAAAAGGACAAAAATCATATGTAGGCCACCTAATACTAAATTTTTGGAATTTACGATTACGCTAATTTATTATGAATGTATTTCAAATAAAATCTATTAAATTGTGTGGAAAAACCCAATTCCGCCAACTCGCGCCGCTGGGGTAGCATGTTGCCATCTCAATGTATGGTAAATGTCAGGAGCTGCGCGTATTATTATATTTCTACGGTATTTGGTTCTATCTATGAGTAATAAAAACAGGAATAACTACTTAAGTATTTAGGTACTTTGAAAAACTGTCAAATCAATTCAATGTTTGATAATGACATTACAAGCAAAAGGCACGTTGTAGAGCTCACAAAATGGCACGCAAAAGATGTGGTAATTGATGTACTTTGATTTAGTATTAAACTGTCACGCGTCGTGTGAGGTTGTCTGCGGTCTCTAACCAAATTGCACAAATAAATTCCTAACTGCCCTCCTGTGTAATGAAAAACTGTTTCCATTACACGGAAAACACTAGTATAAGAAACACGGTAAACACCAGTAAATATTTCATTCGTAAATACACGCAATTACTTAATATTACACATAATACAATATTTGTAATCGGGAAACAACCAATGATATTGCGAATACTTGACAAACACACAGTGGAAATAAATATCCATTTTTTCACGAAAATTTTAAACGTCATTAGATAAAGTGAGATAGCGAACGTAGCAACACATGAGTGTAAGAAAGACAACCTTCTAGCAGTAGGTCCTTTCTTAGTGGGTCCTATCGCGATGATGTAAGCAAGTAGGCATAGCGTCATATCATTCATACACATGATATTTGACGCAACTTTGATTTACGAAAACGACGTGCGGACGCACATCCATCGCGTTCAATAGACAGATCTTTTAAATGTCCGTCTTTCTCATCCAAAAACGATGTTTGAATTAAGAATTTACTGGAAAAGTAGGTTTTTGTTACTCATGCCACATTTTGTGTTAATTTCGTCAGACAACAACGTGTCTACAAGTAAGTAATGTCATTGATATTTGAGCTTTTGGTACGACTCTCTGCGATCTCTTCAAAGAATGATAATAATGGCATATATGTATTTTTGTTTCATTAAAATTAATGGTACTTGTGTGTTATACAACCAGCAGTGATATGGTTGTTACGAGCTCTCAAAATCAAGAGAATACTTAGTGTTTCAAGCTCATACTGCGACACGTCAAGGGTGGTACGATAATTCATGAAAATCTGAGATTTTTGAAGGAGATTAATGCTTGTTACACAACGAGGTATATAATATATGGGCATGACCTATCACACGATATCACTTGCCATACAATCCCAGGCGGTCGTCATAGATGGGTAATATGAAAATATGTCTGTGACGACTGCATGTAATAGTATAGTGAGTATAATCCCCACTTATATTTAAATGATATATTATATTTCTCGTGTGAATAAGCTAAAATTATGTATTTAAGATTGAAAAAATGAACCTTACTTTCCTTTTTACTTACTTATTTACCCATATACGAGTATATTTTTTTTATGTGAGTACCGCACAAGAGTCCCAACTACTTCCAACCGTCTAGAGCCAGTGAGTCTATGGCATCCCCAAATGGGATACCTATGTTGTGAGGCTGAAGATAGTGGGGCTATTCAGATCTGGTCACCAAAACACCATTTCAGGCAAAGTTTCGATTCTGAATGGTGGGCTTTTCACCATGGTGATACTGACAGTATCTACCACCCTTAAACATGCCGCAAATATACTACATTTTTTAATGAATAAATTGTGAAATAACACAATTTAATAATAAAAAAAAATTACTTGCGAACGCCGGGATTTGAACCTGCGATTTGCGAATTCGCAGCCGAGGATCGTAACCTCTCAACCAGAGAGGTCATCAAATGCGTTCAAATATCATGTGGCCTACAACACACTATGCGGGTTTGGAAAAGGATAAATTGGCCCTTATGCTAAAAAGGTTATGAAACACTGGACTAAATGATAAAAAATACGTTTTTCTTCTTTTCATTATTATTATTGACTGTCCACTGAAGTTTCGCAGTATGTGCGCGATACACGAATCCATACCGAAGGTCTGAAATGTGTATGCTTTGTCTTGATGGATGGCAATAATTAGCATAGAGAATAAAATTAATGCATTTCCGCGCCCATTTTTAAAAATATGTTTGACTTTCCTGACGCCTTTTGCGATGTTACTCCTGGTCACACATTTCATCTCAATGGTAAATCCGACTGTTGCTTAAAGGCCGTTACACGCGAGGAATATAATAGATATATTAATATATGCAGACGTGGCCTATCTCACGATGTCGCTCGCCATTCAATTCTGTTTAGTCGTCACTGACGGGAAATATATATAATGGTTGTGGGCATGCCACAGACTACATTAATAGATCTGCTAGCCGAGCGATATGTTGTAATTTATATTTCTCCCTCTCCTGCAACTTTGTTCCCCTCTCCCCCTTCTGCCTGTCATATTTTCAGTCGTCCAATTGTCTTCTCTGTATCAAGGATTCCCAACCGGTCGATCGCGGAGCAAATTTTGATCGATCCCAATAATTACGATTGTGAATTTTTTAAATAATTATTAATTCCAAATTTTTAATTTACAACCACGCATGAAAAATATTATATCCTTGTCGTGTGACAAATTGGTTTAAATAGATTCGTGATAATTTGTTGATGAAGTGGGTTAATTGTCAAGTTTTGAAGAACTAAAAATAAGAAAAAACAATAATTTTTGGAAGATGAAAACTGCGTAAAATCATTTTGGGGGCTGCTTGAAATACATTATGTATATCTTCATATAGCTTCAGTATGTAACGTTAACATGTAATTTTTTTTTATTATACACGCCTACATAACTTTATGTATTATTTTCTTAGTGTAGATACAACAAGCTTAAAACTTATTACACATAACGAATATAATATAAAAATATTTGTGGGCATCTAAATTAAAAATTATATATTTTTACGCTACACACGAAAGCTATAAGAAAACGATTGAAAACGTGCAAGGGTGAAGGGGGAGAGGGAAACGGAGTGGCCTGGGGGGGAGACAGTTTGACAGGAGAAGGAGATAGATAAATTACAAATATCGCTTGGTTAGCGGTTCTAGGAATATGATCTAGGCCATGCCCATACGTACCGTATATTATAGTACCCGACTGTGATGACAATATGGAATTGTATGACGAGCGATCTCGTGAGATAGGCCACACCCATTTATATAAATATCATATATTCGTCGTATGTTACGTGCTTAAAACATCATAGCTTACGCAACTATTTCACTTCCGTACGTATAACACACAGGGAAAAAATAATAAATATGTAAACTAATAATAAATGTAAATTATACAACTCAATACCAATAAATTGTATACAACTCTACATTCCTACCTTTTTTAATACTTGGTAGGATTCTGCAAAGACTTTGAAAAATATACGAAACTGTATACGAAATTTTAGAAAACCTATTTACTGTATAATTTTTTATTCCGTACTATTTAGTTTTGTAATTATTTTACTGGAATGTTTATAGTCACTTAATTAAGTAGATAGTAAAAGTAATCAATTCAGAAAAAGTTTTTTTTCTTTCATTTTTCTTTTTTGAAACCTGTGGGTATCCATTGTAATATTATGATTAAAAACACAGTAGGTAGTTACTTATTTACATCTTGTTTATTTTAAACAGACCGTTTTCACCATGCTGCGGGTAACTTCAGACTGGTACATTTAAAAATGAAGCAATGATGTTTATAAAATCTGGGTGAGGGGTAAATAACATTGATTTTAAATCATTGAACTAGAAGTTGATTAAAAATAAAGATATTTTTTTAAAAATAATATTGCTCATTTCTGTAACTGATATTACATTTGGATGCTCAAATAACTAAATCTGATATTTTTTCAAGGTTTGGCCATTTCTGATATTTTGTGTTTGAGGTTTATCATTGTTAAAAACAAAATAAAAAAGGGGCTTTTATTACATATAATATTGTATGGAATCAATTTATGGACCTACGTGGATTTAGTGTTTCATTTGTGGATCTCCAAATAAATACATATGAAAAATATTTACCCGCTAATTATTACGTTATTTTCTCAAGTTCTCTGGAGTTGTTAATTTTTAAACGTGAAAACTATTTCGCCCTTCGAAACATCGGCGGCTCGTGACTTTTTAGCGTGCTAGAGGGCTAATATTGAAAAAAATACGCCATTATTAATGTTGTTGTAGACGACTTTGTTTTTTAATTTTTAAAAAATACTTTTTTTGTATGAACATGTTTTTGCTAGGGGAACCTCCTAACTAAAAAATCTTATAAATTAAAAAATAAATAAATATTTCAGCTGCAACACAAATATTTTTTTTTTTCAATCTTAGCATTCTAGCAAACCAAAATTTCACGAACAACCCCTGATTCTTAAGAAATATTATAAAAATTGCAACTTAGGGGAAAAGGTGTTTTACCCCTGGCCGAAATATATCTTAACCCTGCATTTGGTTTAAAATGTATGTAGGTAGGTACAAAACCAGTCTGAAGCTCTCAACTATAAAAATAAGTACTCATACCACAAGTTATCAACTTGTGTTTTTAATTAAAATATAATTATTTCTTTAAATTGGATGTTTTATTAAAATGTGTATTATAATTTCAATCCGATGTGTATGTAGATTATATTACTTATATTATGAATAATATGTTTAAAAATACCTACAGATTGTATTAATAATGCAAAATACAATGTCTCTACATACTAAACAAATAAATTGATACAATTTCTCCTTAGGTACCTATCTATTGTAAAGCAATTTATGTGTACGTAATAATAAAAGAATGATGTTCAATTCTGTTTTATTAAGTTCCTGAAAACTGAAGTGAGGATTTATTTGTATATTTATCTGTAAGAAACAAACAGCTTTCAATAAAAATATATATACAAAGGAAGTTTAACAAAAGGTAAGCCAGCAAAGTTTCTTGTGCTAACAGTGGTTAAATACAGATGTTTTATTTATGAAGCTAACAAGATAAAGAAAAAATAAAATAAGAAGGAAGGTGGGAGAGGAGAGTAAGAGGAAGATAGGATTGGGACAGGAGATGCTCTAGATACATTTTTTACTCGTGCATCAATTTGTGGTCGTACGTATTACTTCGGTTCGACATTTTGAAAGCGTATCGTGAAGAATGTTGATATTGTGAAATTGTGCGTTATATTGCACACAAATACGGGTAATTCGAGAATTTATCCTAAGATTGGTCCTGCATACGAGTAAATGAAAAAAATCGGTTTGTCGGGTTGGTCTTGAGAGTACGTGAATTTTTATAAAGTTGGTGAGCTCTGGCGAGTCCAGGACATTATTCATAATTTTAAACAACAATATTTGATCAAATATTAAACGTCGCGTTTGAAGCGTAGCCATTAGCGATCCAAGTAGGTAGGTACCTACTCAAAATCAATGGCGGTTTTACCAAAGGAGCGCATGTGCAATGAGCTCCCAAACAGTAGCAAAGACGAACAAGATAAACATGATTTATAATATTACAACAGTGCTCCATTCAACTCCTTACTAAAAATCCTCACGTATGAGAATCCATCCATACGAGCGGAATCCAGAACGCACCTATGGACAGATAATTTCTATGATATATTCCATACAATGTTCTTTCTTGTAGAATGAAAAGTACGCACCTCTCTGTCTCGAGAGAAAAAATATTTGTCTTTTGGTTCGACACACCGAGCTTTTATAAAATTGGCAAGATGTCACTTTCGGGTAACATAATATTTGTGTGCACCTTAGATGAAAATGAAACACAAAAAATAAGAAATCATTATTGTATGCACTAAACATTATTTTGCATTATTTCATTATGTAAAAAAAAATAAATTATGTCCTACATTTTAACAAATATTTTACGTAAGCACTAGCTGATGTGTACCCGATCTTACTCAGGTTTATATAAAGTCATTAGGGCGCCATAATTGATTTGACAGCGAAATTAACTATCTCTAAACAAAGAAACTATTTGAAAATTTTATTTCATTCCAGAGTATATCTATGGTATGTCCACCCTAAATAAAACATGGCGGGTTCAATGTTTTTCATACTAATTTTAAAACGTTATAGCAACAGTTTTACATATTGGATTTCATTCATACTACTTTCTAAACCTTCCCGGCAATAATAAGAACAAACTGTTCTATTTTCAGCGAATCCGGTCCAGTAATTTTCGAGAACATCGAGGACAAAGAAACAAACAAACTTACATTGATTTTTATATACGATGTATATAGATTTGCAAATTTAATAGAAATTGAACAGTTTTTTTCAAGTCAGCGGAGATTAAACCTTTGTTTTAACACTGTGCCCCATTGAGAATAACCACAAACCGCCACTTCTCAAAATTAATAGAAACTCACTGAGGAAGATATACTATAGTAGAACTATTGAAAGAACCACGCAGTAACAAATTTCCTCCAAGAACAGAACACTCACCTCAGGAAACACAATTCAGCTTTTTGGGTTGGAAAGCTTTGGGAAATATAAAGAGGGTGGAGAATCATCACCCATTTACGCGTGGTGTCAATGTTCAATGTTGTAATTCTAGGAGACCACCACAAGAAAACATGGTTTGCATAAAACTTTATTTAAAACTGGGGATAAGCGAGCACAAAAAACATTTGACACAAGATCGTGCAAAGACAAAAACGTTGTTGAAATTTTCTCCTAGAGACATCTAGCGCCTGTTAGTAAAATCTTTATGTTGCTGTGTCATATTCGCAAATAGTCAGAAACTTTGGTTTGCAATTTATGATTGTATAAATATACAGATGGCAGTGCAATACCAACAATACAAAAAAGCACCATGTACCTATACATTTAACAGTTTGATTTACGTAACTTGGCGGGCACCAAAGAGACACTATCGAATTAGTTGATTTTTTTTTTAAATGCATAATATTTTGTGGATTCGATTTTTTTTGATATTTCGAAAAGAGTCATTATCCTATCACAAAAACATTTTAGCTCGCCGAGATAAGGCTACTATAGCTGCATAATAGAATATCTAGGTCGTAATCGGGATACTCATTCGAAACCAATTACAAATGTTATTGTTTCAATGAAATTTCGAAACTAAAAACATGTTTGGATTATGCCCATAACTACGGTGTCTATGACACTTTGTGGCGTTGTCTATGGTTATCCATTCCAAATGTTTTGTGTATCTGTCAAATGATTGATAATATGAAATAATGAGTAATATTTATATTCAAGAGCCTCCGGCTTTGGGCAAGGTAAATCTTCACTTATTATTTACCAAATCCCATATAACTCTTTAAATCAACTCTAGACATCACATCTGAAGTTTTGGTTATCTCGGAAATAAGTTCTCGCCTCTTAATTAGTTCATGTTTGGTATTTTAAACTCCATAGGTCCTGCTTAAAACAACGGTGGGAGATATTGACTTGGAATTATGGACGAAAGAAGCCCCCAAAGCATGCAGAAACTTTATACAGCTTTGTATGGAGGGATACTACAATGGTAATATAAATAACATTTAACTATTAGCCCTGACTTCGTTATGTATTTTTTTTACATCCTATCGATTCCAAGGCTTGCTCCCTACCGCTCTACTTTGAACTCTCATCACACCAGTATTTAATTCCAACATCCATCAGAAGAAAGCATGATCATAAAATCAAATGCATGTGTAAATACAACAGTTATCTTTACTTGCACAAATGTATACTTAAATTTTTAAACTAATCAATTCATTTTTAATCCAGCACACAAAATAATATAATGACACTTTTATTAAGGTGAACTTAACTGCTGTTATTAGAAAAATTACTACCAAAGAATAGGTACCTTATTATTTTGTTGGTCCATTATAATGAGTCATACTTCAAGACCGCCATATCAATTTTATGAAATATACCATCATGCACTCTATTACAAACTATCGTTTGATTACATTTATTGCATTCTGGGGACGGAGCTTTTGAATTTTTGGAAAATACCAAAGATATAAGTCGTCAAAATGTTGATTTTTGCGACTGGCCGATAACCATGCAATGTCACAGTACATACAATGACCAGGGCGGCAATTCGAATTATAAATTGTACTGAATTGTGTCTAGTGTGATGTCACGAGACACGATTGAATACGTTTTACCCAAGTTCACTTCGAAAGCTCATAACTTCATCATTTTCGGAGATATCGACAAACTGATTTTACCGACATTATTAACTCTTTAAATATAATGCATTTGCATTAAAAAAAATTTAACCTGACTTTGGGGAATGAGAATAATCTTAAATGCACATCGTTATACATTTTGGAATATCTAAAAATGTGTACAAATCTGCAATCTGTTAATGTGTTTTTATCCACTATCCTTTTAAATTTATTTACGTTTCAGGAACTATATTCCATCGTGTGGTTCCCGATTTTATTGTGCAAGGGGGAGATCCCAACGGAGATGGGACCGGGGGGGAATCTGTGTATGGGGCTACATTTAAGGTAAGATATTACTTTGCTTTATTGAAAATAAATCATAATTAATTCATTGCATGAGCTTTTCATTTAAATACCACATTTTCACGAAGTTTATAGAAGGCAAAGTACCTTATTGCTTACGATATTTTGTTTGTTAAATAGTGGCTGTGTCGGACGTCTTGCCGCTCTTTTTTGATTAATAATATTGTGTGTCTAGTTTTTAATTGTATAGATTGATATTATACCTAATTTGTAAGGGGGTTGGATCGTCTAATAAATATTGTTTCACTGTTCAAAAACGATTCCGACTCCCGATGCGAGGGGCTTGTCGAATATGCGCAGGGCATAATGGGTCTGCGCGCGGTAGACTGCCTTAAATAGCCTGCGAAAGCCAGTTCTAACCAGTTAGCCTTCGATCGCCCGCTTGACAAGATGCCTTCTCTCTCCACTGCCCGCTCAACTTCTCATCTACTCGCCTTCTTTTCTTCTGACCACCGCTTACCTTGGACCCCCATCGGACTACTGCCTCACTGGATCCAGACCAAGCATCGTCACACGAACAAGACCCGCAGAATTACAAAATTCGTAAATAAGGGTCTTGTCGTTAGTACCGTTCCTCCTTGCAGAGGGAACGGTAGGTCGTGCTTTCTCCCCTCCCAGCCCTCTCCGTAGATCGGGATCAGCTGCCCCTACAGTTCGTTTGTGTGCCATTACGTCTGGTACAGTGGCACTGAGTATGCATTATGATTTCTTCATAAAAAGTATTGAAAGTTGCATGATCTGTTATTTCCCTCGGGGTATGTACATTATTAATTTGATGTACGTAATCGGAACCACTCAAGAAAATTGCTCATTTCACTTTATTTTGATTACTTTTCCTGTAATTTTATTAGAGTTTTACTACTTCAATATTCTTTATTGTACAGAGTGAATGGTACTGGAAGTGAAACATTAAATAATTCATAAACGTTTTGTGGACATTGAATCAATTCTTAAATATTAACATAGTAGCTGATGTATACCCGGCCTTGCTCGGGATTATATATATATATTTTTTAATAAAGTTATGAGGTGGTAAATTCTTGCTTGTCGTTCGGGTGCCATAATTGATTTGAGAGCGAAATTAATGCCGTGTGACCACTATTACTATCTCTAAACAAAGAAACAAAGAAATATTCATTTTGAAATTTTATTTCATTCCAAACATTTATTTTTTTCAAAATGTATCTAAATAATAAAGTTCTTAAGTAGGTACCTACTTGTGTTTTTCATTTTGGAAATATCCTACTCAAACAAAATTTCTTCATTTGAATATGTAATCTGTGGCTAACCAGAGTGGTATATCTATATTATCTATGGGCTATCCTCAATACAACATGGCGAGTTCAATGTTTTTCATATTCATTTTAAAATGTTATAGCTACAGTTTTACATATTGGATTTCATTCAAAGTACTCTCTGAAACTTCCCGGCACTAATAAGAACAATCTGTGCTATTTGCAGCGAAACTGGTCTAGTAAGTTTCGAGAAAATCGAGGACACACAGACAAACATTCATTTTATATATATATATATAAGATGTATCTAAGTTAATAAAATATCAGAATTTTAAAAAAGAATTAATAGAATGGTATAGGTAATAGAATCATCAGCGAACCGTCAAGAGAAGCATAGAAGAAACGGGGGAATGTCATATAAGCTCGACAATTATTTATGTACTGTTTCCCCCACGTTTCCCCACCTTCCTCTTCCCTTTCTCCTTCCCCTCCCCAATACTTTCAGCCTCACAACATTCCCTAATTGGGAATGCCATAGTCTCACTGGCTCCAGACAGTTGGGAGTAGTTTGGGCCTCTTGTGCGGTATTCATATAAATTTTTTTTTTTAAAGTTCAACCTATACAGCAAATATTTTACAATCGCCATAGTGGATAAAAAATTATTATTTTCATGTGTCTTGTATACATCATATAGTACCATAGAATAAAGAAGAACACAATAATTGCGATGTGGGTCGTGTTTCGTGTTCTTAAAAGTCTGGCAGTACGGTCCTTAAATTTCAAATTTTGATATTTGCTCTTTCAGTACAAATTAAAAAAACAAATGAAATGGAATATACAATATCAGGCAGTGTAAGTAAGATAGCACTATATTTTCATTGGCTCTCTCAGAGCTATAACCAAAAGGTACTAAGTCAGCGGCTATATCGGTTTCCATTCATATCTACATGAAAGATATTTCTAGTGTATATTATCTATTCAGTGTCTAGTACCAATCACCCTGTATGGAAATCAAATCTTATATAAAATAAAAGTTTCTACACTTTCTTCCAATGTTTCTTTCATGTACTTCAAACAAAATTGATTAATTACATAATATTGTCTGGTTATCTAGGATGAGTTTCACTCTCGACTTCGCTTCAACAGGCGAGGTCTCGTTGCCATGGCGAACGCTGGCAAAGACGACAATGGCTCTCAGTTCTTCTTCACTCTCAATGCCACGCCAGAACTTCAAAACAAACATACCATCTTTGCTAAAGTCACAGGTTTGAATATATACATTTTATTGCTTGAAGTTCACAGATTATTATAATATATTTACTAGTTCCATCACCTTATTTAGGGTGCTGACTGACTCGCCAACTTTACCGGCCGGTTTTCTTTGGCCGTTGCTGGTTTGTATGCCAATATGCACAAGGTGGCCCACATATACCAGCACTGGCCCGTAACCCCCCCAGCAATATGCAAACCGTAAGCATAGCCAACGTCGGGCTGGACTGGCGGTGGGAAGATGTGTCACTTTTAAAAATCACCTGTTGCGCTGACAAAATCTCAATCAAATTTCCTGGTCCTGGGTGCGAATCCCAGCTGCTACCGTTGTCCTTTTCTTTTCTGTGTCTTTTCAGTTTCATGTTTCGATTTGGGAGTTA
Organism: Halesus radiatus; assembly: GCA_022606495.2. NCBI lineage: Eukaryota > Metazoa > Arthropoda > Insecta > Trichoptera > Limnephilidae > Halesus > Halesus radiatus. The sequence goes on along the minus strand of JAHDVE020005865.1, from coordinate 127,407 downwards.
AAAAATATATTACAGTGAGGTTTATATGCTTCAATAAGGTATTACAAAAAATTAATATAAATTCTTATTTAAAAGTTATTAGGTGGCATTATTCTAATCAAATAAGATTGTTAAAAAAAATACATATATTTAATAAATTATAACAATCTAATAGGTAACAAATTTCATTCAAAGATTAACAATTAATTTTATCAACGCGGAGACAATTTATAATATGATCTCTTTCGAAGCTTTCATCAATTTATTTGCTTATACATAACTAGTTTCTCATCCCAAGGGGTAAATTTTCTCATGCTCATAGTTTTTTCCTCATTCTATTAGAAGTAACATTCGATATTCCATTGTATGTGTTCAAATTTAGGTGCGAATGCACAACCGACTCGTCCAGTAGCCGCGGAACATGATTTAAAACCACTTTCGGACAAAGAAACTACATGTATTTTTCAACAAAATAACACAACATCCTACCCCCAGATATAAAATGAATAAAAAAGTTTGACGGGCGCAAGTCAAGAATTAAAGGTGGACTGAAAGAGATCAATGAAACAACCTTAAAAACAGCACTAAAAACTACATAAAAAATGCACCTCAGGGATATCATTTCTACAGAATTCAGTCTGCTTTCATCCTTCCTCCTCCACTTTCATTCCTCACTGCCATACATCATGGATGGTTTCAGCACTCCATTGCGGACTGCTAGGTTCTATTGGAACTATTTTCCAGGATTGCAACCATTGGTAAACAATCTATTTCTGATCTTAGATTACGTTAATAATTAATAATTTTAGTTAATCTAGTATGTATTTTATTTTTCTTGTTTCTTTTTTACTACGTACTTCCTACTGAATAACATTTTCCATTCATTTTTTATTATTAAATATACTAATTCTGTTTATTTAATTTTTAAGGTGAAACTGTGTTCAACATGATGAAGCTATCAGAAGTACTGACTGACCAAGACGATAGACCTCTATACCCGACAACAATTATTGAAACACAAGTGTTGGTCGACCCTTTCGGCGATATCGTTCCCAGATGCAAACCTGCGTCAGAAAAGACTGAGGACAAGAAAAAGAAGAAAGATCGTACCGGTGTAAAGTAAGATTTAATGTTTTTTTTAATGAATACCACACAAAGTTCCACTATCTGGAGTCAATGGGACTATAGCACCCCCAATAAGGAACTCCGCTGCAATTATACGTACATTTTCATAGTTAAAATAAATTTCAAAGTTTCAATTTTTCAAAGTCCGCCAATACGCTTCAAATCTATGGCCGGTCGGTTTTGATCAGTTTTGAGGTTAGAATGTCAAATGTCAAAACAAGCATGAGCTTTACGGTACATAATTTTATATTTTATTCACGGTACACCATGACTAAACAAGGATGAGCTTTACGGTACATAATTTTATATTCTATTCATGGTACACCATGCTAAACATAAGTAATAAAATTATGTACCCTTTTAGAAACTTTAACTCAAGGGTTAATAATAGTATTGAGCATTAACATCATCATAATATCCATATTGACAATTGGTTTGCTCATGAATACTCTAATTTCTGTTATTAATAATAGTTTTTTTTTGTTTATATTGAAAAACGATTATAGAGCTTCAAGTCACCTAAATTATGTTTAAATTTCGCCAAAACAAAAAAAAAATACAAAACAAAATCGATAATTAAAAATGTCCATACTAATCCAAAAACAGAATGCCCATGTGACGTCAGATATTCCAAATGCAATGGTACCAACATAACACGGTGTTTTGATGAGATGATTTTTTATTCACTTTTAAATAATTTATAAATTCTACATATGATTATATATAATGAAAGTTATATATTCAGAATCGGCGTTTGCTAATCTATATGAGTAAATATTTTTAAAGTCATTAAATTTTTCACTGGAGTTCCCTATTGTGAAATGTTAAAAGGTGTAGGGAAATTGGTAAGAGGAAGAGAAAGACTATTGAAATCTTGTTACTAAACATTGAAAGAAATTTTGGATGTTTGTCAACCTGGTGACATTGAGAGTATCTTCCACTTTGCACCAAGTGCAAATATAAGACCTACTTTTAAATTAAGGTTATATTGTGTTGTTATATATGTGGCTGTTATCTCCTTGAAAGCCCAGATTTTAGACCGAGAAATCGCAAAAAACTGGAGCGTTTCCCTGTTCGCCATGCCCTGTGCCAGCTGAATGTAATTTCGTAATTACCTACTTTTTTTTCCAAAATTACCTTTTTGTAAATGGTAGCATCTTACCGGAAAATGTGTTTATCTATTTATAAAAATTGTATATTTGTACATTTCATAAGTAGTTTCCCCAGATAGCTTAATATATTTAGAGAAATGATTTTAAAGAAATACGAACATAATTAAGGCTCAAAATCCCTTGAGAACGTGACCAATTCGAATCGGCTCCATAGTCCGCTTTGGCCATCCCACAAGTTAAGGCATTTGATAATTTTGAAGAGGTTGAATAACACTTTTTAATCCTCAGGAACTTTGGACTCCTTTCTTTCGGGGAAGAGGCGGAGGAAGAAGAAGATGAATCGACGGAGTTCCGAGGAAAACCAAAATCTACCCATGATCTCTTGGACGATCCTAAACTCAGCAGGCTTACTGCACAAGGTACTTTCTCCAATTAAATATTTGTATGTACATAACCATAAATACTTTTTAAAATGATTCCATAAAAACCTAAATGCTTTAAGCATGATAACTTCTTATATGGGAACCTTATAATAGACTTTCACTTTATAAGCATTTCTTAATATAAGTGTATATTCATACGTATTATAAAATAATATACAAAATGACTGCCTCAACACAGGCTAGCCTAGTGAGGCGGGTTATGTGAAACTTCAACTCATAACTATGCATTTCTGTTCTTTACGTATTACTGTTTTTTTATATTATTTTCTATTTTCCTTTTTATATATCTTCTTTATAAACCACTGCACACTTACATTATTATATTAGACATGTATTTTAGTTCTAGTTTTAATTACAATAAAGATATTATTATTATCGTTTTAATGGTGACTTGAATTATATCATTAGATATCAACCCTGAGGAATCAGCCTCCTCTTTAAAGGACCAGCCCCCGTCGGAGAGTACTAAAGCCGCCATCAGCAGTATCAGAGATAAACTCCAGGCCAAGAAGTCTAGTAAAAAGGATGCCAAAACAAGCAGTAGTAAAGAAAATGGAGTTGTAGAGGATGATGGAGCCAAGAGCGAAGAAGAAATAGAGGAATACTATCTGGGGAAGGATAGAATAGAAGCGCGGAAAAAACAAGCGTAAGTTATTTAATATTATGTTACATTTTTTTGTGTGAAATGGATAAGGTCATCTTTGTAGTGCCAAAATTTTATTTAAATTTGTCTTGTTTTTTCAGTGAAAGTATCCGCCAAGAGATAAGAGATTTGAAGCGGGAGATGTCGGGCAAGAAGAAGGAGGTTGTAGCAGAAGAAGTTGAAGTGCCTAAGAAGGAAGAACCGGAGAATAACATGGTGAAGGACTACGAGGAGGAACAGGAGAAGTACAGGAAGAAGAAGGAGCAACTACCAGGGAAAGGACAATCAAGGTACGGAAAACAATACATAAACCTTCATTACTGTGGTGTAATAATTCTTTTTTCTACTCTTCAGAGCTACGATGTAACCTCTCTTTCTGATAAATGCATCGTTTATGAGATAGAAGGAAAGCTTATAGCGGAGGTATCTCCATTATTTTAATGGAACACAAAAATGACTTACTTGTTTATTGTAATATAATCTATTATAAATACAGGGTTATTCAAAATGATGGACTCAGTTTCGTACCGCTATATCTCCTGAATTATACATTTATGTGAATGATCTACATAGCAATTGAAAAAAGAGGTCTGAAAGTTTTTAATCCCACCACTAGATCGCTCATAGTTGCGCCCTCTAGAGTGCTTGCGCCGCCAACCAGCCATTTTGCATCAGTTGTCAGTAAAATGGCTACTACGCAGCACAAGGTTTTCTCGTGAGTTCTGTAAAACTGAGTTGCCAACTGTAATGTACCTTTCGTCTCCATTTTAACGTTGAACCTCCAACTAGGAAGAGCATTTGTCTTTGATATCACCAATTTGAGCAAACTGGATATCTCTGTAAAGGAAAAACCACGTGTATCAGAGGAGAATGTGCGAAATTGAGTCCATCATTTTGAATAACCCTGTACAAACATCCACACCTATTGAGGATAAAATAGAATGCCCAAAAATGACTTTTGCTCCAAAACAAAATGTCTGAATATTGAGAAAAGCGTGATGAAATGACCTTAATAAAGTGATTCAGTATCACTATAAAACACTAAAGCAAGAAACCCACACAATATAAGATAATGCGACACATAGAATGATGTAAGAAAGCGAATGTAAGATTTAAAACGTCCAAAGCTAAGAAATCACTCTCTTTTGCAGAGGATCTCACAGGACATCAGAAGGGAAAGAGAAGAAACCTTGGGTGAAAAATCTCTACGAAAACACCGGACATTACAAGGACAACTACACTGACGTAAAGTTCCTGGAGCAAATGAGGAAAAACGTCCATCCCCAAAATGTGACGTTCATCCAAAGTTTCCTCGGATCGTGCCGCGTGACGCAGAAACTTTCAACCTGCGTTCTCTTCTGCGTACTATTCACATATCTCTACAACGAATGGCTGTCTACTAAAATTGTGTTTGGTTCATCTTGCGCGATCACAGCAACTGGATATATAATTTATTTAGTAACTCGATACGTGAACACTAGAAAAGTGGTATCAACTATTGAAAGCACGATAGAAGTCGCATTGGAATATAGTTTACCGAATGAAAAAGGATCGGGTGAAAAGTACTCTTATATAAATAGTGAAGAAGCTTATGTTAATTCTATTCTAGAAAATTCTATCGAGAGTTATTTGCGACGCCAAACGAAAAAAGACAAAAAAGGTTTAAAATCTAATTTAAAAAACAGCGAATTCGTAAAGAAGAAATTATTGACTTCTTCTGAGCAACAAGACTCAATAACTTTCCATATTTTTAGCCATTTAAAGACAGTATTGATATTCTTAGTGTTTGGTCTTATAGTTTCACCAATTTTACACACTTTGACCGATACGGTCAGTACTGACACGATATTTGCCACTACAGCCATCATGATGATTGTTCATTTGATATTTTCAGACTATGGTATTTCTGTAGCTGTCGTTTCGAATTCGCTATCGATAAATGCTGCTATATTTGGTTCAATCTGTTTAGCATCAAGATTAGGGACTTCATTCCACGCGTTTGTTTTAATAACGCTAGCCGTGCAATGCTTTGTTTTGTTTCCGATTTTGATAAACATGGTTTTAAATTCGCGCTGCGCTATTTTTGTATTCACTTCGACGACTGTTTGCGCTTTTGTTTCGTTGTGGTGTGTTTCGAAGACGATGTTTTGTATCTTCCTCGTTTCTGTGGTGTTTTTAAATGTTTATTGTCCAGTTTTATTTGTACGCTGGCAGAAATATAAGGAGAATATCTATGGGCCGTGGGATGAAGCCGTTGTCCATGATTCTGATGATATCGAAGACTGCGTTGGGATTAATAATTCCAAATGACGTTATTATTACTATCACATTCCTATTACAAATTAGTTAGGCGTTGACAAGTAATTAAAAATATCCATACTTTTAGTTTTTATGCAACGTGTTTTCCAACTCCCCAAAGCCGGTGGAATTATTTCATACTCATTTGTGAAATGCTGTGAGGCTGAAGTTAGGAAAAGGAAGAGGAAGATAGGAAGTACACAACTAAAGCCATTTCTTCATTACATGTCAGCACCAAATATTTTTAACATTAACAATTACATATGTTATTAGTAAATTTTTAACAAATAGCCGTGTCAAACAGGGTTTAACTGAGCTAATATGACTGAGCTCATGTCTAAGATGTATAATAAATATTATATTTATTGTGTTTGTGATCTCTGATAATATATATTTTAATTTCATTCCATTATTTATTATTAATAATTATTGAAATAACCGGTAAATATTTCTAGTTGGGACTCGGTAGAAAAACTCGTAATTTTTTTTAAAAGAATTTAAAAAATATATACTTTTACATTCATAGAAATAATTAAAAAATATTTCCGTATGCGGAAATACAAAATAATACACTTCATTGTTTATTTTATTTATTTAAAAACGCGTAAATATTGAAGAAGAATTGACGCCATTTTTAATGTTCGTATGAAATGACATTTGTCAAAGGTGCCAACTGCATAAAATGGATATTTAAAACATAGGTTCTTAGTACCTTTTCTCGTATTTCCGCATATGCAAATATTTTTTATTTATTTTTATGAATCTGAAAGTATTTTTCTTTTTTTTTTTAAATTATGAGTTTTTCAACTGAGTCCCAACTCGAAATATTTACCAAATAACCATTTAAATTCCAAAATAATATCCTTTATAGTTTGTACAGTAACCATGAATGATTTAGACCCAACAACAAAAAAAAAATTTATGCATGCATATTTATATATGTGTGTAGATTTAATTTAGCAGTAAATATGCGAAGGCGTTCCACATACTTAATACGCACAAATTTAAAAAAAAAAAACGCTTTGTGTCTGGAATTACAACGAGGAACAACTATTTCAGTCAACGGAGAAGCAAAATTATGCATTTCAGTTCATTTAAAGCTTGGGAAGTATTAAGTTTTTCTGTGGTTTTAGGTTAGTTATTGGTGTTTTTTTTTTTTAAATCCAACTAAGAACGTAAAAACATTTTTTATACTTAGTTAATATATTGTATTATCTCTAAAATAGATTTTTATACTCGTTTGGTTTTAAAAAAAAAAAACTAAAATCTAGGTATTCCCTCTGACGTCAGAACGAATAGACGTGCCTTAATATACCATTTCGACGGCTGGGGGCAAAGGTCACGTCACACCCATTTTGGCACCACCCTAGTTCACTGCCGTACACATCTGTTTCGCATGATTTTGACTGCGGTCAGCAAATTATTAACATTTATGAAAAAGTCAAACTAAATACTCAACCATAATTTTCGATTTTTGCGAACAAGCTGAACCTTTTTTTTTTTACTTATTTGCTGTTTTGCTTAAATTGGTAGCACGTCTAACTCTCTCCACGCCCCTTATTTTGATTTCTTCCCGTAGCGTGTCAGGGCATCCCTATGTATTATTTGCTCTGTGAGTGCTCCTCCTCCGAAAACTGAAATGCTGATTATAAAAATATGTATTATATTTTATATTTTGTTGTAAGCATGTCTTTATAAAGGTTGCCATGTGACTACATATTTTATTCAATACAAGCATTCAATTTAAGTTTTGACATTTAAAAATTTCCCATTTAAACTGGTTTAAATTATGTATGTCAATACTCCACTTTTTTCTGGTGTTGTGAACTTGAAATCTGAGATATCATCTTAATTTTTTGTTTGTTTGTAGTGTTTTTTATGTGTTAAAAAATTATACCTGGATATATCAATATTTTTGTACTTGGGTAATTTTATTTTTATTTTTTTAAATTGGCATAATGTAGTTCCTAAGATGGGTTTACTTTATATCACATTGCTTGTAAATTTTAAGTAGTTTGTGCAACCTATGTAAATTTTAACACAATAGAAAACATCATTCAACCCGCAAAACTTGTCACACAATTTGCTTCTGTCAAATCACATAGTAACCAGCAGCAAACAACATAAATGATGCTCTGTGGCCAATTCTGTGAACTAAAAGAGAAATAATTATTTATTCAGGCAATAGATGGCATTACTTGATTTTTCAGAAGTAATATTAATAATAAAAAAAATGTCACTCTTCCCAGTGAACTGTCATACATGTATGTATAACTATGAAGGTACTAATTAACTATCTCGAGTGTTTATTTTTCTGAAATACATTAGTCCTTAGATAAATAAATATATTATTATGTGTTAAATCCAGGGCCGGCTCTAGAGATTATTCAAGTGTAAACAAACTATTTTTTCCCTCCCTTTCCCCTCACCACCGTCACAACGATAATAAAAGTGTAGGAAATTGAATAACGCAATTTTTGAGTTTGAGACAAAAAGCAGTTGTGGGCTGCCAATACGTTAACAGGGGGCTCACTTAACCTTTGGAACGCCGAGCTTCCACTCTCTAATTATTCTTTCGTGTGCCGAAGGTAAATCTGTGCATGGCCCGCCGTTCACCGGCTATTTTGTATTAACTTATTTGTTTTTTGCAAAATTATGTTTTTCTAAATTATTGCGTTTTACCGAATAATGTGTTTATAGATTTATAAAAATTGTGTATATCTATCATTAGTAGTTTCCTCAGAATACCTACTTCCAAGGTACAAAAGAATGCGCCGCATGCATTCTTTTGTAATTTATGCATTGCAGTCAAACTAGTAAATTCTGTCGATTTTTATCATTTGTAATATGTATACCCCAATTGAGGTGTGTTGCGCCACAGGCAAAAATTTTAATATTTTAAGCTTACAAAAACGTTTGAAAATGAGTCTACATAGTCATTTTTTGTGATAAAAGACAAGGCTTTGGCTGGAGAGGTACCGGTGGTCAGCATAGGTGCAAATATTTGGAGCTCGTTGAAAAGATCATTTCCATCAGTTTATGGATGAGTCCATTTTAATGGGGAAAGGGGGGTGTTCGTTCGGTGTTCTCTCAGCCATCGTCAACCACGCAATGATTCGACCTTAAGCCCGCTACACACGCTTCCAGTTACTGAGGCCAGATAGACAGGGTAAACACACGCTATCTGTCTCGCTCGTGATTATGGCAAAGCTTAAATGAGGGGGATATATATATTTACTGGCCCCAGTAACTGGAAGAGTGTGCAGCAGGCTTTATAGATTTATTGTAACATTTTCTTTCCCTTTCTCCCTGTGCCCCTTTCAGTGTTGGCACCTTCTGCGACCGCATAGCTCGCGGAATGCAAGATCCGGCCCTGATTAAATCTATATCTGTTGTTTTAAAAGTTACACGATAATAAATAGTTATGCAATTTTTTTCATCTTGTTTTCGTTTATGCTATAAAATTGGGTATGAATCTGCTAGCTGTCCCAAGAAATTCTTTGTAAAAAATCAATTATCACATGGTTTTTCAAAATTTTATCTTCAATCAAAATTCATGAAACTAATGTGTATTCTGATATTGGAAATCAGAATTGTTTTTTTTTCCAATACAATGTACAAAATTTTCGGTAATAATTTTATTTTTATCGTCTTTACATCTGTGTGTGAAAATAGTTTACGAAATATGTCGCACTTGGATATGAACACTTCCGTGTGCAATATTTTATAAACCGTTCAATTTAATATAAAAGCTGAAAGTCTGAAGTGCTGAAGTGTCCAAAAACAATATAAGGTTCGCTTAACGTATTAATATTAAGGACAACACTACATTGATGAATCAAAAATAATTCTTACCAGAGTATAGCTTTTCAACATTTGTGCATAATGTGTGGTGCCCCATCAAACAAGTTGTTGAAAGTAGATCTTTAAAAAAACTCCACTTCAAAGGCACATTTCTTTAGAATCTTCAAGTTAGATTTTTTCTTATCGTTTCTCCACAATCTCCATAATATATTTCTACCATGTATTTATTATATGGATTATATTTATCTATTCATAACTTTTAACAACCTTTAACCAAATACGCTTTATGACAATACCTACAGTTTTTGACATTTGATGGCAACGTGAAGTTGCTGCTTGTGTTATATAATTTATTAATAATATATTCCACACAAAATCTATTAAAATGAATGAAAAAAATCAATTCGTATAGCTACGCACTGTACGGGCAGCTAGAGGGCGCTAGTGAGCATGTTGCCATCTCAATGTATGGTAAATACAGCACCCTTGAGGTGATTTTTCACACAAATGGCGCTACACAAATCATCCAATTATTATTAAATGTCAAGAGCTGGAGGTATTGTCATAAAGAGTATTTGCTCTAACCGATCTACTGTAACAGTATCTCTATATCCGCAAACACAAACATTCCCCACTGTTATTTTGTTTCCAACTATATTTTCCGTCCTTTGACTCGACTCCTTTGTTTTTGATTAGTACAGAAAAACACTTTCAAATGTGTATTAATAAAGTATTATTCGTATTTTAAGAAAGTGCCCACCCCAATTTCCTTACAATATTCTAATTATTTTCTTTTGTATATTCCAGGGAAGCATTCACACTAGCACTGTTGAGTAAATTCAAGGAGAAATTGTCATCAGCCAAGACGAAGCACATTGAACCAGAGGAAGGTGAAGCATCCTCAACAACGAAGAAGATTGTTCCAGTTGATGATGTCACCATACTTAATAGTGATGAATGGTAAGGTTATTATTTATTTATTTATGGGTATATGTCAAAATCATTATTGCTTACAACCTTTGTGGCCACAACGCCTCTACTCCTGCTCTTGCCTCATTATTTATTGCACACTGATCGCTGAAGCTCCGCTGCATAGACGCGTATGCGACATTGTACCAGACGTAATGGCACACAAACGAACTGTAGAGGGGCAGCTGATCCCAATCTGCAGAGAGGGCTGGAGGGGAGGGAAACACGACCTATCGTTCCCTCTGCAAGGAGGAACGACACCGACTTTGTTAAACCTTAGCGAAATAACGACTTCGTTCTGCACAAAACTCCCTTTTGTGCAAACCTCAAAGCTGTTCAAATCCCTTTGCACAAAACACACTTTTGTGCAAATCTTGAGTGATGCCGGGCCTTGTTCGTGGTGATGCGAGGGTCTGAGTCCAGTGAGTGGTGGTAGTCCGGGGGGGAGTCCAGGATCAGCGGTGGTCAGAAGAAAAGAATAAGGCAAGTTGGTAGGAGTAGAGCGAGGTAGAGCGGTTTGAGGGAGCAGAGGTATTGTCGGTTCAAGCGATGCTGGCTGACTACCGAATTCACCGTTTTCGGTCTCTATGTGTACTACCAACCAAGCACTATGCCGAGCGCGAAGTTGGACTTTAACGGCGCTATTGACACAGGGAGTGTCCCCTCTGCGTCGAGTAGCGCCGCGAAAGTTTATCCAATAACACCTGTCTCCCTCGCACCACGTTATCTCGCCAATTTATTTGTCATTCTAAGAATAGCCGTGGCGGGCACATTCCGCCACTTGAACAATATGTTTTACATTTTTGCACAAAAATGTTTATCTAGTGGGGCCTGGACCAGTAATGCAAATCAACTATTTTTTTGCTGGTCCCGGTCCCGTACAATTGCCGATACAATTAATTAATTCTAGACACAATATTATTAATCTCTAAACGGGCGGCAAGACGTCAGACACAGACATTTTACACTTGCTGCTTTCACGTAAACGTCAACATAAACTACAGGTTTCCAACCTTATTTGTCTAACCGCCCACTTTTGGACTATATTTTCCATCACCCCTGTTCTCCATTATGATAGCTTATTGCTCTTGATAAATATTTATTTGCATATTTTACATATTATATTATCATGCAGTACATTATTATTCACCTTACAATAGGTCTTGATAGACATGGTTATGTGTTATAACACCGTAAAGAAAATGACAAAAAAATATATTAATCCATCTATCAATCAATAGAATTGGACAGTTCATATTGATTCATGATTCTTTCAACGATGTACCTATGATACATTTGAATATATAAGGAAAATTAAAAAAAAAACTTTGTTGTCTTCGCCCCCCATTTCAATCCTTCACCGTACTCCATTTGGACTTGAGGCTACCACCGCCCCCTGTGGATGTCTCCAACACCCCTTGGGGGACGGTACCGCCCCCGTTGGGAACCTATGATATAAACTAACAGAGCTCAGTCGGCAGAGCGGCAACGTCGCACTCGCGTAGCTGCATTCAGATTTCATGACGTCCGTCGTCCTACATGTCAGACGCATGAGCGTATCGCTGTGTACGTGTATTGAAAATGATGGCAGGAACTGCTGCTAAATTTGTTCAGATCCTCGAAAAGTACCCATATCAGGGATAACATATTCTCGCATATTTGTATTTTGTTTTTGTAACAGTGGTGCTGTGATATGTAGCAGATTTTGATTATTTTGCTCCTATAAAACAAATTAAATACATTATAATATTCTCCCAATTCTCTTGCGGCTACAACAAATCTACAATTGATATTTCTTTCTGTATACGGATGTATCCAATATGATGGCTGTCTTTGGTGACATCGGATGTAATACTATGCTAAAATAACATCATCATCGTTGAACAACAATATCACAAATGAGAGAAAATATACGCTTTTAATACGCTTCGTGAATGGGCCTTTGTACGCCTGGCTGCACAAGCAGCAAGTTACATTTTGAAGCGTCTATGAAGTTACACCTCGTGGACACTTGGCCTTAGTTTTATTAAAACTTGGTATTTTTTGATGCCCCATGCAAGAATTTCACTGGCCAAAAATAATGTGGCGGTTCCTATTTATATTAATAGAGGTCATCAAATTATAGATGAATAATAATAATAATTGGATGATTTGTATAGTGCCGTTTTTGTGAAAAATCACCTCAAGGGCGTAAATGTATGATAAATTATCACAGATGTTAATTATTTACTTTTGTGAAGGACCTAAGCTTATTAAAAGAACTTCAGACTTTATTAGTAGATTTATTGAGACAACTATACAACTTTGTTAATAATATATCAGAAGGAAAGCAGTTAACTAGTATAGGACACTGAAAGGGAGGTGTTGCTAGGAGCGAAGTTGGGAAGCAAATGTGAAGACCCAGGTTACGGATATCCAGATATGGGGAGCAAGCTACATGGACGTCTAAATAAGTATTATTTTTGTTGACAATAGGAACCGCCACAATCCCCAAAATATGTGAAGTTTTGTTCCATAAAAGGAATTTAGCAGGAAAAAGAATTGAACGAATGAGTTCTTGAAAGTACTGTTTTGAATATTTAGTCTTCTATGCCCATATTTTATATTATACAAAGACTTAAAATTGGAAGGTTCCATTCAAGAACTTTTTTATAATATCTTAATTTATTTATACATTGTTAACAATAAATTTATTCTGACTGAATCTACATCACAAAATACCCACCCCGAAGGATACAGAATCTATTTTTTCTTTTTTTTTTAATGTACTGTAAATCAAATTTAATAATATTATTAAGTTCTGCAAGTATTTTTAGTTTTTATTATTGTGACAGCTGTTTCGGTGTTTAAGGCCATTTTCAAACTGTGGTTAATCCACATTGTGACGACTTATTTATATGATTTTATTTATTCCCACTCCTTTTCAATTTGGACGGGTAATGATTTATTATCAGTAAAACCGATTTAGTTAGAAAACAATTAAAATTCTGAATTCTGTCAGGTTTTCACATTTATAATGTGTTTGCTCATATTTAACTGAAATTTTTTTTGAAAATTTTAAATTGAAACCCTTTCACATAATATTATTTCATTAGAAAGTAGCTACCCCAATTTTGTTGCAATATTATGTTAAATAACCATGAACTTGACTGTATGTAATATTTTGTTATATATATTGATATTACATATATGTATTTGACATCCTCATAATTGATTCCCAAATTAAAGAATTTTTAAACAATTTTCTATGATCAATGTTTTTTTTTCAGGCTTGCCCACGAGCTGCATTTTGAAAACAAGGGTGCAGTTTTAGCCAAAGATGCGTCTACAAAAGGGGACGATTGGTTTGACATATATGACCCAAGGAACCCCATCAATAAACGCAAGCGGGAACAGAGCCAAGCCGTTTTGACTAGTAAAACACAAAAGAAATAACCAAACCCAAATGATAATGAATTATTTGTTATTGTACAATAAATATTTTGAAGTTTTTCTATGTGTGTTTTATTTGAATATCCATATCTAACAGTTTGAACTCAACTTTCTTAAAAAAATAGCATCCATGATGGCCACAGACAGAAAACAACAAATCTGATTGGACCAAAAATCTGATTGTATCAGAAATCTTATCAGACAATTTTAACTGAACCGATTTCCGATCTAATCGGGAGTCTTGTGAAACTAGAAAGTTTTTTGTTATTGCAAGTCAATTTATTATTAGTATCAGCAAATCCTTTTTTTTTTCAATAATTTTCATCCCACTTTTAACTACAAAAATCGTCCAATATAACAATATGTAATAAATTAATAAGAATTACTTTGTTTCCACCCCTGGTTTTAATAAATAAATGTCAAAATGTTTCGAAAGCTAGGCTTTCCTCATCAGGATTCACAGCTTTGCTTTTGAAACGTGTTGATATTTATATATTAAAAACAGTGATGGAAACAAATTCATTCTTATTAATTTATTAATTACTAGATAAAGTACACGGGGTTACGAATGGTTGTGTTACCCCTACCCAGTAATTTTCTTAATTTTGAACATCAAATGTGCAAAATTTCATAAAAATCATGCTTTAAGGTGTGGGGAAGGGGGTTGCTTTACGAAATCTCGTGTAGACAGTGACCCTCCTATTGTTTCGAGGGTTAAGTGTGCAAAGTTCTATCAAACTCGGAATAAAACTGTAGATTTGTATTCAAAGCAAACACACTGCCTGCCCGGGTCATTCTTCTTTATATAATTGATACAAGAAGATGACGCCACAAATAAATACAAATCTATTGAAGAAAACAATATGTCATTGAGTTTTTCAATAGAGTAGGCTAGTCACTTGTTGGAAATATTTTTCATGTGTTTTGAGAGTTAACCTCTTGTCCCTATGTTACTCCCATTACACGCTTATAAAATTAAATCTCTATAAGATTCTATACTCTAGACCAATCAAGTTTTTTTATTGCTTACCAGAAGAAATAGACAGTGAAAAAACTCGCATAAGCAGACGTCACCATGACATTCATATATCCCCAATAACTATTTCGGGAAGTGACATCACTCCAAAACCATGTATCAAACTACTTGGTGTCAATCTGGATGCTGATTTTTCCCTTAAAACTAGTCAACAGAGCACAGCACCAAGCACAGGGTTCTTTCAATTAAGCCAAATTAAAGAAATGCGTAGAAACGTGCCAACAGAGGCTACTAAATTGCCAGTTATTTCGTACACTGTTTCACGTCTAAACTACTGCAACGGAATGTACGCAAGTCTCCCAAAACTATCAAATTAACAAATTACAATCTGTTTTCAATGCTGCGGCAAGACTTATCACCGGTTTATTTAAATATTCCCGTATTTCAGATCATCTTAAAAATCTTCACTGGCTCAAATGCTAAAGAATAAAGTTAAAGCTTTGCTGCGCGGTATTTAATGGATCCGGATTACGCAAGGTTGAAGGAACCAAAGCACACACCAGATACTAAGTTTGGTAAGCGTGCTTTCGGTGTGTCGGGCCCTAAAGCCTGGAATAAACTGCCTCACGATTTAAGATTGATTAATGACTTGTCAGAATTGTATCTCATCTCTTTAGAAAGTCATATCCATAAAATACAGGTAAAGTTTCAAACCCAATTTACATAGTGAAGCTAGCCGGTTAGTACCTACCTAAAGTCTTTTACAAAAAAGTCTAAAACTTTTCATAGTCCGCGACTTTGTAAATATAAATTATTATTATTGATAAGTTCAATTAAAAGCAAGTTTAATTTTTTGTTTTTTTGTAAATCCAGTTGTTAATTTGACCAAAAAAACATTAATATTTCAATTAAAAACCAACTCTTCTTTTGTCACTAACCTTCTAATAAATGTAATATCAATAACAAATAAGAATAAAATATATAATCATTGAAGAAGATAATATTAACACATCCCAAATGAACCACGAAACCGAAAAAACAACAGAAATTAAAAAGATTTCAGCCGCATCTGGGACTCGAACCCAGGACCTCTACCTATCCGGGGTAACTGCTTAACCAACTTAGCTAATGAGACTAGTTCAATTTACGCCATTTACACCGATATCATACTTCAAGTTCAAGATTTGTTAATATTATCCTCCATTTTTATAAATCCCATATCATTAGCTGCTATCCTTATGATGATTGCAAAGTTTCATCCCGAACTCAATTGCAATCGGATATACGTACCCGATTTTTATTTATATGAGACATCTATTGACTTATTTTACAAGTCTTGAACTTGAAGTATGATATCGGTGTAAATGGCGTAAATTGAACTGGTCTCATTAGCTAAGTTGGTTAAGCGGTTACTCCGGATAGGTAGAGGTCCTGGATTCGAGTCCCAGATGCGACTGAAATCTTTTTAATTTCTGTTGTTTTTTCAGTTTCGTGGTTCATTTGGGATGTGTTAATTTTATCTTCAATGATTAAATATTACAATGAGGTTTACAAACTTCAATAAGTTTTAAAAAATAAATTGAAAAATAAAATAGTAACTGCAATATCATGCGATGCACAATGTTTTCTAATATTATGTCTTGTACATGCAAAAACATATCTTCCCAACCTAAAACTTTATAATATAATCTGTTAATCTGGAGTGGCCTGCCAGGTATGTATATTTCTGTATTTGTTTGTACATAATAAGATAAACCCTAGCAAGTAATATTTGCACAGTGCCCTTGAGGCAATTTTTCCCAAAAATAGTGCGATACAAATTATCCAAATATTATTAGTGATGCACAACCTTTTTTGCAGGATGGCCAATTTATCCATTTTCAATGTGTTCGTGGGCCACAGGTGGTAGGGTACCCACAGCTCCTTACATGGTTAACATTGAAGTCATTTGCGTCGTCAGTGTAGATTATTAATTTATTTTTATCTGAATACCCTACAAATGTTATTCGCCAGTAGGTATATGCCTATTATAAGCCTAACATATCGCATTTCATAATAACTTAATGCCAAATCTTTAGATTCCATATTAAATCTTATTTAAAATAATTGTAATTCATTAGTTAGGGTTTTCAAATAAAATTTGCTGGAGTAACGTTTTTGTATTTTGTAAAATGGTAATCAATCATACAATTTATAAAAAAGCAATCTGAAATTTCAATGAACATAGTATAAAAATGCTTGTAATTTAAGGCGTATGATTCAAAAAATTTAAGACAGATAAGTTTGTCGCTATGCCCTTTCGTATTTTTGTAAAACGGATGAGTTTCTTAACTCTTGGGAACACAATGCATGGATATGTATTGTATACTTTTTAATAATAAAAATTAAACTGTTTAATATTTTGATCACAGCACCCAGAAAATCGAATGATTGCTATTAAAATTAAGAAATATCAAAACTCACTTCTATGTTTTCAGAGACAACATTTGGTCATGAACCCCTATAAAACAGAACCCATTTAAAATATCAGCTATAGGCATCATAAAGAAAGCGCCACAAGCAAACATTTTTCAAGGCCCAAGGTCAAACCAATAAAATAATGCTGTTAATTTTTAATTATATTATTTTGCAAAGTAGTTCGCAATAAAGGCCATAGGTTGGACGAAATGGGCTCGCAAGCCACGGGTTGTGTATCACTGCTTTAGACTTAATGAGAATAAAGAACACAAAAAACTTCAACAGTCTAGTAGTTATTCACCCAATCTTAAAAACAATACATTGTTTGGAATTCGTGAAGAAAACATCTTGCTAAAAATATTATTGTGTCTAGAAATTTGCAATTTGAGTCAATTTTCACAGATCTTTCAAAATCAATATAATGTAACGCCCAATATACATGGCCAGCAATGAAATACAATTAGCAGCCTAGTAGGGTTAGAAGAAGAGAGTTGCGGACCGCTAAGGCGGGAAAAACTTCACGGGCACTTCCGCCTGTGCTTACCCCTCGCTCGAGTGAGAAAAGTCATAATATACCTCACTGCTAGTTACGTGAACTTGTGCTTGAATCACTAATAAACAGTTATATACAAATTTAGAGGCTTTTACTCTTAGTTGACATCCCCCTACATGATAAGTTAATTATTGTTACACTATCTCACCGCATGTGCTATTCGTATTGCAGCGCTAGGAAATGTAGGCGCGTACTGTTTTTTCCTGTAAATGTCATGCTAATAGTAAAAGAACTTCGTTTTTTTTATTGTTCAACATCTCAGCTTCGCATTGATACAGCTGACTACGAAAGATGGTTTTTCATTACAAACACATGTTATTTACACTAAATGTCTTAAGAATAGCTGTCTAAAATATTTTTTCTGGTTAAATAGTGATAAACATTAAAATATTATATCTATTATCCTACGTAAAAATCATATTCTCTAGCAATTCATTATTCGTATTGAGTTTCCTCTAAAGCAGGCATAGTCACGGGGGGGGTGACAAACCTTGTCGTGTTTCTTTGAAAGTCATCATAGGAAAACCATAGATATTTCTAACTACACAGCCGTTCAATTCTTTTAGGGTTCTCAGTTTAAAAATAAAGAACACTTTGTTAAGGCGGGTCTCCTGCGAATGTTTTTTCGAAACATTGCACAAAACACAAACATTGGTTTTCATACACATTCCATCTCCTGCTAAAATGTATTTGTGTGGACAAGATGAGTTCTAGAATAATATTTTAAATGTACTACATATTTTTATAGGTCGGAGTAAAATATCACCGTTTTGTTTATTGGTTGAATAAAATACGAGTATATTTATCGATTAAGGGATCATCAGAGTGTGAAATTTTCGAAAAATCGTTTTTTTTTGCATCATCGGATAGTATACACTGTTATAAATATTCTCTCAAATTTTTAAACCGAAATTCGAATTATTTCGGTCACTACAGCATTCCAAGGGGGAACGGAGACATCTGGCGCGTCCGTCTCCCAATTCAATCGTTATTCTTTTGTCTTGTTCCTACCTGCGCGTGTACCTTCCTGTGGTAATTATAGTAAAGCTGAGGCCAATGGATTTCGGGAAAAATATTCTCATCCACCAGCGCTCGATGATGATATCCCAGAGGTTTTGAAGCCGATTTACGTAGATTTGACCACAGATGATTTGTTAGAGATGTATGGGCGCAAACACTCAAAACAACAATGAGAGTTTCAATCATGCGTGTGGCAACTCGCTCCTAACCATATATTCTGTGGGAAACAAACTGTGGAAATCGTGACGTATTGTGCAGCTTGTACGTTCAATGAAGGGTATGATCCAATATTGAAAATCCTAGAGACAATGGGGTGCACCTACAAAATATAAGGAGCGCATCGCAATTGCTGAACGCCGAAGCTCTCGGGACAGCAAAGAAGCCAGGACAGCTCGTCGAAACGAAATTTCTGCAGAAAATGAATTATTTCAGGAAGCAGAAGGAATATTGTATGGACCTGGCATCGCCGATTGATCGTAAGTAAACGATTTATCTGAAAATATATCACTCCAAACTTTTTTAAACACGTTTTTCTCGGAATGGTGTTTTTCAAAACGGTGTCCACTCTCGAAAGAAGAGTTTTCAAGCTATCCGTTTCAAAATTTTACAGACAATTATTCACGTCATTATCTATCGCGGTATGGAAGTTTTTTTTTTATCTTCCTAGATTTTCTACGAAAAACTATCGAAAAAAAAGGCTGAATTCGATAAGTTTTGTTCAAACCGCCGGCATTTTTTTCAAATTTCAAAAAAAAAAAGCTTCCATAGCCCAATAGAGGATTTTCTAAAAATTAATAATCTTTTTGAAATTTTTGTTTCAGATCAGGATTAAGGCCCCAATCGTGGACACCATACAGGACCTTTTTTTTCAAGCGGACTTTTCAATAATTTTTTACAATATTAAAAAATAAATAAATCAACAGACAAAAAAATATTTTGTATTCTTTATCACTTTTTTTTTTTTTTTTACATGAATACCGCACAAGAGTCCCAACTGCTCCCAACCGTCTGGAGCCAGTGAGACTATAGCATTCCCAATTAGGGAATGTTGTGAGGCTGAAGGTATTGGGGAGGGGAAGGAGAAGGGGAAGAGGAAGGTGGGAATATACCTGGCTATTCAGATCTGGTCACCAAACACGGCTAAAAGCCATTTCAAGCAACGTTTCAATTCTGAATGGTGGTCTTTCACCAGGGCGATACTGAGAGTATCTTCCACTCTGGAACATGCGCAAATATACTATATATTATTTTTAAATTAATTAATTGTGATACAACACAAATTAATTAAATAAAATTTACTTGCGCACGCCGGGATTTGAACCCGCGACCTTCGGATTCGTAGTCGAGAGCCTTACCCCTCGACCATGGAGGCCGTCAAAATCACTGCCTTGATCTGTAAAAAAAAACCAAACCGATTAGCTTATCCTAACCATAAAAAAAAAATCGCGAAAATCGGTGATTTTTCGGACGGTCACACTGTGATGATCCCTTAATGTATTCATCACAATGCGTCCTTAAAAAAATTCTGAATATGAGGGCTGCAATGATATTAGAAATAGCAGACAAAATAAAAGAAATCATAACAGTTAAATATTTTTTTATAATTACTGATATATAAGAAAACTTCTTATAATAACGTATTATAATCTCGCTCAGTACACATAACCTAAAAAACCCGTCCGATTTACGACGCATAGATAGATACGCACCGTGCGGTGGTTATTAAAAAAAATTATGAATCTTTCTCCCCTTTCTTCTCTTCAACGGCCTGGAGAATGTTTTCCATCGGCGACGGAAAGCAAAAACATTGTGTATGCACACACAAATGTGTACGGTAATGCCCCAATGTTTTGTGTGTTTGTGTAAAGGTATTCAAAAAACATTCGCAGGAGACCCGACCCGCCTTTACAATTCAATAATTTCCACATAAATAAGTAACCGACCAAGATCACGTTGCAACTTAGAAATCCCGAAATTTTAAACTAGTCTTTCTCAACACCATTACACCTTCGTGGTATAAAATACAAAATATATATTTTTTATTTAATATTAAATAAACAAAAACACTTCTCCACATTCATCATTCTGGTTTCGGGTGGGAGAGGAGTTGTTGGGGGACTTTACGGCCGGGGGGCGAGTGTGAGTTGGGGGGTGTTAAGCTAACAGGCTGGTGTTATCAGCTAGCTCCACTCGTGTTGTATTACCTAACTACCTTACACTGCCTTAACACTTTAAGGCCCTGTAGCCATGACATTAAAAAAATGAATGCCGAAATTTAAAAATAAAATTATCCCTCATGATAATGACTACATTAAATATTATTTGTACCCCGACTCTCTAAAAATCGATATAAATATTACTTTAAAATAGGGTTCGAAGAATATGTCGCGATATTATTCATTGCTAAAATATCGCGATATACTCGTAAGTAAGTCTCTGTTTTTATGGGATATTTCCGCGTTTCTCCGTATTCAACTTTACTGGAATTCCCGGACCACTGTCACGCGTTGTTATATGTTTGGAACTCATCTTCAAAATGCATTACCCTTGGTATGTCTTCGTTTTTTATGTCAACAAATTATTATTAACTGTTCAAGTATCAATAGTAACTCCAGAGAGATACTTTTCATCCATGCTTAAACTGTATTTTTAACAATTATTTTTATAAACAATAATTATTAGCCTGAAACACTCATCCAAATTGAAAAAAATAATTATTGTTTATAAAAATAATTGTTACCCTTTGCGCTATGCACAAAAATCTTGTCTTAAGTTTTTAAGAACTTTAGTTTATCAATTAATATGTATTTTTAACATTTATTTCCCTTTAGGCCGCTCTCTGACGGTCCGGTAAGGAATCGACATAAACCGGGTGCAGCAAAATTGCAGTAAATGTTTTGCAATGTCTCGCTCCATGGACTCTGGCGGGTCTGCGGTGATTTAGCTGCCAGTAAACTTTACTTCATAAAACCACGCTCATCACTTCAGTGGTAAATACAATTTCTATTCGTAATAAATATTATATGAAAAATATTTATATTACCTGATCATTGTATTATTACTACATCGGATTGTGTGCATTTACGTATTTTAAGTGACGACGCTTGTGGCAGTTGTAATGTATTTATGTTGCTACATTGCCAACTCAATCATTGGATAAATAAATTATTTTCCTATTTGCCCTCAAGCTTTCTCGGTCCCCTTTACTGCATATGCCGGTAATTTATAATTATAAAGGCGTGCATATTTCTCTATCTCCATTATAAGACGAACATTCATATCTCGCTCTATATGGCGCGTAAACGATCGAAACGACGCGTGTTAACCGAGAAGCTGTTGAATTGTTGTCCCGCTTGTGGTATACTAGAAGTACGTCGCGCCGCTCCCGCTTCCTCCCCGAGTCGTGACCTAGCGCAATAGAAATATATGGCGCAGCGCGCTGTCGGTATCACGCCTGAAGTTTATGTCGATTCCTTACCGGAGCGTCAGAGGGCGGCCTTAGAAAGTAAATATAACTTTTTCTTTTTCGGAGATTCTGATATTTATATAAATGTCATCACAATTGTGATGTTATAGGCCGTCTTTATTTGAGCTTTATCATATATTTTTTTCTCTAGACTTAGGTACCTACGTGATTTTGCCAGTTAAATCCTTACTTGAAAATAGGGTGTATTCCAAACGTCGCGGAATTGCTTCCTGCGTCCTATAAATGCTTACCATGCCATATCTACGGAGTTCTGTAATTGGTAAAGTAAGTTAACATTTTTCGTATGTATTTCCACAAATTAATTCGGTAATATTGATATTTTTCTCGGTGTGAAGGAGTTCATCCCCCATTATAAACCCGCCCCTGCTAGCTGCTTGGCAGGTACTTAGATAGGTGAAAAGCTAGGCGCATACATACCTATAGCTTCGCACCAGTTTTACACGATGGGTTTACATTTTCATGATATTGAATTTTGGTAGATGAACCTAGCGAGAAAACAGATTACGCAAAAAAAGGTAAACTAAAACAAAATATGGACATCAATTTTCTAATGCGATTCTTTCGGATTACCGACCTACCTACTAATAAACTAATGGTTAATTTTGGAAGTCGGGTTTGTCGCAAATCGTTAATCGTTAGGTAGGACTTTGGAAAAGGTCTTTGACATTTTCTTGTTGGTTGTCAAAATTTTGCATTGAACTATTATCAACAGTCACTATTTTTACTTTAATCGATTAATAATGGAACTAGGGAAATGTGTTTTGGCGCTGTTGGGAGAATTTCGAGCAAGGAAGCTAGTGTCCAACTTAGTAGACGCTTACAAACGAACTGTTGAAATGACTAGTACGTAGTTTATGTTAACAGATATTATTAATTTCTTAACCTATTTATACATTTTTTAAAATATTTATGACTATTTTGAAACAATTATAACCGTGTAAATTCTGATTTGAGGTTCTCCTTGACGACCGAATTGGACAGTTTATTAGTAAAGAAAGAATAACACCAAAATGAAAAGGAAAAACATCGTAAATCGTAGTTTAATATTTTTATTCTATTTGTAAATTTGATCTGTGAATTTGATTTTGTTTAGTTTTTTTTTTTATTTTTTTTATCAAACATCTGATACATTGTTATTTCTATACACAAATTTCAGAAGAAAAACAATTGTCTAAGAATATGATGTAGAACTATCTCCTTTCGGAAAGTACCACTGATTTCTGAACACCGTTTGGTTAAAGCAAAAATATGCACTTTGACCATTGTGCTTTTTAAACTTCATTCATCTTCCTATTAGCCATCCTGCCATAACGTTTTAAACGATCGCAGCGCCCTCATTTTTTGTCTATACTATTAAATGTCGTGTATTCGAGCTATTAATTCGACACACATCGAACGTTCTATAACCTCGACGTTCTGAGCCCCGGTTGTCATAATATTCTTGCTGTCATGATTTCCACTACGCCCATCGCTTAATTAATCACCATAAAAATTTTCGCAGACATTAATTTACCGTAACAAAAAAGTTTTAATTACCGCAACCAATCTGCCAAGGGGATTAATTTTTAATTAGTGAGGAAATGATGTAAGGGCTGAGCAGCGGACACTTTTCGGTGGTAAAGTCATACCTTTAATCCTGACAAGAACCGAAAAATAAAGATTACAAAATTTATAACCATCTCGGTTTTTTTAAACACAATTTTAATAAATGTATTCATTTAAATAAAAATAACAATATTGTAGCAACTTGCACATTGCAAATGTTGGTACCTACCAATTGATAACACAAAATACAAGTACATATCATAAAATACATTTTAGCTTTTTTTTTAGAATGAATACAGGGGGTAAGGGTAGGGGTAGGGTTGGGGCGGCGGGTAGGGGTAAGGGGTAGGTGGGTAAATGTAGGGGTAGGGGGATAGGCAGTAGGGGCAGGGGTAGGGTAGTAGGCAGGGTAGGGGCAGGCAGGGCAGTGGCAGGGCAGGGCAGGGGCAGTGGCAGGGGCAGGGCAGGGCAGGGCAGGGGCAGGTGGCAGTAGGCAGTGCAGGGGCAGGGCAGGGGGCAGGCAGGGGCAGGCAGGGCAGGGGTCAAGTAGGCAGGGCAGGGGTAGGGTATGGGTAGGGGTAGGTAGGGTTAGGGGTAGGGGTAGGGGGGGGTAGGGGTAGGGGTAGGGGTAGTGGTAGGGGTTGCACATCAAAAACTCAAACTTTTCTCCAATAATAACCCCGGGCGACTCCAGGTACTACAGCCAGCATTTTATAATACAATTATTGTCTAATAATTTTCGAAATTATTATTATGTACATTTATTTATACTAAATTATCAACACTATAAACACTTTAGAATATTCTAAATATTTTTGTTTTATTTACATTTATAACTATACATATTGTAGATACCTTCTTTAATCACTGATAAATAATTAACATTATGTTACGTTATTTTATTCTGTACCCAGTTGTAATAAATGAATATGTTATTTCGTTTTATAATTGTGTAGACTGCCAGAAATATTGCATTCAACTATATAGGTACCTAATAACTACGTGAAACTAATACGTTAGTATAGCTTGACATTCAATTGAAGATAATTACTACGACATTTCATTACCATGTCATTTTTACATATTCGCGTTTGGCAGTTCGTTTTAAAGAAATAACAATAATAAGTAATTAAAAAAATTTGATCTGCGAATTTGATTTTGTTTATCTAACGTCTAATACATTGTTATTTCGATACGTAAAATATCAGAAATTCAAAAAATAATCGCCTTTCCATATTATTATCCTTGCAAAGGGTTAAATAATAAAAAAAGTCTAAACACAAAATTATCTCAGAATATGATGTAGAATCATCTCCTTTCGAAAGTATAAATAATTTCTGAACATCGTTTGGTTAAAGTGAAAAATATGGATTTGGACCATTTAGTTTTTTAAACTTACTTTGATTTTCCTGTGAGTCATCTTTGTTTTACCATTTAAAACCTTTAAAACGATCGCAGCGCCGTCAATTTTTGTCTACCTTAAAATGTGAGCGTATACCAATATTTTCAATCAAATTACAGACCAGCTGAATTTTATATTTTTAATATAATGTAATAACGGATGGCTCAGTATTAAACTGGAATAAGTCCGAAAAACCAAAAATGGCACTATGGGCATTAAAATATTCGCCAAAAGAAGCTCTTGCCAATTTTAAATAGAAACATTTTTTTTTATGTTTGAATCTTTGAGCTTAAAAACCATTACGAAAATCTTTGAACATTCGTTTATACAGTTTTATACAAATCTATTTCGAAATATTTCCATTTAAAACCGACTGTTGTCCAATGCACTTCAAATTCGAACAGAAAAGGCAGTGAAAACTAATTGAAATTTGACATTTTTGGATACGATATTAACTTTATAAACATTCACCAATTCGTCAAGACCAACCAGACAAACCGATTTTTTTCATTTTCCCGCATGCAGGACCAATCTTAAGATAAATTCTCCAATTCCTCGTATTTGTGGGAAATATAACGTACAATTTCACAATATCGACATTCTTCACAATACGCTCTCAAAATATCGAACCGAAGTAATAAGTACTACCGCAAATTGATGCACTAGTATAAAATATTTCCTGTCCCGATCCTATCTTCCTCTTCCTCTCCCTCCTTCCTAACTATTTTGTTTTTTTCTTTATCTTGTTAGCTTCATAAATAAAACATCTGTATTTAACCACTGTTAGCACAAGAAATTTGTTGGCTTACCTTTTGTTAAATTTCCTTTGTATATATATACGAGTATATTTGTATTAAAAGCTGTTCGTTTCTTACAAATAAATAAATACATATACAAAATATTGATTATCTCAAAACAACAGATTTTGACTTGTATCAGTATGATACTGGGCCATCAATACATATTTTTTAACAAATTGGAATGAACAAATATGTCCAGGTGGTCTTAAATATATCATATAATAATCAATGTAATTATATGACAAAACCTTCCAATTTCTTTTAAAGTATATTTATTTACAGTTTCTTAAAATAAGTTATATAAAAATTCTTGTATTTACACATTACATATATATAGAACTATAATTTATCACGAATTTCTTAAACAACGAAACTATTTTAAGTGTCGTTTCCATCCCGAGATATGATCATTTGAATTTTCAATTGACAACAACATGCAACTACGCTCAATCATTATAAAACATTATTGTTTCGATCTGATTATCAAAAATGATAACATTTTTGTCTTTTAAAAAAAGAAAAAATGACAAAAGTTGACATAGAATTTCCAATAGAACAAGTTTCTAAAATGGGTGAACAATATTACAAAATCGCAAACAAAGCTTTTAAAACACCTACAAAGGCTAGTTCACAACAAAATATTGATCATTTCATTTGCACAGGTAAAATTACTGTTAAAATATAAATAACATTATATTATCTTGATCAACTGGGCACCTGCCAAGAAATTATCAATAGTAGGTAGGTATGTAATTTTTAAACAGAATTTTTTTAATGATTCGTATTTATGTAAATTGTTTTTTTCAGCTTACAATTTAAAATATTCTGTTTTAATTGGCCGCAGCTATTACTAACGATAAAAATACCACATTTCCATCGAGTCACGTTTCCATCAAAAATCATGTTTCCATCAAAAGCCATTTTTCAATTCCATCAACTGCCACGTTTACGACAGAAATTATCTGTCCATCAATCGCCAAATTTTCATCAACGTTTCCATGAAAAGTAACATTTCATGTCGTGTTACCACACATGAGTAATAACAATAAATCAAGTTACAGAAGAAATTGATATATTACATTGTTTGTTAAAAAGTTAATGGAACGCCATTATGACAATTAGTAATGGAACAGCAATGACGCAAAAAATGTAAATTGAGGTTCTTGGTTCACATTCCGAGATCACCACGAATTCTTCATTCCACAAGGAGTCGTTGTCTCGTAACGGGACCTCAAACACAACCTGAAAATAGAAACAAAAGTCAAACGTTTAACAGTTAAGTTGTACCCCAGCTTTGAAGGATATTTCCATAAAGCGACCTTACGACTGAAGAAGATTAAAAATTACACGGTATCACATGCACGACTACTTAAAGCAACGAGGATCTCAAAAAGGAGGAGGAAACCTAAGATGCCTCAATACACCAAAAAATCAGCCAATTATACTGGATACCGGTCAAGAAAGTGGAGAAAATGGAGCACATCTCAGCACCCCAAAAAAACATCTCACTAATATTTTGAGTTGTGTAGGACTATTCAAAACAACTGACTTGCTCAACAATCCAAAATCAATCATTCCAGTTGTTATCATACTGCGCACTAAACTAAGAGCTCTGTAACGCTGTCTCACGAAAAACGAGGAAGCATAACACGGCAATTACATAGATCTATTAAAGAGCAAGTGACGAAACACTTTAAAGTATTAAAAAGTTCTTAGGGGTAAAGAATTTATGGGGAAAGAAGAAAAATAATTAAAGAACAAGACACATGCAACAAATTAGTTTCTTTGTACCTTTTCACCGCTGAAGAAGGCCAATGGCATAGCGCACTTGTCTGTCGAATTCTTGCATTCCATTAGAGTATCCTTGAGATCATACATGGTCTTCATCATGTCGAACTTCACGCGGATGTAGTTAGTCTGCACCTCGTTCTCGCTATTGAAGACGAAGAAGTAGTAGCCGTTTGTTGGAACCCTGAGGAAAATAAATGGCTTAGTGTTAATCAGTCAATTTTCCGAATCACGGTTAGCAAAGTGTAAAAAGTCGAATATCTTAGCTGGTTTCGTTTCATTACATGAAATGAACATTTTTGGGTGTTCGATTTTGATAGATCTTGAATAATTCACTTTTAAAATCACTGGAAACGTGAGCATTATGATCTTCAATTTGGATTCTGTAACTTGAAAGACTTTCGGAAAATTTTCCATCAAGTAAAGGTCCTTTAATCCCTCAAACCTAACAAAGTCACCCAATTGAACGTTATTATGAAGTTTAAAATAACTGGTTCTCATGCTGCTGGCATCATCTTTGAACGGCTTTTTCGTCAATACTGATAATTCCTCCGAGCAGGCTCCTCTGTAGTACCTAAGAAATTGGCTCGACATTCATACATTTTGTATCTTCATTAAAGATAGCAATCGTTCTGTTAATAATGAAATTTAAAACGTACGAAAGGGTCTCTTTGAATAATTCAAGCAAGTTAATCTTGTCGATGATAATAATTTCAACATCTCGACGGCCTCCATGG
The DNA here is from genome assembly GCA_022606495.2 of Halesus radiatus. NCBI lineage: Eukaryota > Metazoa > Arthropoda > Insecta > Trichoptera > Limnephilidae > Halesus > Halesus radiatus. The sequence continues at coordinate 98,837 of JAHDVE020005865.1, read as the reverse complement.
TCGAGGGGTAAGGCTCTCGACTACGAATCCGAAGGTCGCGGGTTCAAATCCCGGCATGCGCAAGTAAATTTTATTTAATTAATTTGTGTTGTTTCACAATTAATTAATTTTAAAATAATATATAACATATTTGCGCACGTTCCAGAGTGGAAGATACTCTCAGTATCGCCCTGGTGAAAGACCACCATTCAGAATTGAAACGTTGCTTGAAATGGCTTTTAGCCGTGTTTGGTGACCAGATCTGAATAGCCAGGTATTTCCCCACCTCCTCCCCTTCCCCTTCCCCTTCTCCTTCCCCTCCCAATACCTCCAGCCTCACAACATTCCCCAATTGGGAATGCCATAGTCTCACTGGCTCCAGACGGTTGGGAGCAGTTGGGACTCTTGTGCGGTATTCATGTAAAAAAAAAAAAAAAATCTAACCTGTAAGTGACAGTGTTAGCCCTAGAAGCCTCGGCATGATCGTCTATCCCAAAGGCTTCGCAGGATTTGTGCGGTGTCAGTGGAAGGTTTAGGATCAGCCCATCACATTCCAAGAGAGCCTCCTCACTCGAGGAAAAAGAAGACCAGAACTCAGAGTGGGACATGTCATTGGCAGTGGTTTCGTTCAGCCGCACGTGATGATCAGCAATTCCATCGGGCTCGAAACCCTTAAAAAGATACCAAGAGTTTTCAATTGAGTCTAATCGATGTATCATCACGAGTATTGTGATGTACGATCAACAATATTGATTAAACGATATTTTTTCTTAACAAACCTCTTCTACGGCTGCGTTTCCTTTCTCGTCGTGTTCATTAAGCTCCTGCCTCAAAGTCTGCTCAATCAGTAACTCTCTTTTCCTTTTTTTAACTGGTTCATCTTTGAGCTTTCTGGCTTTCCGTTCTGAAAAAAAAAATACAATCAGTTAAAGCTCTCATTTTACTTGAGTAATTATTTGGCTTGATATATTATATTGTGTTGGTTTTCATTTTGATATCTAGTTTTTCGTTAACCTTTTCTGATCTTCTTTTGCTCTTCCATGATTTCCTGTATTAGTACTCGTAGTGTTTCTATTTTCTTGTCAGCCACGTCTTCTTCGGATACCGTTTTGGGTTCTTCAGTCAAGCTAATATCTTCACTTAAGTTTTCTTGACTATTTGTTGTATTCTGTGAAATTTAAGTAACGAAAAAAGAGATATTAAAGATTTTTGAAGAAAATATTTACAAATGCCTAAACAACGTCTACTTCATTGATCACGTTTTAAATTTCGTCATTCAGAAAATCTGGGTAAATTTCATGAACACGGATACCAATGTTTGAGAGCTTTCGCTGTTTCAAACAGCAAGATTTTCTTCGATTAGTAAAGATTAATAAAATATTTTCAAAAAAATAAAGCGTCTAGTAATCTTTATCATTTTTACCTGTGTTGGCTTATTCCTATTTGGTGAAACATCACTTGCTAGTTTTTGATTCAGTCGGTCAAGTACATTTTTACCTCTCACTCCAAGGCTACTCAGTTTGTTGAAGATGTCCTCAAATATTTCGCTGGACGATTGTTGGACCCCGTTAATTTCGGCCACGTCTTCGTCAAACTCTCTTCTTAACTGAAAAAAAATAATTCTGAAAAATGAAAAGTGCTGCATGATTGGGAATATAAACGTCCTTCTAATCTCGCTGGTTTCCTTTTTTCGGGATGTACAAAGTAACCAAAATGGGTATTTATTATTTTTTAATTGATCAATTGTACTTATCAAGTTACTTTAATTTTCCCATTTGGGGATAGTTGTGAGGCTGCAAAATGTGGAAGAGGGGAAGGGAGGGGTGGAAAAGGATGGACGAAAAGGCTATCAGATCTGATCCCTAACAAGCCTAATACAAAAAAATCTAATAAAAACCCATTTAAAGCCACATTACGATACCGAACGGTGTTCTCTCTCCAAAAATACTGAGATTGAATCTTTATTTCTAGAGGGGGGTTCATTAATGTGAATATATTATACATTATACCTCTAGATTGAACATAAAAAGGAAAAGGATAAAAGTTGCGAGATTTCTGACTTTACCGGTAACTACAGTTGCTAAACTAAGTAATAATTAACACACTTTGAGCGGGAAGGGCATTTTTACCCACGCGGCCGACTGGTGCTTATCGGCGGGACGGGTAAAATTACCCTTTACGCCGGCTCCACTTTAAAGACGAGAAAGGTAAAGTTACCAGATTATTTCACCCGACTATTTAATTTTACGCTTGAAGACGTTCCAGACTACACACACATATACAAAAATATAAGATAAGCCGTCGTTTCTTTTACGTACACACATACTCCTGCACAGCTCAATGCGCGTAATAATTAATTTGTGCCGAGTCAATTATTCAGTGAATCATATCTGCCTTCTTTCCATATTTGATTATTCTTTGATGGGTGAGTAGAATGGCAATTTTATCGTGTTAAATTTCATAGATTTTTTGTTCGTGGTACTGGGAACAGGAGTACCTTTTTCATTTTTATGACGTGTTATAAACTCATTGGACCTGTACTCTTATGAGATAATCCCGAGGATGTTATTACAATAATCATTTCTTGAATGAAAGATAACACAAAAATTCCTTAGCAATTGGGTGTATTCCTGGCACTCATATGTGGTAAGTGCGTATACGAAATTTCATAAAAAAATAGTCGATGGTTTAGAGCAATTTTTGTAAAATTATTTTTTATTGCATTTTCGGATGGTTTTGCCCGCTGCACGCACCTGTGACGGTGTAGCGGCCGCCCGCTCAAACTTGCAAATATTATGAAGACAATGTAAGACAACTAGATACTTGAAACAAAAAAAATGCAAGCCATTTCAAAACAGAAAACCCTAGTGAGGAGAACTGTGAGCACTGTGACTTTATTCTTATACTATAAATACTTTGTTTTTTTTTTGAAAGTGAAACTTTCGCCGTTTTCGTTATGATATATCTCTGTACGTTAATTTAATTTATACGTGCTGAAGACTGAGTTTAATCGAAACTAATCGATATTGCATAAAAAAAATAAAAAAGTGGCTTTAAACAAAACAATTTTTTATTTAAATTATAATGTCAAGCAACAAAGTGATTGCTTACTTCGATAAACACAATAAATAAACAAAATATGCATAATACATTATACTTATATATTCCTTACATAATATGCCTTATATAAGATGATCATGGCCTCATAAGCGTTTTGCTAAAACCTTGAAAAAAAACTTTAACTAAATTAGAAATTTGTGACATTACAAATCAAACGAGGCCATCTCTAAAAATTATGTTTTCAGTCATTTTTATTGTGTTTTAAAATCAAAATGTTTACATTTACGTCATTACGCTTACGTGGACATACATTTGATTTGTAACGTCAATTATTCTTAATATCAAGTCAATTAAAAATATGTATATCTTTATCTTACTTTATCAACGGAATCTTCGGTAGCATTTAGTTGAATTTTGTCCTGCGTTCCAGAGACGTGTGTCTTTTTATCAATTTTCATAACGCTATCAGTTACTTTAACATTATTTTTCAGTTGTATAAGTGTGTCAGTTTTATTTTGAGCCATTTTTTCTTCAACCGGGGACCTTTCTTCAAGATCTGCAAACAAATCATTAAAAAAAACCTTGAATTTAGCAGATTACAACGTCGTTTGCGAACACCTAAACAATATAGAAAGAGATTACATCAAGATATCTCGTGATTAGACACAAAGGAGATGATTTTTTCAACGATAAGTCAACTTAATTTGATTGATTAGCGAATTTTTGCAATACAAACTCGAGCTTAACAACAATACTCGTATATTATCTAGTTTTTTTTTAAATATGTAGACATGCTCGTAATTTGTAATTTATCGGTTAATGGCACACATTTGAGACAATAAATATTCTAAAAAAACTCTGTACCTAAGTTTGTGTATTCCACTTTGCGTGAAGTTTGTGAGTATTTTTTTTTTAAATTTTTAATAATTTAATGAAAACAATTATTGTTAATTTGATTAAAAATGACACCACAAAGTATTTATTATTCAATTTAAAAAACGGTTTATTTATAAAAAAAGTTCTGAAAAGTAATTATTATTATGCATGACAACTGATTCCCCTTCCAAGGCATTATCAAACTTCGGAAAAGCCACTCAGAAATGAATAATTGCTAATAAAATAGAAAATATTTCATGAATTTCATTATTCATGAATTTCTATTATCTGTTAAGTTTTTCATGTGTCATTTTTCATTTTTTTTTATTTTATTTCTTTTATTTTGATGTTTTTTTTTTTAAAATATTTTATTTTTTATTTTTTTATTTTGTTTTTTTTATTTTATTTTTTTTATTTCTATTTTTTTTCACATTTTCTTCTCATATGTTTTTATATTATTATTTAACCTTTTTTATTTTTATAATTATTATTATTATTATTATTTTATTTTTTTAAATTATTTTATTGTATTCATTTCTCTATTTATATTGTATATATTTCATGTGATATGGCAGACTGGGTTTGCACTACCCACCCAGTCCTGCTGGATTAAAAACTTAAATAAATAAAAATAAATTATAAGCACCTATATAGAAATAATATAAATCGATCGTCTTTAAGTGGCTATTCCACAATTTGATAATGCCTTCGGAAGGCGAAACAGCTGTCACGCGTATTAATAATTACTCAGCAGAACTTTTTTATACATAGACCGTTTTTTTGTAAAATTGAATAATAATAATTATTGTAAATTTTGTTTTCAACTTTAAATAAAAATGGAGTTGCACAAATTAAACTTGAAGTTCTATAAATGATCTCATTCGGGACAATCGGATTGCGCAAAAAATCACTCGAGACCAGAAATGTTTTTTTGTAAATTTTTGCCAAATCCCTTCCTAATATCATTCAATGAAATCTTGCATTTATTGCAAACCCCGAATATGCGCAATAATATATTTCACAAAAAGAATAAAGCTTTTTGAATAACATCTTTGGCACACTGGAGAAAAATAGAAGAAACCTTATATAAAATTGTTCTAGAGTTGACAGGTCTTTGAAGAAAATTTAGACATAATCTAGAGTGGTATTTGAATACACTTGGAAGTTTACTACAAACCTTTGAAAGATAAAAAGGCCCCTTCGCCCTCGTTGATATTTGTGTCCCTGTGACGGTGCACCAGCTGCGGCACCGGGACGATGTAGCTTGGTCTCGCATGGGCTACTTTTGCCTTCTTCTTCGTGTCCTGCTTGAACCTCAACTGACCCAAAATTTTCTTCAGCATCTATTGAATAAAATTTAATAATAAAAATCCATTTACTATTCATTAATAAACATACAATCTTATATGATGTTTGATTATGCTAAGAATTAAGAGAAAGAAAACATGATAAATAAAATGACGGCAAATATTACCTGAGAGTCAGGGGTGTCTTTCTCGTCACTCCGGCCCGTGAAAACTTCTTCAGTTCTATTCAACTGCTCCGCTGGAATTCTTGGTTCGTGAAATTTAACCCCGACAAGATGACGCGTCATGTCCTCTTAAAAAATACAAAAAAAAAATCATTTAATTTTAATAAATATTTTTCTCCACCGTTATAGATCAAATGTACTATACAAAGTCATTAATAAAAACAGTGAAGAGAATTCGCCCTAGGATTATACCTTGAGGTACACCGGATAAACGGTCAACTAATCGAAACCATGAAAACAAAAAATATAAGTGGTTCTAAAATTGAACCCTGGGGCACGCCAGAAAAAAACGAAAAACTTAGCATAATGAAGATTCTGTGCGTTATGTATTGTAATTTCGTTTTTTTTCTTACTCTCTTTTCCTTTATAAGAGAACTTCTTCTTCTACAATAAGAGATCAGAGAACATTAAATTTCTTCAAAACTATTCTTGAGTCATTTAAACATGAGTTAGTCCACACCTGGTCTATTTGTGGGCTGGTCAGCAATCAGCTTCTGAATGGTTGCATTATCCAGTTTCCCTCCGTTAGCTCTCAAAATCTCTTCAAGTTCTTCGGAGGAGTCATCGCCAATGTAGGCACACTCCTGCAGATGCTTGTGACCGCGAATCATGATGAGAGAAGCCCCTGGCCATCTGAAATGAAGACTAACATCAATCAACAATTTAATTCTTACACCACTGCGCTGATTGCCTGTCGTCATAGAGATTCTAATATTGAACGTGCTTACCGATATAATCTTTTTTTGTTTTGTTTTATAGCATTTTCTGTTTTTATATTGAATTAAATCTATTAATTAACTGGATTTTATTTATTTACAAATGTGTGTTATAAATAGTTTACTAATAAAAATACAGTATCAAGTGCAAAAACCGAACATTTCTGGCATACATCCCTTTGCTTGAATTTAGCCTCGGAGTCAAGGCACCAGAGGTCGCTAGAAACATTTGTGCCATTTACGGAAGGAATGCAATCGAACTGTAAACAAAACAAAAGGGGCAATTCGTGATCTGTATTATGGGTTTATTTCTCAACAGTCTTATTCTCCTTATCATGCTCCATCACATCACACTCCTCCACACATTTTATATTTTTCGCGGTCTTTCCAATAATCTCTATACATAAAATTGAATGTTTGTCTGTGTGTCCTCGATTTTCTCAGGTTTTGCTGAAAATAGCACAGTTCGTTCTCATTAGTGCCGGGACGGTTTAAAGAGTAGTTTGAATGAAATCCAATTTGTAAAACTGTTGCTATAACGTTTTAAAATTAGTATGAAAAACATTAACTCGTCATGTTGTACAGCGCCCTTGAGGTGATTTTTCACAAAAACGGCGCTATATAAATCATCCAAGTATTATTATTATTAAGGTTAGCCAATAGATATACTGCTCTGGTTAGCCACAGATTATATAGGTATTCAAAAGAAGATATTTTGTTTAGGTAGAATATTTTCAAAATGGAAAACACAAATAGGTACCTAGTCAAGAACTTTATTATTTAGATATATTTTGAAAAACTAAATGCTTGAAATGAAATAAAATTTTCGAATTAAAGTTTTTTTGTTTAGAGATAATAATAGTCATCACATTTGCTGCCAAATCAATTATGGCCCTCAAACGACAGGGATGAATGCACAACCTCATAACTTTATTCCAAAAAATTAAATTAAACCCGAGCAAGGCCCGGTACACATCAGCTAGTATTTAAAAAAACTTAATTTAATAACGACGTTCTTAAAAATTGGCATGAGGACTTCGTCATCTCCAAACTATTGCAATTCTTCAACCTTAGATTCGATAAACTGGCAGATCGTTGGAAATTAATCATAAACAATGCAAGCGATATTTATTTTACTACGAACTAATGTATTTTATGGACGCCTGTGCACGTAGAAAAGTCTTACGTGTTTTGTTTGAAAACCTTCAGCAGCGCGGTAATAAATCATATTTTCAGAAATTCGGCTAAAAAAATACTCAGAGATTTTGGATAAATTTAATCATCTGTTAATCAGCTAGCTGCCTTAAATCAATCAATTCATAAAACACTGGGCTTAGCAAGATGACACAAATCCTGTTATTCGTAGATTAAATACGGGCAATAAATTCATAATACATTTTATCTTATATTGGCGGCGAGAGAAACTGGTTACATAATCTTTTGACGGGATAAGGAATAATGATTAATTTAACGAATTTCTATACTTATGTTAAACATGTTAATAATGTTACGTATCATCTTCTTTACTCTCAATATGCGGTGCAATCAGGAACTAAAATTCATTTATTTATATATTCATAAATAAAAAATAATAAAAAAAGCCACTCATCTCACTAGGACAGTCCTGTGTTGAGATGAGCGGCTTTACAATTTTAGTGAAAGGATATATTATGTATATATATATTTTTACGTATCATCAAAAAATCTACAGTAAATCTTTAAGTTGGACTGTACATTTATAGATTACAACAATAATAATTTCATTATAACCCAAATAACTCTCATAAAGTATCTGTGCTCCGATTAGCCACAACCATAGGGTGACCATATTTTTGTTAACAAGAAGTAGTGAGTAAATAATAATAGGTAAATAATAATAAGTAAATAATAATCAGCAAATAGTAATAAGTAAATAATAATAGATGAATTAAAATAGTAGTAATTTAAAAGTAATTTTAGCAAACCTCCATACAAGGGTCCAAAACCTTATAGGAATATTTCAACACTAAAATTATTATACTCTTCAGTAGTTCTTAGTCAAGTCGAATATATTTCTTCTACATGGTTCCCCCACTATAAAATTTAATAGGATTCCATTGAAAAAATTCAACGTAAATTTCTATGATATGTAAACGTAAATAACTATAAACTCGGATTACCTATTGAAACTATAAATTACAATTACACAATGAAAGAACTAAAATTATTAAAACTCTCAGATAGAAGACTTGTTTCGGGCCCAACTTTTATTTTCAAAATTGTTAATGCTATTATAGACAGCCCCGATATAGTCAGCTTAATTAAATTTAATATTCCAACTAGAACTACTCGATCTAAAATCTTATTCAATTGTAACAATAATTTCAGGACCGAGTCATTCAAAAATTCACTTATACCTAGACTTCACGTAGAAGTTAATACTTTTTCATATATAGTAGATATGTTCAACTGGTCGGAATACAACTACAAACAGACGATTATTGAACACATCCTCAACAATTATTAAGATACGTGTCTAGAGTATAAGTATCAGTGAATGTGAGGTATTTTTTGTATATTCGTCTCCGTTTGTAATTATTTGGAATAGTACTTACACGATGTTATCGCTGAATTTGTTCGTGAGACAAATGAAATATTTAGTTGCTGTATTTCATGAAGGCTATCTATTTCATCTGTGTTCCTACTGTGATGTGTTTTGCGCCTGTGTGCCTATTGAAACTAACAAAATATGTAAAAGCCCATATGGGCGTATATAATATAATAAATAAAAGTAGTGTGAAATCTGACTTTCAGTTGTAAATCAGAGATACAGACACTCTTAAATCGAAAAAAATCGAAATTGCTATTAAAGGCTCCAAACCAGTCGATTCAAATGCGATTTTGAATTTAGACTATTGAAAGTTTTTTTAATTTTTCTATGTGGGTACCGCACAAGAGTCCCTATTGCTCCCAATCGTCTGAAACCACTGAAACTATGGCATCCCTATTGTGGTATTTTGTGAGGTCGAAGGTAGTGGGGAGGGGAAGGAGGTATAGAAGAGGAAGGTGGGGAAGTATCTGGCTATACAGAACTGATCACCAAACACGGTTAAAGCCATTTTAAGCAACGCACTAAAAGTAATCAAAAAATTAAATATGCCATTTTAAAAATTGATTAAGTGAGTCATTAAAAATGTCTATTTCATCATTAGACTAGTTTGTCATGGTTCCTGATTCCACGGTCCGATAGATTTCAGTGGTCGTATTATCATATTATTTACGGCAAACTTGGCAAAAAATTACGTAAGAAATAATTTCTCCATCAGAATTCATATAAATTCATGTCAAGATACAAATAATGTCACATATTAAGTTGCATTGTAATGGTATTATGCAATCTAGTCAATGTCAATACCTTTTTTGCATTAAAGAAACTCATTAACTCTCATCGATATTGCTATTTTAAATTGTAAAACTTTTCAACTTAAAATATTATTAAATTTACTTATTTTTAATACTTTTTATCAATCCAGCAGTTTTATTTACCCACGATGGCGCTTATTCTTGCTTTGTTTGTATTAATATTGATTTAAGACATTTTACAAAAAAAGTTTGCCTAACGGGGGCTTGTTATTCAAAACTTTATCCTAAATTTACAGTTAAGGTTAGAATATATATATAAAATAAAAACATGTGTAACAAACTTAAGCATACACATTTCTCAAGAATCCTAATCAAAATATTTCTACAAAAATATAAAAAATAATAACATAAACGACAATAATAAATCGAACATAAAATAATATTTCCTTATTATCTAATGCAAATAGTTTCTTTCAGCTAGCCAAGTTTTCAACAGGGAGCGAATGAACGAAGAAAGGAGTGTAAGAAGAATGTATGACGCGAATGTGAATGGAAGAAGAAGCCGGGGACGCCCGAGGAAGACATGGCACGATCAAGTGAATCAAATACTTGAGTCGGGCCATGTCAGAAATCGGAATAATAGAAGAGAATGTATGAGACGATGTATGAATGTGAATGAAGCAAGAAGTGTATGCCAAGATCGAGTTGTTTGGCGGTACGTCCTCTCTGCCTAACCCTGCGGGGAAACGGCGTGATGGTTAGTTAGTTAGTTAAGTTTTCAATATATCTATTAACTCTTTAGTTTTAACACAGTATTTGTTTTTGTTACAGCGAGTAACATTTTTAAACAGCTAGGAATCATGTGATCTAAAGTTCTTTGTCCATATTTGTTTGTATTCTTAGGAACCATTAGTCCTCCATTAAAATTGAGACGAGTATTGTAAGTGTGGTCCAGTATATTTGTATTATATATAGGGTTATTAATGTGCTGAAACGTAATTTATTTACCACAGAATTGATCTAACTGAAAGAATTTTGAGACTGATAAAAGTATGGAATATTATGCCTTTGTTCGTATACACATTTATCAGTTAATTATTTAGCCAATGAATTTTGTACTGATTGAACATGATGGGTTTTTGTTTTACAGGAAAGTCCCCAGGCTGTAATTCCATACCTTATAGTACATTCCGCTAATGATAAATAAACTATTCGAATTGTACAGATTGGAACAAAGAATTTTATTTTAAATAATCTACTATCAATTGATCTTAGCCGTACACAAACCTTATTTATTTGTAAATTTCACTTGAAAAAACAATCAATAATGACACCTAAATAAACATATTCTTTCACAAGTTCAGTTGTTTACAGATGTTCTTAAAATTTATCGTTGTTATTCTACATGCTCATAAGGGCTCTTTATTGCTTAGACATTTCTCATTTCTCATATGACAGTTATTATTACTATATATTTTGTCTGTTATATGTGTGTTTGTTTTGTACATAAATCTACAGTTTTATTTCTAACTTGATGGAATTTTGCACTGACGTTCAAAATAAGAGGATAAATAGTGGGTAGTGGGTTGGGTAGGGGTAGGCGTAGGGGTAACACATCACAACCTGAAAACTTTATTCCAAACCATTCATAACCTCGGGCAACGCCGGGTGCTTGAGCTAGCATATATATAGAGAAGAGCGTCTCTGTGTTTGTTTTTTATACAAATCTATTCTTAATTTTGCACACTTTACCTTCAAAACAAGAGAAAGGTCACTGTCTACATACAATTCCTAAAAACCACCCCCACCCCTCTTTCCCACCCCTTGAATTAGAATTTTTGGTATTTTTTGTATGGAATTTTGCGTACTTTCAAAATAAGAGGAAAATTAATGGTTCAAAACAAATTGTTTGTTTTATTTAATAATATGTCAAACCACAAAGTAATTCTATGAAAACATTAATTATCTATTACAGCTCAATGCTCATTATTTTGTCATATTTTTATTTATTTATTTATTAGTGTAATAAATTATTTATTAAGGTATAATAGATCAGTAAACCTTCAGCATAGTAATATCAAACATGGATTAATATCTCTACACATTAATAATCTTCATGTCACTTTTGTAGTTTATGAGTTTTTGCAAATAATATTTAATGTATGCACATACAAATATGGAACTTTCTGACAGATTATTATTGTATTCTAAAATGAGATAAGGAAAACACGTGTTTAAAGTGTATTCACTCAAGTCACCAGTTGATTATTGTTTCGAGAATCTACCGAAAGAGAGCCTCTTCAAGTACACTAGGTTCCCTACGTACACCGTAAATTCCTACGTTTTATCATAATATCTCAAAAATAATTTGCACCTAATCATGTAATGCTATGGATATGTAAAATAAATTCATGTGACTGGATGGTGCAAAGGCAAACACTGCACTCTCGGACATAAGGAATTAGAGGGAAACAGCAGGAATCCAGCAGGAGTGGAGGCGGCTAAGGCTAAAGCTGGGGTTTCCTAAGAAAGCGGTGCTGTTATCTAGCGGCCATAATATAGCGATGAATGACGTCAATAAAGGCTTTTCTATAGAAACCAGATGGCGTAGGTTCTTAGAGAGTATTGTTTGTGAGGGGAACATCAAATTGCGTTGCCGCCATTTGAATGACGACCGTCATAGCGGTGACAAACAGTTGGGGAAAGTTTTTTTGGAGTGGTAAGCTTTATATAATGTGAAGAGCAAAGACTATGGGAAAAGTCCAGTTAAAACAAAATCTGTGTAGTAATATCGGAACTGTACTAGAAAAAATCAGGTATGTTTAAAATGTACAAAATAGATGACATATCTCAATATCTCAATTGCTACTACCATCGCAAGATTATTCGAATGTTTACTACTAGATCGTGTCGGACCCAGTATGGAAACTAATGACAACCAAATGGGTTTCAAAAAGCAAGTCTCTACCGATGCAGCCATTTACAATGAAAATAACTCTAGAATACTACATAATTTAAAAAAAACCACCTCATATGCATGTTTCCTTGACCTGCGAAAAGCCTTCGGCAGGGTTTCTCACCCGTTGTTATGGCCAAAACTCGGGAATAGAGGCATATCATCGGAGGTGATACGCATTCTCGACTTGTGGCACAGACAGCAGGGAAACCTACCGAACCTTTCCTCCTAAAGAGCGGCGTCAGACTGGGTGGATGCATGTCCTCGATATTGTTCAACCTTTACATGCACGAACTAACCGAAAGGCTTAAGAATCTAGTAACATCTAAACAACATCAGTTATGCGGACGACATGGTACTGATGGCACCGTCTTTAAAGGGGCTACGCATACTCCTGTAATATGCAATTTAATGATCGGAGTCATTAATTTAACGGTTAATTAGTTAATTAATTAATCACGTCGGGGTCACCAATTTAACGATAGCGTTATTTTTATTACACGTGTTTGACGGTATGTGGTGTATTGTGTATACTTACCAATACTTACCAAGCGCTTTCGTTAAAGATTGTCGCGGAGATATTAATAAAAGAAGGGTCACCATTTGATTGATTTATTTCTCAACGCGTACAAAATTCAGAAGGTAAATTTATAAACTAGAAGTGATGCAATATGCGAATCAACAAGTTACTAGTATGTTCTACAACACGACCGATTCAGCAAGAAGCAGGAAAGCGAAAGAAGGTTTGTTTTTTAAACAATAGAGTGCAGGCTGATCGTTTTTTATCTTGTAGTGTTGGCATATTTAAAAAGAATATAATTCAAATGAATTTATGGTTGTTCAGTGCTTGCATATTACACTCCTGAAGATCTGCGAAGAGTTTGCTGAAGAAACAAATATTTTTTATGAACAGAATAAAACGGCTTTGTTGGTCATAAGATATGGCCAAGGCCCGAATAGTATTCCTGCAGCCACCCTGAACGGTGTGATCCTGAAGGTGACTGAAGGAACTAAATACCTTGGACACATAATTACCAGTAATCTGACGGATGGTGATGATATTGATAGGCAAAGACGAGCTTTCATCGTAAAATCGAACATGTTCAGCCGTAGATTTCGCCTTTGCAATACCACTGTGAAAATGTTCCTTACCTTCTACGCAACGTTGTACACGTGCGAACTCTGGGCAAACAATAAAAAGAGCAGTATGGAAAGACTTCGTATACAGTACAATAACGCCTTACGCATAATGTTTGGCCTTCCCAGATACTGCAGCGCTTCCAGTATGTTCACGGAGGGGAGAGTTTCAAACACTTCTAATCCGTACTAGATATTTTCTATTCATTTGATGAAAAAAAAAGATCATCCAGTTTGAGTGGGTATTTTGGCCTCAAATCCAAAATTAAGTTTTGTATTAACATCACGACATATCACGGTCGCTATATAACCCCACCGCTTTCTTAGGAAACCATAACAACTCTCCAGGGGTTGTAGTGCCGATGATGCATTTTGTATATTTATAAATCATGTGTAATTTCAAGTGTAATGCACTTCTGATACGGCAATAGTAATTTTATTTGATAAAGCGACAACAAATAAAGAATAAAATACAACACCGAACTGTCTAGACGTATCCGTAGATAAGAATGCATCAACAACCGCATTGACCTTTTTTGTATGTATTCAGTAAAAAAATACAAAAGAACAAGCATGACATTTTGCTGTTTTTTTAGTGGTATTTGATTTTAAGTTGTCTATCAATTATCACTAACTAGTTTCACTACCTGTCTTCGCTAGAGAATGTTACTTATCTTTCAGCAGATTTCAATAGTCTTTTTATCTATTTTTTCATTATGATACGGTTATTATACCATGATGTTTAGCAGTGAGGCATAGGAGTGGCAGAGGAAGAATGAAACTAGACTGAATCCTGTAGAAATGAGATCAGTGAGGCGAATGTGTGGTAAAACGTGTAAAAAATCTTGAGATACACAAATGATGCAAGGCTGATGTAAGCGTAATGAGCAAGATTAAGAAAAGGACGTATAGATGGTTTGGGCATATAGAGCGAATGAACGAAGAAGGGAGTGTAAGGAGAATATATGACGCGAATGTGAATGGAAGAAGAAGTCGGGGACGCCCTAGGAAGACATGGCACGATCAAGAGAATCAAATCTTTTTTGAAGACCTGTGTTATTTTGCGATAAGTTTTTAGTTAATTAAATTTCGATTTCTCATTCGATAACCTATACCTAAGGCATATGGTTTACTAAACCAAATCAAATTCAAATAATTCTCCTGAGAATAATATCATATTTCGACATCCACACCACCCAGCCACCTAACACCTCCCCACAAACGACTTGAACCCATCATGTCAATTCAGCCACTAACCCTCTTTGGAGGGCGGCTTTCTTCCACTCTTGCTGTGTCCCGCCCAGAGGAGCCGTGGCAGTTTAATAAATATCGTCGAAAGCCTTTCCTGAGAACATCAAGAAAAGTGACCCACCTTCCGGTATATAAAGAAACTGTAATAACTTTATCTCTAAGTACAATATATGTTTAAAAAAATCGCTAAAAAAGCCTCACTACTAGGAAGGATAAGAAGATATATCAGTGCAGAATCCTGTAAAACAAGGTACAATGCCACCATTGTTCCTTATATTAATTATTGAAACAGTATTTTGTTCTTGTCAAAAGAGGAGGATTTTATAAATCTAATAGTTTTGCGGAACAAAGCCATGCAAACAATTTAAACACAAAACAAATATCCCAAAGTTTAAAAAATGCTAAGGGATCTAAAAATACTGTATTTTAAGAAAATTATAAATTTTAATGTAATAGTTTTTCACTTTAAAATGTTTAACGGCCAATTAAAGTCTGAATTCCTGAGAAAAATTAATAAAAATCAACACAAACATATCCACTCTCCAAGACGAAGAAATGAAATAAGACTTCCCTTTCGAAAGAAAACAAAATCGCAAAACTCATTACTATATAGAGCCATGAAGATCTTCCAAGAAATTCCGGCGAATATAAAAGAAAAAGAAAATGTTTTGAAATTTAAGAAGGAAGTGACGAAATACGTAAAGTTAAATTTTTAATGGCGTAATTCGTAAATTTAGATTTGTAATTCTTAATTGGATATTGTGACTTAAATTGTAAAAATGTTTGTGTGTAGATATTTTTTTCATGTTAGAATACATGTAATCAATATATATGTGTTCTATTTTAAGTTAAATAGATAAATAAAATAATAAAAAGTGTTCTATGGATATTATAAGTTAGGATATTGATGTATCACCTGACACAAGTGGAGACCGTGACGGAGGAGCCCTGCAGCAGGTAGAACCCCCAGTACTCCTTCATGTCGTCTTCCAGACTGAGCTCGCGGGTCATGGACACCGGCACCAGCTCGCTGGCCAGGTCGGGCTGTGAGGCCATCAGGAAGGCGTTGAAGGTGGCGTTGGAATGGAGGAGTTGTCTCTGAACAAAATTTTAAATAAAAAACTTAATCGCATTTCCAGTAAAAAAAAAATATTCGATACATCTACAACTAATAATAGAATTTTCAAAAATCCCTTCCAATGGCGTAGAATCTTGAATATATCCAACTTTTCTTCACTTAGTACAAACATTTTGCCTGATCACAAACTAAAACATAAACTTAAATAAAGTTTTGTTATCCGCATTTAAAAAAAAACATTAAAACTAGTGTGTATGAAAAAATTAAAAAACAGATTATTTTTTTTGTTGAAAATTTCTTAAAATATTGAAGTACCTTTTAAATTTAAGAATTTATGAAGGGAACATTCTACATGATTACTTATAATTTTGAAAGGGTTAACAATTTAAGGAGGGTTAAGTTGAAATTAACAATAATTACTCAGAACGTACATAATTCTGCATTTGTTTTAGCATAATGAAATGTCGTACCGAGGTGACCGAGTAGGCCGATTAGTTCACTGTACCCAACCGTAATGAAAAACAAATCCGAGCTATCAATCAGTTCGACACATTTCAATACATTATTTACTAATCCGACAATAATCCTTCTATCACTTGAACAACTAATTTATCGACTTGCTGTCAGTAAAAAAAACATAATTAATCATATATTACGATATACAAAGTTTAAAAAATTAAGTGTTTTAGTCATGTATTTAAAATTAATATTGATCTTAGAATATGTGACCATGTGGAACAAATTATATATTTAAAACGCCTTTTGACAACGTTATACAATTACATAGTTTTTTTCTTAAATAAATTTATTAATTTCGATACATATTTGTTTTTTCATTTAGGTAATAAAATTTTACGAAGCTAGTAAGACAATTTGTAATGTTTTTCTTAGCCCTCCTCACTAGGGGTTCCTGTGCTGAGGCGAAGTAGGTTTTATTTAAAAACTGACTGTTTTTAAGCCCCCGCGAAATTAACTTCTCTTCTTTGATTTGTTTGAGCCAAGTTTTGATTTGATTTTTGAAAATAATTGACTTTTCTGTTTTTTTTTTTGCGGTTGGAAGTGAATTATATTTAATTATGGAGAGATATTGTTACGTAACGACAGAAAGATCCTATAAAAGACTCTAGCCACTCGTCAAACAACAACGGTAAAACGACGCCAGCGCCACGCTTGCCGACGGCAGCTCGCACGCCCACGCGCCGGCCACTTCCCTCTCACCTGGCTTCCTTATTTTGGTTCACTCTTGTATGGTGAAACTTACATTTAGATAGCTTTAGACCATAACCAGCCATTTCCATCGTATTGAAAGGCACCCCTAAAAACTTGTTCTTATGTAATTATTATTTTTTTTAAGAAAGACAAACATTCCCAGGTTACGAATAACCTGACAATATTTGAAAATCTCCTTCCACCATCACAGTAAGCGGAAGATGTTGCTTGTGTCGTGATGGAGTACATAGATTTGGAGCGTTTTATCGGGCTGTGAAAAATTTAAAATTTGAAAATTATTTTAACTATGAAACCTAACTTGAACATTATTATTTACAAAAACAAAAAAAAATGAGTCTGGAGTTCCTTATTATTGAAGTTTTGATGTTTTCGGAATATTCGAGAACAACGTATTTGAAATTGAAACATTTAGATTATTCCTGCACCCCAAAAGTCAAAGGTCGGATGTCATTTTTTTATCGTTCAGGCGAGATGAATTTATTCTAAAATATATTAGTTTGCACTGGCTCACACTCGATGGCGTAATTTATATGTATATTACATGTGATTAAAATTATTTTTACAAAATGTGTCATTAAGTTTTAAGTACCTTGAAGTATTCATTTTCATTTTAGTAACAAAACGACAACCAACGTGAGTTGACTACAGTACTTACCCGCCTAATTACAAAACAAAATTATAAAATTTCAATAATGTAAGATTTATTTTGATGATGTGATTAATAAATGTGACATATTCCATGCTTAAGAAATCTCTATCTCTTCTCTTCTGTATCTATAAACATGAATGTGTGTCTGTCTGTCCCAGGTTTTCTCGAAAATTACTGGACCGACTTCGCTGAAGACAGCACAGTTTGTTATTATTAGTGTAGGGGAGGTTTAGAGAGTGGTTTGAATGAAATACAATATGTAAAACTGTTGCTATAACTAACTAACTAACTAACTAACCATCACGCCGTTTCCCCGCAGGGGTAGGTAGAGAGGACGGACCGCCAAACAACTCGATCTTGGCATACACTTCTTTCTTCATTCACATTCATACAACGCCTCATACATTCTCTTCTGTTATTCCGACTTCTGACATGGCCCGACTCGAGTATTTGATTCACTTGATCGTTCCATGTCTTCCTCGGGCGTCCCCGGCTTCTTCTTCCATTCACATTCGCGTCATATATTCTCCTTACACTCCTTTCTTCGTTCATTCGCTCTACATGCCCAAACCATCTAAGCGTCCCTTTCTTAATCTTGCTCAATACGCTACGCTATAACGTTTTAAAATTAGTATGAAAAACATTGAACCCGCCATGCATGAGGTTAGCCCATAGATATACCACTCTGGTTAGCCACCGATTACATATTCAAAAGAAGAAAGTTTGTTTGGGTAGAATATTTTCAAAATGGAAAACACAAGTAGGACGCACCACTTACATAGATGTAAGATAAGATAAATTGTAAATTTTTTTTGGGAATTTTCTTGAAATGTGTAATTTTTTTGTTTGTTTATTATTTACTCCATCATGTTTAAAAACAATTGTAAATGATATTACCTTATGAATATTGGGAGATCAACCTACCCGTAAAAGTGGCTTAACTTAAATTAAATGTTGTGTTGGGACAAATGCATTTACAACTTTATGTAGATATTACAAAATCTAAGTAGATCTCATAAAATAATTTCTTAATAATGTCGACAATCGAACTTTGATTTTTGATGTGAATAACAAAATGATAAGCGCAGAATTTTCCCCACGATTTATTACACATTACTTTGCAGTTATAATTTCTGACAATGCAACGAAAGGCAACTCATCTCGTTTAAATTTGATAATAAAATAATTACAATGTATGAACAAGTAATGACAATGCAATGAAAGGCAACTCATCGTGTTTGAATTTGATAATAAAATAATTACAATGTATGAACAAGTAATGACAATGCAATGAAAGGCAACTCATCGTGTTTAAATTTGATAATAAAATAATTACAATGTACGAACAAGTAATGACAATGCAATGAAAGGCAACTCATCGTGTTTGAATTTGATAATAAAATAATTACAATGTATGAACAAGTAATGACAATGCAATGAAAGGCAACTCATCGTGTTTGAATTTGATAATAAAATAATTACAATGTATGAACGACAAGTAATGACAATACGTATGTACACTCAGTAATGTCACATTCGGAATCCTTCTGTTTGAAGAAACCTGTTGTAATGATAAAACATCTTAACGGAATAAGAAGTTCACTTCCTTAACCGTACTGATTTTGCAAGTAGGTGCGTAAACAGCAATTGATAATATGTGTTATTACTAAATAAATATGATATTAACTAAAAATGAAATAACTTGGACAAACATCAACCAAAGTTAATGATTCTTTTTGATATTAAACGTAAAAAGAATTGTATCCCATGCATCTAATACAAAACTAAAACTGCAAAATATACAGAGAAAAAAAAAGAAAATTACGTCGCTATCGTTTTAATTTATTATAACGGGACAAACAATATATATAGCATACAAGATATACGCCAACTGTAATACACCGCTCTCAAATGGAACACTTGCCTTTGTAAGGATCAACAAACGCATACTAAATAACGCAGCGCCTAAGCGCTTCGTCGCAATTTTTTGTCGCTAAAACCTACAGCGCCATAGCGCTGCACCGCACTGTAACGGTTAATATTAATAATTCTTTTCTTTTCCTTTTTGGTTGCATATTTCATTTTGATAGTTGGCGAGTAAAATATGTTACAATGACGTTTTTAAGCTTTAATAAGTTATTTCAAAGTTGAATATTAATCCTAGACTTGTAAAACCTTTTAACAGATGTGTCATATAAATAAAAATCGGATAGTTGCATCCGAGACAGTATCTAAAATATTACAAATATATTCGGGTAAAATCTTGTGGTCATAATAAAAAGGTAGGAGCCAAAAATATATCGGAATTATTTGAAGATGATATTGACAGCTCTTTTTTAAAAGATATTTATTGAAGGAGGAAATACAGATATAGACAGTAATATCATAAAAATACTATATACAATATCTGGAGAACTCGCCTGAGTCCTAGCTATTTCTCACTGATTAATTAATATGATACAGATAAATAAACTTTAAAAATAATATTTAGATAAATTAAGGAATTAAAGATTGTGTCACACAAAAAAATGAAAAAGTGCACAAAGTCTGAAGAAAGTAATAGAAGGTAAATAAATTTTACAAATAATATTTACAAGAATGTAAAGGGAAAAAATAATGATTAAATTAAAAATATTGTTATATAAAGAAATAATAAAAAAGTACACAATGTCTAAACACTGTTCGTTGAAGTTTGTTTTTTTTAATATCTCATGTGAAAACAGCTTTCAATTTTATCTTAAAAATATTGTACATATCAAAGAATATGTCGGAATCCATCAAGGTTTGATTTTGATTGAATAACTCGCACATTCTTCCGATTGGATCCCTGACACCAGCATTTGTACGCGTCCGGCTAATGTGGAATAAGTCGCTAAACCTAGATGTTCTGTGTGGTATTTTGAAGTTTATTAGTTTCAGTAATGTGGGACAGTCCATAATGTTATTGCATACTTTATACTCTTAAAAATCGAAGTATGATACCGAGAAAATTTACGGAACGTATTGGGGTAGCTGTAGCTCAGTGTATTAGAGCCCAAGGTCCCAGATAGACCGTGAAGTCCTGGGTTCGAGACTCGAGAAGGTAACTTTAGCAGCTGACTTCTACCGTTGCCTTTTTCCTTTCTGCGTATCTTCAATGATTAAAAAATATTATAATAATTGGCTAATCTTATTCTAATTGTCCTTTTTTTATACCCCGCATAAATACTTTACAAAGTTGTAAAGACCATTGACAGATTTAAAAAAAAAAACAAAAAATTATCTTCATAAAACATAATTATAAAGAGTTGCGCGACGTCTGTCTCAATGTTAAAATTCCTATGTCGAGACAGGCGTGGGAGGTACATAAATTAAATAATTAAATTAAATAAATATAAGAATAAAGAAATAGAAGTTAAATTTTAAGGTGTCATTTCGGTATACAGATAGAGTTGGGTTGTATACATATGTTAGGTTTTAGAAGTTTTATAATCCAGATAAAAATTAAAATTTGATTGCATGTGCCTAGAGACAAAGGATTCAAAATTGAATAGGCACATCAAAGAATGTGCAAGACAACCTGTTTTGATAATCCAATGTTTAAATTTGTTCAGTGTTACTGTTTGTCTAGTCGTAGCTGGTAGTATACTGTATAATTTGCATGCTACGTATTTAAAATGTCTTTGTTCAACAGTAATTTTAGCAAAATGAGTTTGTAGTAGCTCTTTACTATTAGTTCATGTATTATGTAGAGTTTATGTTGATTTGTATTGTGTTTTATTATTTTGGTGCAAATTAAGCAGATTTTTTCCTGTAAAAAATTGTTTTATGTCCATAGCATTGATGATATTGAAAATCATATCGGTTCTGGTAGAAAGAGGGAGTTTCAGATTTTTAAGTTAATTTTTTGGCTGTAACGATGTGATCGAGATTACATAGGTCCAAAAGAAATTGATGAGCTGGACATGTAGAAAGTATGCCAAATGATCGAAAGCTGAAAATTATGACCAAGTGGACCAATGGAAGCGACCCAAAGGCAGTCCCAGAAAAAGACGGATGGACTGTGTGGAAAAAGACTGGAGCAGGACAGGGATGACGACGATGATGTTATGAAATTTACTGATGGAAAAGATAAGATTTCTGGAAAACAACGTCAAAGAGAAGAAAAACTGTTTCAAATAAAATACCGTAATCAAGGAAAAAAAGCTGAATAACTTTATATAATATATCAATATTGTCATTTCTGACACTAAATTGGCACTTTTGAATTTACAGTCCATCATAATTTAATCTTCGTTAAGCCTTCAGATAACATTTTACAATTTAGCAATAGCCTATCAGAAACAATATTTAATCCAATCAAAATACCGTTTTGAATTAATGTCAATAAAAACGTATGTTTTTAAAATCATAAAATTTGCAGTTAATACAGATATTAAAAGTAAATTATTCACATCAAACATATCACAGTGTTGGATCACCAAAGACATCGCCCGCACATGGTGGATTGAATATTAGCACAATTTATGACCTATTAGGAAAGGGGTGTTTTGTTTAGAGAAGAACCACCAAAGAATGTTTATAATCTTTAAGCCATAAAACATCCAATACGAGGATTCAGGTTGATTATTTTTAAAAATCTTAAGGGAACTGAGAAATGTTCAATTTTCATTTGAATGAGAGTAAATTTCCTAGCTTTGATTTGAGTCCTTTACATTTTCTGATTTTAACAAATTTTTGTCACTTTTTTCGCTGATAATATCAGGGAATATAAAGGAACGAACTATAAATCAAAGATTTGAAATTCTAAAACCACAATTCCGACAACTCTTCACAACTTTAAAAATTTCTCATTTCCTTTCAGATCTGATCTTTCAGATTTTGACGGCCTCCATGGTCGAGGGGTAAGGCTCTCGACTACGAATTCGAAGGTCGCGGGTTCAAATCCCGGCGTGCGCAAGTAATTTTTATTTAATTAATTTGTGTTGTTTCACAATTAATTCATTTAAAAATAATATATAGTATATTTGCGCACGTTCCAGAGTGGAAGATACTCTCAGTATCGCCCTGGTGAAAGACCACCATTCAGAATTGAAACGTTGCTTGAAATGGCTTTTAGCCGTGTTTGGTGACCAGATCTGAATAGCCAGGTATTTCCCTTTTTCCCCACCTTCCTCTCTCCCTTCTCCTTCTCCTCCCCAATACCTTCAGCCTCACAACATTCCCCAATTGGGATTGCCATAGTCTCACTGGCTCCAGACGGTTGGGAGCAGTTTGGGACTCTTGTGCGGTATTCATGTAAAAAAAAAAAAAAAGATCTTAAAAAAAACTATCTTGATTCCTCGGATTGGTTATTTAGATTATAAATATTCTTTGGTGGTACTTATCAATACAAAACACCCTTTTCCTATTGGGTCATAGATTAAAAATGATTTTTAAGCAATTTTTAAATGTCCCAGTCAACATAAAAAAAATATTAATACATTAAAAAAGGTGAAAGCCAAATACATTGACCATGTTAAATAATGCCAAATTACAGAACCCAGAAGACCAAGACAAAATGGGAACCCCATAAGAATCGAACCAGAGGTAGACTTAGAGAGGAAGAAAATCATAGAAGAATGGAAAGTCCCAGAAACTTCAGAAGAATAGTTAAGATGATTTAGTAGCTTATTTTGTTTTTTTTTTATTAATGGGCGAATGTCCAATTTACCACATAAATAACGCGAATTATAAGTTTAGGATGGTATACGTATTAAACAAATGCAAAAGAAAATAAACATAAGAAAGTAGAATTGACAAGTGAGAAGTCAAGTAAAGACCTGGTTAGGGGTAATAACGATTATAATTTTTTTTTTTTTTTATATGAATACCACACAAGAGTCCCAAACTGCTCCCAACCGTCTGGAGCCAGAGAGACTATGGCATTCCCAATTGGGGAATGTTGTGAGGCTGAAGGTATTGGGGAGGGGAAGGAGAAGGGGGGAGAGGATGGTGGTGAAAAGGGGAAATACCTGGCTATTCAGATCTGGTCACCAAACACGGCTAAAAGCCATTTCAAGCAACGTTTCAATTCTGAATGGTGGTCTTTCACCAGGCGATACTGAGAGTATCTTCCACTCTGGAACGTGCGCAAATATACTCTATATTATTTTTAAATGAATTAATTGTGAAACAACACAAATTAATTAAATAAAAATTACTTGCGCACGCCGGGATTTGAACCCGCGACCTTCGAATTCGTAGTCGAGAGCCTTACCCCTCGACCATGGAGGCCGTCAATATTTCTTTGCTTGCTTAATGGCTGATAAAAATTATTTTGGCTAACACCAAAAAATAAGGTTTTGACTTTAGTTGACCAGTCAACATATTCTTGAGATGAGTAGTGATTGAGGAAGAGCAGTTCATTATTTCGGAGTGTTCAAGGGGGATGTTAAAAGGGATGAGTTGTAGTAAAGTAAGGAAGAAACAAATGAGAATATGTTCGGACTGTATTCTAAAGGAGAAAGGTTTAGAGTTAGTTCAATTTTATCATATAAGTATTCGCTTCTTTCAACTCCTCACCTCCACGCAAGAACCGACGTTGAACGGATTCAATATGACGAATATGAACAATATAATAAATAAGAAGACCAAATGTCACGAGCATATCCAAGTTGGGAGCAAACCAGGGTGCAGTATACCTAGAGTTATAGGGGTATTTATGTTTTTGAAGTCAGAAGTAATTTTAGTGATGAATCCAAGTAGTTTTTTTAGTTTAATTTTGCCATAATAAAACAAATGCATTGGTAAAAACCGCATATTTGATTTCAAATTTGAGAAGTATTGCAAAATTTTTCACTCTTTCTACGATAAAAATTATTTTATTTAGATCACGGAATAGTTTGGTACTCACTTGACACCATGTTGTGGACACTTTTCTGTCAATGAGCCTCATATCGCTCATGCCAACTGGGTATAGTTGTCCCGAGAATACATAATATCTGAAAGAGAAACGGTATTTTATTTTGTGATATTAGCATAAGTTCAATGACTATTAGATGCGACGACAATTGTAAAGAATTACATGATAAAAAATATTTATAAGATTGCTTCAACCGTTCTTCAAATAATCCAGGCCCATCTTAAGACCTAGATCCTTTTATGGTTCAGTTTCTGACTCGTAAACATTTAAGTTCGTACCCTTCGCCCCTGATATTCTATATCATAAATAGACTATAGAGGAAATGTAACAGCACATCCAATAGCAATCCTTTCTTTATCTGGCTTGTCTATGTTGTTCTCTCTATCTCCTACAATTATTTATTTGTTGTTAAGAAAGAGGTCAGCGACCACCTTACTTTAAATACACCGACTTGGATATCTGCGGCACTGCGAGGAGTGCTGTGTTCTTGTATTCCGCTTTGTTTTCATCTATTTCTTCATAGTAAAAAAGGTTTGTGACCACCTTACCTTAGATACAGCGGCACGGCTATCAGCAGTGCTGGGAGGAGCGCCACTAGGATGACCAGCCTCATGGCCCTCAGAGGTCCCTCCCAGCTCGTAGAGGAGGTTTGCATTCCATTTTTTCTTGTCTGCCATGTCTCTCTTCTTCTGTCCTTCTCCTCGTACTGAAGACCTGAAAAGAAAAAATACATATTTTAATATTTTGTCACAATTTTTTCTTGAAGTGAGGTATTTTGATTATTTGATATTTATTTATTTATTATATTATATACGCCCTTTAGGGGCTTTAACATATTTTATAATAAAATGTTAATTATAATAGTGACACAGTTGTAAAACATATTATAATACAAAATACAACAACTAAATATTCAATATGTTTGACTAACAAGTTCAGCAATAATATTGTATATATACGAGTATAATTCCTTCTTGCATTTGCATTGCAGTTGAACATATCTATCATGTGTGAAAAAGTATTACTTTCTGCATGAAGTCTAGATACAAGTTTTTGAATGACTCAGTCGGGAAATTATTGTTACAGTTAAATAAAAAATGTAATCGAGTAGTTCTAGTTGGAATATTAAAGTTAATTAAGCTAGGTGAATCAGGGCTGTCTCTAATACCATTAACGATTTTAAAAATAAAATCTAAGTCAGGAATAAGTCTTCTATGTGAGAGTTTTAATAATTTTAATTCTTTCATAAGTAATTATAATTTATAGTTTCGATAGGTAATCCGAGTTTATGGTTAACATATCTATAAAAAATTATAATGAAATTTTTCAATGAAATTTGAGTGGATTTTATAGTGAGGGGACCATGTAAAAGAATTATATTCGACTTTTCGAATTTTAGTGGTGAAATATTCCTGAAGTTTTTGGCATTTCGAATATTGAAGCCAAGCATTTTTAAACTTTTATTATTTATTGAATTGATAATGTGTAAGAAAATTAACTTTAAAATTAAAAACAATGCCAAGATTAATTTCGTTGACAGATGAAGGGGAAATATTTTTGATTTTATATTGAATGTTGAAAGGGTGATTTATTCTAAAAAATCTGCTTGTATGGCATTTACTAATGTTTAAAAACAGATTGTTAAGTTTACACTAATCTTGTAATTTATTTAAATTGAATTGTATGTGAAAACATTCTTCAATAGTTTTTATTAGTTTGAAGAGTTTCAGATCGTCGACGAAAAGCAACATAATAACATTATTTAATCAAAAACAGTTATAATATCAATAATAAATACTAAAAAAAAAGTATTGGACCTAAATGTGAACCTTGCGGTACACCACTTGTAGCCACGAATTTATGACAGGTCAGAATTGATTATTACTAGAAGAATTCTGTTAATAAGGTAGCTCTTTACCAACTGTAATAATTTACCCTCTATTATCGAATTTGTGAAGTTTATTACGAAGTATTTTATGGTTTACTTTGTCAAATGCTTTTACAAAGTCTGTTTATCGACCCCTTGGAATAAAAAAGTTCCATCTGACACGCAAATGCTATACGATAATGAGCCTTAAAGTTGCTCACCTTAGAGCACATTATCTCATGGCATTGCTGTGTCAGATGCAACCTTGTTATTCCTTGTTATGTTGTGGGTCGATATATTGAATCGACTTGGGTTTTTTCTTTAAGTGCACATGATATAAATTCTTCATATATAAATACAGCTTTGTTAGAGTGGTCTGACCGGCATACAACCACGTTGATGTTATATATATTTTTTAATTTCTCTAATCTTCACAGTTTGAGCGAGACATCAAATCGATTTGATCTTCTGACATATTAATTAATATTCAAATGATATAACACGAATCTCATCTCTCTATTTTTGATCAGTTGTTATCTGCCTGTGAACTGAAGCGATAATTTTGATTCTATTTCTGAAACTCTTAGATCTGTGATCTGTGAATTCCACGTTATGTTGACATTAATAACCCATTTCTTACTGCGTAATAAGTAGTTTCCAGTCTATTAAAATAATAAACGGCAACGTCGTCATGATAATTATTTAAATCAAACGAGCTATTTGATACTTTCTCAGGCAGTGGCGTGCAGTACATAAAGCCTGAAAATCTGTGCCTACCATAAGAAAGATAAAACAAAGAAGAAGAAAACGAAAAATAATGAAAAACTGCGAATCAAATTTAATAATGTTATTATTAAGTTCTACGAATTAAACACAAAAACAATTCATAAGAAAAACTGGGATATATTTCTGATCAAAATGTAATTTTCCATAAATAATTTATGAATGTTTTTTTATGTCACAATCGTTCTATGTTACATTAAAAAATGTGTCTTATTCGCAAATTTGTACTCTTTTGTTGCAATCTCACGTCAATTTAGTTTTTTGCGGGATGTATTAGGCAAATCCGCGCCCCCGCATTCCGCTTTCAATTAAAGCAGTGAAATGGTAACCACTGTACAGCTAGTAATTTTTGAATGGTAAAAAATGTTCACTTAGGCACAAATTTAATGTTATCCCTCAAGTAAACGTTTTACCATTTTTATAAAGTTTTTTTAGATTCCAACACTACCGCTAGGTTAAAGACTAACACAAAAAAATGTTTTGGCGGTGCCGCCATCTTTGGAGAAAAAATCAATTCACAAGCTTTGAAGGAAATTACTACCTATTGTCTCGAATTAACATTTATGAAAGTATTACTAAACTATTCCCTTTTCTATCATTTTATCAATTGATAGTGTTTTTTTAGTTTTCCTCACTACTACCTACATAAGTAGGTAACTACTTAAGAACTTTATTATTTAGATATATTTTGAAAAAAATAAATGTTTGGAATGAAATAAAATATTCAGTTTCTTTGTTTAGCGGTAGTTACTTTTGTTGTCAAATCAATTATGGCATGCAAACGACAAGCAAGAATTCACAACTTCAGCTAGTTGTCAGATAAATATGATCAAAGTTTTTTTTAAATCTCGTAGTTTGAATAGGAATATTGTTACATTTTGTCATGGAGCAATGCACGCCACTACTTTTATGTATGTTATTTACGCCTAACAGCTTTCTTTCCCATTTTTAGGTGGTTATCCACAGAAAAGATGAAAACCTAACGGCCTGCTTCTGATGTGTAATGGATGATAAACTATCCTCTATGTTCCTTCCTAGAAGGAACTCCATTTCAATTTTTTATATATTTTTTTAAAATTAATAATGACGTTCAAACTTCAATACTAGAATATTTAATAAGTTACTTTTTCTAAATAAAACAATTTTCAAAGATTCTATTTTTCAGACACACTAAAGCGCTCCAAATCTATGACCGGTCAGTTTTGATCGCGCTTTTCGTGTCAATGGCCCTCTCATTTGGAATAAACTTCCACAACTCTTACCATACACATCCAGAAATTGACTGATTTTAAACGGGCTTTAAAAACAAAATTATTTAAAAAATTCTACTGTGTATAAATTTTAATTTCTCTACAATTTATTTAAAAAAAACCATTTCCTCAAGCCTTTGGTAGTTGTTTGGTTTC
Organism: Halesus radiatus; assembly: GCA_022606495.2. Lineage (NCBI taxonomy): Eukaryota > Metazoa > Arthropoda > Insecta > Trichoptera > Limnephilidae > Halesus > Halesus radiatus. The sequence continues at coordinate 70,093 of JAHDVE020005865.1, read as the reverse complement.
GGTTTCCTCCATATATATTTTTTAATTTTTTTTATGTGAAGTCAGTTATTGCCGAACATAACCCGACTCCCGTGTTAAAATGCTACTATTTTTGCAGTATTATTGTGAATGTGTTATTTTTGTATAGCCGTGTATATACTGTATAATATTTTGTAATTTTATTAGGTGAATATGCATCTAAGGTGTACTGTGGGAGTAATATTAAGAATAAGCAAGAATATATGTAATATGTTTACAATGTATAGAATGTAAAAGCAGCACTGTAGGAATACCACTGAATGGAGTTATTTAATATTTTTTATGCTAAAGCGTACTTGAAGTGAAATAACACAAAACTGCGCTATATAAATGCTTTTTTATTGTTACTATTATTATATTTGAGGTTATAATGTCAAATGTCCAAACAAGCATGAGCTTTAGCGTATGTCCACAATTTTATATTCTATTCATAGTAAACCGTTAGAAAACATAAGTAATAAATTTGTGTACCTTTTTAGAAACTTTGACTCAAAGATTAACAATAGTATTTGATATTAATATTAATGTAATAATTAGTTTGCTCATGATTACTCTAACTTATTTCGCTAAAAATAGTTTTTTTTAATATTGAACAGCAATTATAGAGCTTGAAGTCTTAAAACTAAAAAAATGCGTATTTAAAATACAAAACAAAAGTGAAAAATAAATTTCTAAATCTTACGTATATCCACAAATAACTGATGTTGGTAAACAGCTGAGAAAAATATTGTTTTTAAATAATAATACCACAAATTTAATAATTAAAATCATCCCAAATACTATCCAACCAGCTTTTATATTAATAATAAATTAAAAAATTGTATTTTAAGTGACAAAGAAAAAGATAATATTTTAAATAAATCGGGGGTATATAAATTAATTTGTAACGATTGCAAGTATTTTTAGATAGGATTTTGGAAATTTCAGTATCAAAGTTAAGGAACACCTAAGGTGTTTAAATAAAAAGAATTATTTGCCAATCATATTTTAGAAACCAATCATTATTTTAATATAAAGTTTTAAAATTTTACATGCAAATACAAACGGCTTACAATTAGACAAATTTGAAATTTTAGAAATCAGAAAAAGCGTCAATAGTAAATTAAATTTAATAAATATTCAAATATTTAAAAAAAAATAACTATCTTTTGAATTTATTTTCATATTAATATTAATAATTTCTTTTTTAATTTCCAATGAAAATTTGTTATTCAATTTTTAATAATATTTTTTTATTAACATTTTTGATTAATTACCTAACTTAACTAATTTATTGAATTTTTGTTTATGTTTGTAATTTGTCAATTCTTACATTATTGTGTTCTATTTTTATCATTTGTCTATACTTGACATAATTATTTTTAATAATCTATATATCCCTGATGAAGAAAGCATCGTTTTCGAAACATGTAGATATTTGTGTTTTATAAAGTGGTGAATACAAAGCAAAAAAAAACTTCATTTATCATTATTTTATTTGTTATGTATTGTTATTTTCTTGATTTTATTTACATTAATAATACATATAATTTCTTTTCAAAATTTCTAATACAAATTAATTATGTAATATTTATTTTTATTTTTCAATAATTTCTTACATTTTTAATTAATTACTTATCAACTTTCATCAATAGTTATTAATTTTTGTTCATATTTGTAATTTGCGTATTCCTACAGTAATATTTTTTTATGATTATCATTTATCTATACTTGTAATTATTTTCAGTATACTGTTTATCCTACTTGTAATTATTTTCAGTATACTGTTTATCCTACTTGTAATTATTTTCAGTATACTGTTTATCCTACTTGTAATTATTTTCAGTATACTGTTTATCCTACTTGTAATTATTTTCAGTATACTGTTTATCCTACTTGTAATTATTTTCAGTATACTGTTTATCCTACTTGTAATTATTTTCAGTATACTGTTTATCCTACTTGTAATTATTTTCAGTATACTGTTTATCCTACTTGTAATTATTTTCAGTATACTGTTTATCCTAATGAGAAAATCTTTGCTTTCGAAACATGTTGACATTTAAATATTAAAAAAGTAGTGTAAACAAAGTTATTCTCATTCATTTATTAATAATGACGCCACAAAGTGGCTGCAAATATTTTGAAGAAAAAATTGTTAAGTCCATAGTTCATTTATCAACTATTTTCTCGCTGGAGGTCGTGAAAATACAATTTTTCCCAAGGGACTTAAAATTGATTCTTCTTCCAATCATCCATGCACGAATATGTATATATTTCAATAACAGTCCACGTTAGGGATTATCAAACATGGCTTTCATATCCCTAAAGGTTGGCGTACCAAACGAGATGAGCTTTATTCATTGCTGCAATCTGTCGAATCCACGTGGATGTCGCGTGTTTATCACGTGGCAGACACGTACCGCGCGTGATCGCTAATAAATACGTACATAAAAAGCTCATATCTCGCGGCAGCCATAAAGATACTTTAATTCTATTGGGTTTCCTCTCAATGGCGGTTATATTATGAGAGAGTGATTTTAGTAGGGCAATATTTTTTTACTGCTTTTTACTGGGGGATTTTTAGAATTATTCGTGCAAATGTGTTTTGGCTAATCTCGATAATTTTTTTGTGCAAATAAACACTGAATTTCGCACTATTTGTTCTGCTTTTATCTACGTTATATTCCGAGCAAAATATTTGTATCAACGCAATTTCAGAGTGTCAGATACTCTCAGTATCGCTCTGTTGAAACACCACCATTAGGAGTCGTAACGTTGCTTGAAATTAAGGGGCCAGATCAGAAAAGCTCTTTCGTATCTCCCCTCCAGTCTCTCAACATACACTATTTCATGTTACCATAGTCCCACTGGCTCTAGGCAGTAGGGACTCTTGTGCGGTATTCAAATATTAAACGGAGCAGATTTAAACATGATGTCAGTTGTTATCGTTATTTCAAGTGTTTTATGTAATGCACAGATGAAAATCAGTTACTCGGAGTCTGTTTTACATGTATTAAAACAGGATCCACTCGATTGAACTAGCAGCATTGATCCACTGAACACCTATGCACCATCGTAATAATCGGCGGAAAAGAAAGTTTAGAAACACCCATTAACACGGTGTTGCTCACAAGAGAACGGGTTGTTTTTGCGACTCGCTCTTATATTAAACGACTAGCATCATTTAATTTTGACCCGTATAATCCGCATTAACATATTTCCCTTTACGGCCACTTCCTTAACCCGTCTCTCAACGTCACCTAACCGGATGACGATATAGTACTCGATGGTTGTACATAGTATACACAGTTGAGGTTATCCACCACTTTCCCACCCCGGTATAAGTAACTTATGGTTACTCCTTCAGGGTGCACCTCAAGGACTCTAATTTTTTGGTTCAACGAAGCTAAGGTTATAAATGATTCTAAACCCTCAAGTGTCCCTGCATAGCATTAGCTTAGAAGGAGGTTAGTAAAATTCCACAGCCCAGAATGGTTAGTACATACATACGGTCGACAAAAGTGGTTCTAGTAATAATGGTGGCTCTGCTCTACTCGTCCGTAGATGAACATGGTGAGACGCGGAGAAATACTAACATAAAACAGTAAAAGGGAGAAACTAAATAGATTAAGTGAGAGTACTTGGGACGAGCCGTTGCCAGGACACCAGGGCAGTCCCTCTGAAGCAGTGCTAGGTGGATTCTTGTTCCCGCCACCCTTCCCAGGAGACATTGCGCCAGTCGTCAAGATTATCCCTTAAGAAAAGTGTAATTGGGGAGGGGGTAAAAAAAAAAAAAAAAAACCCTGAGATCCTGGGGATATGGAGGGGTCCAGGCGGCCGGGAGCGTGCCACTGAGTCGGGGAGACGGGAAGGCCGTCACCACCAAGCTTGCTCCATCGGGAAGTACACAAGGGATCCGGCTAGGGCAAGTCAAAAGTAGATGACTGCTTCGGGTTGCAGGGATAGGGTTAATTTTCCACTCCCTAAGAGGGGATGTGGACAGTACACAATAAAAATATTTTGGGGTTCAGTTCGCCTGAATATCTCAAAATGTTTTTGAGTTCTACACAAAGAAAAATTTTTGTACCTAAAAAAAACAAAACTCATAATAGGGAAATAAAAATGGAAAACAAAATTATAACAACAGTAGAGGCATCAGTGCAGAGTGAAAAGTTTAAAGCTAAAATTTAAAATTAAAAAAAGTATAAGATATATTAAAAATGGCAGGAATCTAAATGAGCAAAATACAGAAATAGAGAATGAAACAAGGTAACAAAATAGCAAGTAGAAGATAAACATTTACAAAGGGAAACATAAAATGTAAAACCAAGCATATACAGTAGTTAAATAAATTTTAAATCAGTACCAGAGATTCAAGAGGACAGTACCTCCGGCACCTGAAACGATAAATGATTTTACGAAGCTATTCCGCGACTCTAAGTTCAGGCCATCTCTCCACCCATCTACTTACAAACCTTCTCAGACACTCGAAATTCACCTTATTGCAGACCAGATCAGCATTCCAGGCTGGTCTGGTAATTCCAGTCAAACCATCCAACATTTCCTCTCTCGCATCCATCAAAATCTCACAGTGCCACAGAATGTGCTCGGCGGTCTGGTTTGTATTTCCACAAGCACAGTTTGGGTGAGGGGATAGAGATAAACTATGAAGTCTACCCCTAAATTCACCGTGCCCTGATAGTAGTTGGGTGGTATAGTGGTCCAGGTGTAAAAATGCCCCTTCCATTCTGCTTCTAACTGAGGGGAAGAAAGAATAAGTCCATCTTCCCGTCGTCGCCCTATCCCAACGTGACTGCCAATCATCCAGAGTTCTTTCACGCATCTCCTTAAGAAGCTTTGGCAGGGATACCTCACCACCCACGGTCACGTGGACACCCAGATGGACAGCCTCTCTACCTCTTGTTAAAGCCTTCTTAGCCAATACTTCCCTAATTTCTAAATCAATCGGCAGGATTCCGGCCAGAACCGGTAATGCATCTGATGCTACAGTCCTGTAAGCTCCCGAGAGCGCCAGTAAAGGAGTGCGCTGGCCCCTTTTCAGAGCCAAGAGTATGAGAACATTGTCAAGGCGGTGCTCCCATACCGAAGCAGCGTATGAGATTTGGGTCACGTACACTGCCCGGTAGATTAGCCGGAGCGCAGGCGAGCGGAGACCCCACTCGGCCGTTGACAGTCTTCTCAACTTATGAAAGAGGGCCTGGGCTCTACTGGACGCGCTTTTGACGTGGGCCAGGAAAGAAGACGATCTATCTAAAATGACTCCCAAGTGTCTGGTGTTTTCCGCAAAGGATATTGTGGAGTTTCCCATTTTAATAGAAGGGTTACCTCTTCGACTGAGGGAACCCTTCATAAGGAGACCCACTGTCTTGTGGGGAGCGAAGGTTAATTTATTTCTTTTACCCCATTCCAGAACCATCTCTAAGCATTCCTCGGCCTTACTTTCGACCTCTTTCCTGCTGTTGCCCGCCACAAGAAGATGCTCATCATCCGCATATGCCACTGATACACAACCCTCAGGCAAGGGTAACCTGAGGCCGTCGTCAAAAAGAATTTTCCAAAATTCCGGACCCAAAACTGAGCCTTGGGGACAGCCCATATCCACTTCTCTGATAATAGTGGTGCTCCCGTGAGCAACCACGATGGATCGGTCCCTAAAATAGTCCGAACAGATCTCAAAGAGATCCGGTGGACAGTTTCTATTCTTTAGTTTGATAAGTATCATTGGCCATGATGCGTTGTCAAAAGCCCCGGCAATATCTAGAAATAGACCTATCACATACTTCTTATTACAAACCTTCACCCAGTCGAGCGCAAACGAAATGGCGTGCTCGGTGGATTTCCCAGGAACGAAGCCGAATTGGTGGATGCTACCGGGCGACAGGTAATGGTCTAACCTCTTACGTATGATCTTCTCGAGAATTTTACCGAGGATGGGCAGCAAGGTGATGGGGCGGTACGCCTTCGGGTCCGTTCTCGGCTTATTGTTTCCCTTAGAGATTATCCTGAGCACACCCCTCTTCCATACTGTGGGAAACTTTCCGCGTCTCAGACATGTGTCCAAGAGTTGGAAAAGCTCCTCCTTTGCAAAGATCCAAACATGCTTCACGATTATACCATTCAACTTGTCGATACCCGGGGCTTTCTTCGGACCGAGACCCTTAATTATAATATTTAACTCCGCTTTACTGAATGGTGGTAAGCTTTCGACCGTCTGGGGGAGGTCCCTAGGAGGAAGCCTTGAGAGAATTCTCACTTGTTTGTGGTGGTCATTTTCCCCTGTTACTGTCTCTAGAGGGACTAGCTTCCCCAGAAGTGTTTCAAGGGTCGTGGCAATGTCACAACTCTCGGCATCCCCATCGTTATTGCCCAGTGTTATGCTGGATAAGTAACGCTCAGATCCTTTGCCCGTTTTTTGGAGTGCGCTGTAAACTTCCCAAGGATTTGAATTTCCCACCCCTTTTACCCATTCTCTCCAGGAAGCTCGTTTTGCTAAGCAGACACCTATTCGATAGGCACTACGGGAGCTTCTCAGTTTAGCCATTAAGAACGCCTCCTTGTCAGGGGTACACGTAGCCCGTCTGGCAACTCCAAGGCTCCTATAGGCCCTCTTATACGCGCCCTTCAACAAAGTCAGCTCATTTGACCACCACGGCGTCTTTATTTTCCTCTTTGGGTTTGATCTTCCCAAGGAGGAATCTGCAGCTGATACCACCGCCGCGTTGAAAAATTCCCCCAATTTATCAGGATCACTAGCAGCCAATGCATAGAAGCCCCTTAAATTATCGCGCAGTGTCCTACCAAATTTATCCCAATCCGCTTGTTGTGTTTTGAAGTGCCAGTTTGTGCGAGGTATTTCATCAATTTTAACTCCTAGGGAGAAAGTGATGAGCCTATGGTCACTTACAAGAGCGCGTTCGTGGACCATCCAGTTAGACATCTTAGCCACAATTGACCCAGAGCAAAAAATGAAGCATCTCATCATACACAGTATACACAGAGGAGTCACGAGAAAACGAACCAAAAAGTTATCTGAGATCAAGAAATACCTTTTACAAATCAATACAAACTAATAATCATCACGCCATTTTCCGCAGGGGTAGGCAGAGGGGATCGACCCCCAAACAACACGGTCTTTAAAATTAAAATTATTTAGTTAGTTCATATGACATTTTATGTACATAAACCAATACGTACATGGTTACATTTCATCGTATATATTATTATAATTTTACAGTAAACATTCTTCAGACTTTCAGGCATCTCATCATACATTTTCATACATTAATCAGTTCTGTGATTTTGTTGTTCGCATATGCGTTAATTTAATTCTGTCTACATTTCCACTTTCAAAATATGTACTTTTTTTTTTTGAAAACAGTTTCATCCGTAAAATATTTTTTCATTTGGTGATTAAGAATTTTATTTATAAAATTTAACACATTTTATAGCAGTCGCTTTTTTTATTGGAATATAATCAAGCTCTTCTATCATTTAATTGATTTGTTTGCCGTTCCTCAGTAAACATCTCATAGCTCTGTTTTGAATAATTTCTAGCTTCTTTGGGTTTCCTTGATTGATCAGATATAATATCGTAGAGCAATGATCCAAATGTGGACTTGCCACACACTCCTTACCTCATTCATACTTCATACATCGAGTCATACATACAATTATGTTATTCTGACTCTTGCCATGGCCCGACTAAATTATTCGGTTCACTTGATTATGCCATGTTTTCCTTGGACGTCCCCGACTTATTCTTCCATAATACAAACGAGCCCGCCATAATAATGCTTATTCATAATTGTTTCCTGTTCTCCCTCTCAAAAACTAATCCGGCCCAAACGATATTTTGACTTCCCCAAATAATTATTTATCTATGGGAAAATAAATAAGGCCCTTGAATACTGGCATCATCATATTATCTCTCAGGAATTAATCCGCAGCGAGTGTCACAACAAATGGGCTTTAGTCACCCCTTATCCTGCCAAAAGCCACCCTAATGAATATTAAACCAGCCCCTGTACAAATTCACGCTTTGCAAAGATTTTTAGGGGGATGCTTCATATTGATATTGTGAACGATATTAAATAAACTGCAGATCAAACTTTTTACTACTACGACTCGCTTCACAAAATATTACTGATTAAATAATTAAAAATGTACTTTGTTAACACCACTTTCATAAAAATAAAAAATATATATCTCTACATGTTTCGACAGCAATGCTGTCATCCTTAGGAATATACGAATATGAATACTATAAAATAATTTCAAGTATAGACAAATGATAAAAATTAGAAGAATAATTTAAGAATCTACAAATTATAAACATAAACAAAAATGAATTAAAGTCGGTAAGTAATTAATCAAAAATTCTAATTAAAAATAATTATTTTATCATACAAATGATAAAAATAATTTTTATACAAATCATAAATATAATTTTGATCATTTGTCTATACTTTTTAGTATTCATTTATTCCTGGGGATGATACAATTGCTGTCGAAACATGTAGAGATATTTATTTATTTTTATAAAAGTGGTGTTAGTTGTTATTCAACTAATAATGACGCCACAAAGTTACCAATCGTCTGAAGAAATTTTAAAATGTTATTGCTTTATAATATATTTTTTTTTTAAATCTCGTAAATTACTTATGCATTACAAACAGAACAATTAAAACATATAAGAAATTGCAATTACTTAATATTCGCAATACAGAAATAATCAAAAAAAAAATTCAGGTAGTGTAGCGATGGGTCATGACTCATTTTGTTAAGAGCGGGATTCACAGTACCAGCTCAACATTTTAGAATGACTCAAAAGTATGACCAAACTGAACGACGGCTCATTTAAGAACCGGCACATATGTTATTAAGAGCAGATTTCCAGTTCATGAGCTCATATCCCAGTAAATACAACTCCCAACTTTTACGGCTCCCAGCTTTTACGGCTCCCAGCTCCCAGCGCATAGGTAGGTATAAAACGTCCAGATGCCAGACTGTCAGGTGCCGTTCACGTATTGTACAGTACGTACACGTGTAAATGCGGTAATTGTTTTTTATCTCTACACACGAATGTGAACCCTTGAAAACAACTGCTTTAGGATGTGTTATGGCGCCAAATATTAATTGCAAGTCCCAGGGCCGTGGGCATAATTTAGCCTTATAAAAACAGACACGTATACGTTCATTTTATATAAACAAATGAGAATAAAAGACCTTATTGAAAGATGCGCAATCACAGAAATGTGTTAGAATACTATCGAACATATGAGATATGTAGATCAATTAACAATATTTTTTAAGTGATTCCAAGGTTTATCAAAAAGAGTCACAGTTCAATTGAGCCGTGGTATGGTTTACCAGGAGTCGTACGCTCACGGCTCATCAACATGAGCTGGCACAAATAAACGGCTCGTTCATGAACGACTCATAGCCAAGGCAGTGGTGAAGATCGCGTCAATGAGGAGAGATTCTTTCAAGAATCGATAGGATTTCTCTTTTGTACAAATATGTCGATATCCTGTAAGATATTGTTCAGGAGCATACTACTCCCCACTGGGATAACCATTGGCAGGTTGGTCCTACATGTAGGAATATAGAATAATCTATGACGACGCTGCCTTAGATAGTCATCAGAAACATAGAAACGTATACGTATATATGCTCCAAAATAGTTGAATTCTCTATACAGCCTCGCAGCAGTCTAAAAAACTGTGTAGTGACATACCCCTCTTTTCTGATCTCCAGCGGGTAAAATCCGAGCTTGCCTAGAAGAAGCATATCGGATGGATCCAAGGATGAAATCTGAAATTCTGAATCCTCTCCAACTTGGGGGAGCACCCCACCTCGTGAAGCCAAATAGGGACTGTAGAGAATTTATTGACATGAATATTCAAATGACATCTTTTCCGGAATATTTAGTTTTTTTTTAATATTGTATATCTTCTTGGTATTTGCGGATATCCTTAAAATTATTTATGTGATACTATTATACCAAGAGTATATTCTCACTGTAATAAATCTATACCTACTACTGTTTTTTGTATTTCTCAACTTGTGTGATACTTGCTGATATTTTGATATATTTATAATATTACTTAATTGCTATTATGTATTTGAAGTCTGTTATCACTATAATAAAACTGTTCTACTGTTTTCAAATATTTTAATTTTTTTTTTTCAATTTGTGTACGTTGATCACAACATGAATGTACATTTATTGTTCTATTATTGCGCTACTGTTTGTAAGATTATTTTAATTTATTTATTATATTATATAATATTGTTGAACTAAACTCCTGCTGACAAGCTATTTGCAAGAGCTTGGCGGGTACAAATTCCCATTGTATATATATATATATATGTATTGTAAATTTATTGTGTACAGTGCCAGGGAACATTTCTCCCTCTTCTTGTGTCAACTGTGGTTAGAGGTGCATAAATGTGGAGATAATTTTCTCTACCCAGTGAGCGGGCTACGTATTACTACTGTAGGGCTTTTATTTATTTTTATTTCAAAGAATTGTAAACTGTGTTTCATGTGCTAGCGGCACTTGCTGATGGCAATCTTATATTTAAGCCCGCTTACTAAGGTAATGGAGGGTATAAGATGGAATTTGGGCGGAGACGAAGCGTTAAGTAGGTACCTACTTAAGAACTTTATTATTTAGATATATTTTGAAAAAAATAAATGTTTCGCATGAAATAAAAATTATAAATGAATGTTTCTTTAGAGATAGTAATAGTAGTCACAAGGCATTACTTTCGCTGTAAAATCAATTATGGCACCCAAACTACAAGCAAGAATTCACAACTTCATAACTTTATTCCATAAAAAAAAATCTCGAACAAGACCGGGTACACATCAGCTAGTAGGTATAATAAATTATTGTTTTGGAGTATAAATTACAACTATAATTAATTCATTAATTACGTATAAATCAAGTCCATGCCCACTTCCATATCTAATCTATATCTATTAACTAATTAAGTGAAGTCAAGAATCCCTTTTGGGTAGAACACTGTATAGTGGCCGCACTCCCCTTGAAAAAAGTCTTTAATTATTATCATATTATGAAAATCAATTGTTAAAATACACATGAAATTATTTCCTGAGAATTTCGTGAGAAACAAAGAAAGAAGAAAGAATTAGACAGTTCATGTTATTTATTAGTTTATCCATTTGAAAGGTACAACGAATCGCATTATTTGAGATAAATTATACATCTATATTATTTGATTGCGTTCACACTGAGTAATTTCTATCATAAGGGGGTGCAATTAATGAAAGGTGTTGAATTTAAATCAATTAACGGGATGGCTCCGGCTTACCTATCGGAACTGTGCATCCCTAATGCGCGACAGTCAATTCTTCGGTCAGCGACGTCATCGGCTATCGGAAGGATCTGGTCACTTAATATAGGTGAAGCCATTTCAAGCAACGTTTCGGTTTTGAATGGTAAACTTTCACCATGATTTTTTTTTGTTTATATGAATACCGCACAATAGTTGCAACTGCTCCCAACCGTCTGGAGCCAGTGAGACTATTGCATTCCCAATTGGGGAATGTTGTGAGGCAGAATTTGGGAGGGGAAGGAGAAGGGGAAGAGGAAGGTAGGGAAATGGGGAAATACCTGGCTATTCAGATCTGATCACCAAACATGGCTAAAAGCCATTTCAAGCAATGTTTCAATTGTGAATGGTGGTCTTTCAACAGGCAAATACACTATTATTTTTAAATGAATTAATTGTGAAAAAACACAAATTATTGAAATAAAATTTACTTGCGCACGCCGGGATTTGAACCCGAGACCTTGATGAAAGATGAGTGGTATGATGATCACATTAAAAAGGGACTGCAAAAAAATAAGCCTTGGAAGGGGTGAAGAATTCCATGGAATGTTCCAAGAAGAGAGGAGTAGGTCTAGGAAGGTGGGAGTAGGAGTTAGGACCTGCCCTCAAACTTCATCATGATGACAATGATTTACAAAGAGTACACTGAAAATACTTTGATGATTGTATTAGACCACTGATTGTAATGTATTTCTTATCAGTTGACAACATTTCAGAGATAAAAGTCAGACATGATAAAAAACGCCTCTTACTTGCAATATTTACAACAGAAATGTAGATATTATGACTACGAGTGAAATTGTAAAAATACTAACAGATAAGGAGTTTTATTTTCATTGCCAAATAATATAACTTTGTCAACTTTATATATATACGTTTAAACAATGATAGATTCGCAAATACACACAGAAAAAACCGGTTAAATTCTGATTATCATCATACTTGCAATTATTTGCTTTGTTCATTTCATGACTAAGCGATGCAATGCGAAGTGATGCTATTTTTTATTTTTTTTACAGTAACTTACACTTTAGAGGATAGGAAGGTGTGAACCTGGAACATGAAGAGACCCATGTTGTAGGAGGGAGGAAACACAGAGGTCGACAGATCATTCCACAGTCGATCTGTTGAATACAAGAACGAGCCATGGAAGCTATCCGTTCTCATGCGACAAATGTCAACCGTGTACAAATGTTGGGCGCACGTTTGAAGTGTTTCTCGACTGTGCACCGCTGCTAAAGGAATCAATGACGCTAGTTCCTCAGAGCATCTTCCATTAAAATAACGGTAGAACAAGGATACCATTCCCACCTGACGTCTGTACTCCAAAGATTGCAATCCGTTTGTTAAGATTGGCGAATCTATCAAACGGATCGCCCGTTTCTGCACAGAGCCAAGGGTTTTTTCAATATTTTGGGGCTCCCGACCAGAGGTGGCTGCCAAATTCTACAGTGGGGCGCACTTGCGATTTGTACAAGGTCAGCAGTTGTGTATTATTAAAGTATCTGCGGGCTCTGTACAATACGCCCAGCTTCTGAGAGGCTAACTTTACTCTGGATTCGATAGAGCCCCCCATACCTCAGCTGGTCACTTGGGGTTACGCCAAGCGTACACTATAAAATTATTATCTCTTCCTAGGTTCGTAGTCAAGTCGAATATAATTCGTCTATATGATCCCTTCACTATGAAATTCACTCTGACCCCATTGAAAAAGTTCAATATAAATTTCTAAGATATGTTAACTATAACCTCGGATTACCTATTGAAACTATAAATTACAATTACTTAATGAAAGAACTAAAACTATTAAAACTCTCAGATAGAAGACTAGTTTTTGACATAACTTTTATTTTGAAAATTGTTAATGGTTTTATAGACAGCCCTGATATTGTCAGCTTAATTTAATTTAATATTCCAACTAGAACTACTCGATCTAAAATTTGATTCAATTGTAACAATACTTTCAGGACTGCGTCATTCAAAAATTCTATTTTACCTAGACTTCACACAGAAGGTAATACATTTTCAGACATAGTAGATATGTTCAACTGCTCGGAATACAAATTCAAACAGACGATTATTGCACACATCCTAAACAATGTGTCTAGAGTATAAGTATCAGTGAATGTGAGGTATGTTTTTAATATTCGCCTTTGTAGCCATTTACTTGGAATGAACTTACACAATGTTACGAGTATTCCTGTATTTGTTCGTTATTTTATCTATACTGTAAGGTGTTTTGGACCTGTTTGAATATTATAAGTAACTAAATATGTAAAAGCCCATATAGGGTGTACATAATATTATATAATAAATATCAATGGAGGGCTTGTTGGGAAGATGTGTTTATGGTTTGAAAATTTGATGGCCTAGAAATATCATACACGATTTAATTAAATACTGCAAGTAGAACACACCTTGTCCTTAGGGTTAAACCGACCATTTTTTTGGCTTTGAGTCTTTTAAGGGGAACGGCTGCGGAGCCTGTTTCATACATAACTTAATTTTGGTTTTGAGGCCAAAATACCCATCCAAACTGATTGATATATTTTTTTTAAATAAAGGTTTACTAAATATCTATCATAATGTAAAACAAAATTACTTCTAATCCGTACTAGATATTTACTATACTTTAAAATGAAGAAAAAAATCATTAGGTTTAGGTGAGTATTTTGGCCTCAAATCCAAAATTAAGTTTTGTATGAAACAGGCCGCGCAGCCGTTCCTCTTAATAAGACTAAAATAAAATAATGTATCAGACCTAAAAAAAAAATCGATTGCAAAATTTCCTACTTACGAACCTTTTTCGGATATTGTTATATTTTTCGTTGTGGAAAATTAAATTTATTAGTGTATGACCAAAAATCATTTTAATATTTTTGCCTGAGCTTTACAGAATAAAATTTAAAAAAAAACCACTTTGGTGGTTTTTTTGTGTTAATCGAAATATGCGGCCGGTGTTAAGCGGGAATTTCAACCTTTTCTCTACCTGCATAAGGAGTGCGTGATTTCGTAAGAATTTTAAGAAGTGGATCCCTTGATTTCGAATCAAAAACAAATCATTTAGTAGTAATTCTGAAGCTATATTTTAAGCAAGTGGATGAGATACGAGGTCGATGAATAACTTAAGGTTTGGAATTAATAATGTAAAAGATTAAGGGCCAACACTCAAAAATAGCCCTAAACATCACTGCATGCCCAAGCCTCTTGTGAGGTTGAAGAGAGTGATGAGGGTGGGAGATGGGGGCAGAGGAAGATTGAGAAGTAATCAAACACCGTTAAGGGCAAACACTAAAAAATGGCCCTAAAAATCACTTTCCCGGTTGCTAACTCAAGCAATGCCAAAAATTATGCAGGTAGCTTGAAAAGGTTTCAAAAGATAAAAATCCAAAAATTGTAACCATTAAATTCATTCAATGTAATTCATCTCAAAATAGGTGCAGTTTGAATCCTATTGACTGTAATTTAAACGCTTTACCTAAAATTCCAGTATTTCAAGTAAAATTTTAAAGATTACAGTTTTTAGGATTATTTTAGGAAACCTATTACAATTTCCCATGTACCCGTATAGAATTTACAGATAAAAGATAATGTTTGCCATGTCTATGTTTCTAGGAGGTATGTTTTCAGACTACTTACTGATTACGGACGATTGATTTGGTCTGACCCGTCACTTATCACTATCATCAGACATGTATTAGGTTACCATCCAGACTTAAAGGGGCCACTCAAAATTATACACATTATAGTCCTCTAACACAAGAAATACTATCCATGATTTATCAATAAATTCTCCAGCCAGTTGAGATTTTGCTTTTTTGAGCTCCATTTAAATTGGTCCCAATCGTTTGAAGTAAGTGAGACTATGTCATCTCCAATTGGGTTATGTTGTGATACTGGGGGAGTGGGGTGAGGAAGGAGATGGGGAAGTGGAAAATGGTGAAGTACCTGACTATGATGTTAGGAAAAACGGTTTCCAATGACAGTAATTTCAGTAGGACAACAATTTACTCGTAATAATAATTACCTAGCACAACGTTTTAATAAATAAACCGTTTTTACTAAATCATAATTAAGTTCTTATTAGAATTTAAAAACTTTACATTGAAATAGAGTTCTACAAATTAAAGTTGAACACAATACAAGCATAACAATTACATGTAATCTTCATGAATCAGGTAATACAGGTCCACCATTACATTTCTTTCAGGACATTTGAGCCATTAAAGATTTTTGAGATGCTCTGAAATATTGGAGTATTTAGATACGCCTGTAATAAGTCTTGTCGCGGCGTTAAAAACGGATTATAATTTGTTAATTTGATAGTTGGGGAGACTTGCGTTGGCAGGTTTCTCCGCACTGCTTAAATTTGGCTTAATCGGAAGAATCCTGTGCTAACAGTCTGTTTTTTAAGGGACAAATCAGCTTCCAGATTGACTCCAAGTAATTTGATACATGTCTTTGGAGTAATGTCACTTCCGGAAATAGTTATTGGAGACTGTCAATGTTAGGCAAGCGTCTAATTGTGGCGGTCCAGAGAAACTGTTTGTACATAATAAGATAAACCCTACTAAGTAGTATTTGTGCAGCGCTCTTGAGGTGATTTTTCAAAAAAATGGCGCTATATAAGTCATCCAAGTATTATTATTATTATTATTAAAGATCTATAATAATATCACCCTGATGGAAGACAACCGTTCAGAATCGAAACGTTGCTTGAGATGGCCTTAGCTGTGTTTTGTAACCAGCTTTGAATAGCCAGGTACTTCTAAGCCTCCTCTTCTCCACCTCTTCTCTCTACCTACTTCTTCGGCCTCGCAACATATCCCAATTCAGAGATGCCATAGTCCCACCTGATCCTGCCTGTTGAGTTGTTCATTTTTTGAGCTCCATTTAAATTAGTCCCAATCGTTTGAAGTAAGTGGTCCTATAACATCTAAAATTTGGGTATGTTATGAGGCTGGTGGTGTGAAGAAGAGATGAAAATAGGGAAGAGGATAGTACAAAAGTATCTAGATATTAAGATCTGGTCACCAAACACGACTGAAGCTATTCTTTACTAACCGCAAACATTAAATTGCCGAGTCACTGTTCCATTAATAATAATATAATTACAAAAAAAAAATAATCGCAGTAGATATCAGCTCAAAAAAGTCACATACTTAAAAAACTGGCTTGTGAGGTCAGGAAGGAAGTTGATAGTAGAAGCAATATTAAATTATTTTTTTATCAGTAGGTACTATATTTGTTTATTATTTAAACGTGTACACACAGGCAAAAACATATATCACAAAGAGCAAAGTTATTAAAATGTACTGATTTTTAATATTTATTAATCGTGTTTGCAGAGTATGTCTCTTAACAATAATTATAAAATTAACAATAATAATAAAATTTGGTTTTTTAATTTTATATTTCTCTTCTATAGAAGCAGACGCTTGTATTTAAAGTGGGATTGAGTAGCACGATGATTAGTATATCTTGAATCTATAATTAATTTGGTTTAAGAAAGTGTGAACTTAAATATACTCTTTAATTGATAAACTAAAGTTCTTAAAAACTTAAGACAAGATTTTTGTGCATAGCGCAAAGGGTAACAATAATTTTTATAAACAATAATTATCAGCCTGAAACACTCATCCAAATTGAAAAAAACCTTTCCGAGCAAAGATAAATGTCGCCGACAGGACTCGAACCTGCGCCCTTCTGATTGCCGGTCAGATGCATCGGAGATGCATCCGGAGCATCTGACCGGCAATCAGAAGGGTGCAGGTTCGAGTCCTGTTGGCGACATTTATCTTTGCTCGGAAAGGTTTTTTTCAATTTGGATGAGTGTTTCAGGCTAATAATAATTGTTTATAAAAATAATTAAATATACTCGTATGTATTTATAAGAGTACAAATTTAGAAGACAATTTTACCTGTATTTAATTGCTTTTACTAGGCATTTGTCATCTTCAATTGTTCTGATGTTTTCCGGTAGGCTGTTGAAGTATCTTTTCATCACATGTATTTTATTTATTTTCATTTCATTATTTAAACGCCCACAGGGCTTTTACATACAAGAATATCATTTTTAAATCACATAAAAAAAATATAGAAAACATGCGCAAAAGTTAATTACACTTGAAATAAGAAAAAAGAAAAAAACAGCACCAAAGTTAAAAATACACCATAATATAAAAGAACAGAAAAATAAATAATACAATATCCACAATAAATTATGTAAAAAGTTGTAGTTAACAATAATTTATACACTAGGTAGAAATAATTCGTTCATACTTTATTTGAAATTTGCCAAGTTTAGATTATTGTCAGTATTTGTTACCACGACTGTGTAAGCATTGAATTGGGGAATGACAAACTGTAGTCGGAACTGGATATACATATGTAAAATGTTAATGTTTGTCTTGTAGTTCGTTTAGGTATGTATAGGTTGATTAAATGCAGGAGTTCAGAACAATCGAATTTACAATTTAATAATTTTAATTAAAAGGTTAAGTCATTAATTTTCCGTCTGTTTTCTAAAGTCGGAATATTTAAAATATTTATTAACAATGAGTCACTTATGTGTTCTAAAGGTATGTAATGATGTTGTACCCATGAGGTGTTACATTTCAGGGAATATGTGTTTTTGGAAACTATGATTTAGTTTTTTTCTTTTATTATTTGAATTATTACGTTTTTTAGAACCAGATCAATAATTTTTTGCAAATTAAATTTTTCAAAAGTAAAGTTTTTTGGATAGTATTTTGGTTTTCTTAATATTATTTTTTTTATATTTAGACGTTGCATAATTTCAATAGGGGGTAGATTAGATTATAAACAGATAATCTATTTCATTGGCCTGTCTAGGGCTTAGAAGTCAAAAGGTCTTATGTAAATTGAAAACATTTGTGTTTTTTTTTTCAAAACAGTATAGTACACCCCTCTAGAGGTTATCTATTGAGTGGCCTTGTTGTATTCAAAACAAAACCGATATTGTGAAAAAGTTTGAAAACAAAACAAAAATGTCAATTACAAAAATCGGATCTCTAAGAAAATTTAGAATAGTAATAAAAATTGCATAAATAAGGAACTACAGTGAAAAATATTACAGCTTTAAAAATATATTCATATGGATCAACAAACGCCGTTTCAGAATATACAGGTTTTATTATTTATAATTATACGTAGAATTTATAAATCTTTATATAAAAGTAAATAAAAAATCATTCCATCAAAACACTGTTACCATTGCATTCGGAACATCTGACGTCACGGGTCTCGAACGCGAGTATTATGGTTTTGGATTTGTATGAAATTTTTTATTTATCAATTTTGTTTTGTATTCGAAAGATTTTTTTATTTTTTATATGAATACCGCACAAGAGAGTCCCAACTGCTCTCAACCGTCTGGACCCATGTGAGACTATGGCATTCCCAATTAGGGAATGTTGTGAGGCTGAAGGTATTGTGGAGGGGAAGGAGAAGGGGAAGAAGGAGGTGAGGAAATACCTGGCTATTCAGATCTGGTCACCAAACACGGCTAAAAGCCATTTCAAGCAACGTTTCAATTCTGAACGGTGGTCTTTCAACAGGGCGATACTGATAGTATCTTCCACTCTGGAAGATGTGTTTTTTTTTAGTTTTGATCAAATTTAAACTTCATTTGGGTGACTTTAATACTAATATACAATTTTTGCTAAATATAAAAAAAAATTAAAAAAAAACTATTAACGAAAGAAATAAGAAGATTCGTGGACAAACCAATTGTCTATAGGGATATTATGATAATGTTAAATACTATTAATATTCTTTGAGTTAAAGTTTCTAAAATGGTTCATAATCCTATTACTTATGTATAGTTATGTATTACTATTTAAAAAATATAAAATTATGTACCGTGAAGGTCATCCTTGTTTGATATTTGACATTCTAACATCAACACCGACCGGCAACAGATTTGGAGCGTTTTGGCGGGCGTTTATAAATTAATGCTTTGAAAAATATTTTAACTATTAAAACTAACTATAGAAAAAAAACTGGTATTTAAGTTAGAAAGTAATTTGATAAATCTACAAATGGGTTCGTGTTCTTTATTGTAGCCACTGCGTACTAACAATATTATCTTTGAAAGAAATATAAACAAAGTGCATACCTACTCAAGAGTGCAATATGGTTAAACCAACAATCCAGTGGAAACCGGTATATGACATATATACCGGTTTCCAGCGATTTCCAGAAACCTCTTATAAAAAATATTGATTTCCGGAATACACTTTTTACTAAAAAAAATATGTTTAATTATTAACTATCGCTTGCCAGCAAGGGTTTCGTGAATGCGGTGAAAAATATAATATAGAATTAACTGTATAGTTTTAAACCGCTTTTTGTATTTATTACAGTTTATCCTCATAAACAGAAACCTGTTTGTGCGGATATTTGGATGACTTTACTGGGTTAAACCAAATTGTCATTGATTAATTCGAATAGTAAGATCTGTTCCGAGAATTACCTTGGTCCAAATGACGTCAATTTGTCTAATTATTTCACAAACAACAGGAAAATCTTTAGTATGATAGGGTCCAGTATATGTACCTGCGTAGAATTACCATTAATCTGCTGTCAATTTAATTACGGCATGAATATTACATTCCTTTTTTACGCATTGTTATTACACGGTTTGGGATAAACCGGTTGTCGGCACAATAATAACTAACAACCATCCTTTGCAGGTTGTTCAGCTAAGATATTTAGATTTCAAATAGATCAAATAGATACAATTTAATATTCTTTTTTAAAAAGGTATACTAATTTAAAGGCATAAAAGAATTTAGAAGCTAACAGGTTTATTAAAGGTTAAAGGAAAGGTTGGTTTTGCGTATTTCTGATGTTACTAGATAGGGAATTGAGTAGCTTAATAGCATTGTATTTAAAACTTATTTCTCCATAAGATGTTTCACAAACTGGAATATCAAAAGATTTTACATGTGATTGTCTTATCTCTCTAGTGCTTGTTCTTTCAAACATATGGATATTTTAAAATTGATGCAGAAGGATATTTTTTTTAATATGTTTTTTTTCAAATTAGCAATATTTAGTTTTTTTTAAAATAAAATCAGTACTCGTCCTTAATGGAACTTTAAGAATAACGTTCACGATTAGTTTCTGGACCTTTGCTAAAGCCTCCAGGCAAGTATTTGTGGCGCTACCCCAACTGATAATACCATATTGGAGAGATGATTGTACAAGAGCACAGAAAACTTGCCTCAGTTGTTTTCTATTCAGTATAATAATAATAATAATAATAATAATAATAATAATAATAATAATAATAATAATAATAATAATAATAATAATAATAATAACACACACACACACACACACACACACACACACACACACACACACACACACACACACACACACACAATAATAATAATAATAATAATAATACTAATAATAATAATAATAATAATAATAATAATAATAATAATAATAATAACAACAATAATAATAATAATAATAATATTATTGTTATTATTATTATTATTGGATGATTTGTGTAGCGCCGTTTTTGTGAAAAATCACCTCAAGGGCGCTGTACAAATATTTCTTAACTATTAATGTACAAACAGATACAGAAAAACATACTTACCTGGCAGGTCGCTTCAGATGAACACAGTTTTATTAGAAAATTTATTTATAGAGATGACAGTTATACATGGTTATTTGTTGCTCCTTTTCTATTGATGTTACATTTATTAGAAGATTGGTGGCACAAGAAGAGTTGGTATTTATTGAAATATTTATAACTTTTAGGACTGGAAAGTATTCATAAAATGAATTTTAGGACCCAAAAATATCTATAAGATGAAATTATTATATTACATCCTAACAAGCTTATAAATAATAAACCTGCACCACTAACTATCTAACATTTTAAAATAAATTGACGAGTTTCCTTAGTTTTATCGTTAAGTTAGTAACATTCGTATTCCATTTAAGAAGATCGTCATGTATATATCAAAATAGTTTTTATTTTCGAATGGCAATTTATCGAAGGGCAACTACATGAGTTTAACAAAAAGTTACAGCTGTGCAGTTTAAGACTGTGCTGTAGTGGTAAAACTTATTTGATATTAATTATTATTTGGTATTTAGAGTTAATATGTGTGCATCAAGCCAATTTTTAGCAATAACTAAACCATTTTCTGCCATTTTAAAGACTTCATCCTATATTATAGCACTATTAAAATGTGAAAATAACACAATTTAATCAAATAAAATTTACTTGAACCCACGACCTCCGGATTCGTAGCCAAGGATCGTAACCACTCATCCACGGAGACCGTTAAATCACATAAAAAATCTTTGCTATTCACGTCGATTATTGTTGTAAATTAAATTTGCATAATTACAAATGTAGCACCCACCTCATAATGTGATTCATGATTCACGTTTAAATTTATTATAGATGGATTAGGAATAATTTATTTTTTTTAAATTAATACTTTAGAAATGATTTGCGCACAACGTGATGCGATACTGATTTTTTTCAAGGAAAGTAAAAAAAAAATAAATGATCTTATCAAATGTTAACAAGACCAGTTTTGGAACTTAAAAAACTGTTTTGGAAGTAATGTACTCGTACGAAGGTAATCGGGATATAAGATTATTTTTAGCCATTAAGCCTCTCGATGTCCATTCACCCAGATGATGCCCTGCAAGGTTGTATAACACTTTGATTCAGGAAATGTAATATATATTCGAAAAAAATACAAAATAATGCACATCACTTTTATTACTGGAAAAAAGTTCGTCTATGGCACGAGCATTTGTAGCTTTAAGGGCCAACACTCAAAAATGGTTCTAAACATAACTTATTATGCTAACTCAAGCAATACTACAAATTATTTGTGTATGAAATCTATACGGCTAATTAGGAAAATGTATAAGGTTTCAAATAACGAAAATCCTAAAAACATTTAGGGATGTATTTTATGAAATACATCCCTAAATGTCAGTTTTAAAACCACTGAAAGCAATTTTAAACGTTTTACTTAAAATTCCAGTACCTACGCATTTCAAATAGAATTTCAGAGATTGCTGTTTTATGATACCTTTTCCGAATTACCCGGATAGAATTTACAGATAAATCATTCGTAGTATTTCTCAAGTTAGCAACCTGCAAAGTGTGTATTTTGTTGTATGCTGTCAGCACTGTTGATTTGATATTTCACAAAAAATAGCCTTAGAAATAACGGTTTTAGTAAATTAATAACTCACCAGAATATTTCGATTACTTGAACTTTTTTTTATATAAATACCGCACAAGAATCCCAACTGCTCCCAACCGTCTGGAGTCAGTAAGACTATGGCACCCCCTACTGGGGAATGCTGTGAGGCTGAAGGTATTGGGTAGGGGAAGGAGAAGGGGAAGAGGAAGGTGGGGAAATACCTGGCTATTCAGATCTGGTCAACAAACACGGCTAAAAGCCATTTCAAGCAACGTTTCAATTCTGAATGGTGATCTTTCACCAGGGCGATACTGAGAGTATCTTCGACCCTGGAACGCGCGCAAATATACTACATATTATTTTTAAATAAATTAATTGTGAAACAGCACACATTAATTAAATAAAATTTACCTGTGAACGCCGGGATTTGAACCCGCGACCTTCGGATTCGTAGTCTAGAGCCTTACCCCTCGACCATGGAGGACGTCGTGAGGAGGCTAGGTCAGCCTGCCTCTTATTCGATGCACTAAAATACCTGCATAATAAAAGTAATTGATTCTGATATAAAGGTTAGATGTGGATATTTTTATGTACATCACTGAACAGTTAACGCCTAGAAATGTTGCATGATCTGTACTGATTTGCCAGAAAAATTGATTTAGCCAGTTTCCATATGACTTTGATTATCTGTTCAAGAAAGAATTTCGACAATAGAAAATGCTTGATAAATTTCAACAGAAGTAACGGCCGTTCTTTCTTACCCTACTGAGAAACTGTTGAGTCGAAATTTTGACTCAACACTATTCAAATGCACAAATACGCTCTTCCCAACGAAACCCTTGATCAAATTTACGATCAATTTAGGATATCGATGTTTGTGGATTAAGTTCCGCTCAACAGAGAACTAGTTATAAAAAGTGTCAACAGGGTGAAAAAATGTCACCGAAATGTCGAATGTTATTATTGATTTGCGATCTATTTTACGCGATTCAAATATTGAATGACCAAGATTTATTTCCGTTTTCGAATGTCAAAAACATGTTTTTTGTATGTTTTAAACAAAACTAAAGAGAACCTAACTTATTTTATTTATTATAAGCAACGTTTTTTCTTGTTCAAATGTCCAATGTACAAAACGATACTTTCAGTATCGTCCTGGTGAAAGACCACCATTCAGAATTGAAACGTTGTTTGAAATGGCTTTTAGCCGTGTTTGGTGACCAGATCAGAAAATTAAGCTTATTGGGTTACACGGACACGCTCACAACACACTTATATCGGTTTAAATCTTCAGTGTAAAACTTGTACAAGAATCTCACTTTCCGTGAGATAATCAATGTTCATATTATGTACAAGGCCGGTAATAAAAGTTTATTTCTCAAACAGAACAAATAAATGAAAATATAATGGAATGGCTCAATATATGTTGTGCTAGTTAAAAAAAAAAAAGTGTTTTTTTTCACGGATATGATAAAACTAATCAATCATCTCACGAATGTCATCCATAATACGACCAACCTCAATAACGGAGTGATAAGGTTCTTGGTTCCGAACCAAGATGGTAATTAGCGTTAATTAATTAATTCAAATTAAATAATACACCTTGAGAGAGCCTCGTTTTATAGGAGTTATACCATAGATTCATAGATAATGGAAACAAAGGGAGATATGGCATGGAAGCGCGCCGACATATTTGGAGTAAAAAATGCAAATTATTTTTTGTCACTGGTGAATTTTTTAAAGTTTATTTTATTTTTTATTATCAAATTAAAACAACAATATCAATAATTCACATGCAGCAACTGGCCACTCAGCAGAGTAACCCCCCAAGCCCCCACCCCGATCATATAACTGCCAAAAAAAGGCATCAGAAACCAAAATACATTCTCTACTCCAAATATGCACAAAAATTACTAATTAAAGTTTGTCTGGTGCATGCTGTTACATCCTGTATATACGTTAGTGGCTGAGTTGGCATCGCGTCTGGGTCCCACCCAGGCTTCGTGAGTTCAATTACTCGGCTGGCTAAGTCCTCCATTACGATAACATCTTCCGCTTACTGTGATTGTACAGTACCTACCACTTTATTGTGACAATTCAGCTTCAACGTCACAATATTATACTACTATGCGACGAATTCAACATCTGGGGAACAAATACTTCCATGTTGTTGATATATTTGTCACATCAATGTTACAGAATAAGCATGCATAAGCAGGTTATTTGAAACTACTCGTATTAAACTCTGAATAAAAGTGTAAAATTATGTTGATTATTTTTATATTATCTATTATATTACATATGTATCTTTCAATATTATTTGTAATTTTTTTTTTTTTTATTGTATAATATTAATTATATACAGTGGGAACTTATACCCGCTAAGCCACTGCAAGTAGCTTGTCAGCAGGAGTTTATTTCAACAATATAATATAATACAACAATAAATTACAATCATCATACAAATGTAGGGCAAAAATTATTATATTTAGGCGCATGCATCTTGTCCTGTACATAAGTTGAGAAAAAAAAAATTAAAGAGAAAAAATAATGGTAAAAGCATTACAGATTTGTTATTGAGATACTAGAGTCCAATCTTATAACACCGATTTAAATAATATTATAAAAATGTCAATATCATAAAAAATATCAAAATTATAAAAGTACCAATATTATAAAAGTATCAATATTATAAAAATATCAATATTATAAAAACATCAATACTTTTAAAAATATCAACATTATAAAAACATTCATATTACAAAAATATAACTATTACGTAAATATCAGAAATATCAAAGTATCTGTAAGTATTAAATAGATTAAGAAATAAAAATTTAAAAGATATATACATAAAACAGCAGTACAGGTTGGTTACAATGAGGATAGACTTAAATATAATAGTAACACCGTAACAGTAAGTACACCAGATATCTAGGAGCTATACAACCCACTTGATAATCCATATTATTATATTATAATGTGCATGTGATTGATGAAAATAAATGAGTTATAGGAGATTTTCAAATAATGTCAGGTTATTCATAACCCGGGAATGATTGAACTTCTTCAAACAAATTTTACCATCATCTCGATTATACAATTCGCCATCATGTTTCAAAATGAAATTCTTCCAAATTCGAATTTTTTTTTTTTTAGTACGTATTATTAAAAAGTGGTTGTTTTTTTCTTGGGCATGCCTTTTAAAATATTAATGTTTATTAAATAAAGCAGATCTGGTTAAAACCGGTCATTATAATATTGAACGTGTATGCTATCAACAATTTTAAGTGGAATTATTTTATTTATTGAACAATAAATTGCGTTCGTACACCGTTTACGTATTCGTGTGTATAATATGAACAGTGTGTGAATAATATGATACACAACCTCGTAAACGTGACCAAAGATCGCGGGATCAAAACCCAACGAAGGACAAATAAAAACGGTCAATTTAAACTGGTTTTTAAGAATTTAAACACGTAGGTATATTTAATAGATTATTATAAAAATATTTGTTCTCGCGTTTGGTCCAGGATTGTTGAGGTAATATTTGTTTATTTACGTTCCTTAAGATGGCTTTGCTATAAAGTATTTTATTTATATGAATTATAAATATTAATTTTCAAAATCACAAATATTTCTGTTTTTGAGTTTAGAAAATAGACAGAAACAATAATAATAATAATGTTTTATCAACTTCTTTTTTATAACAAAATAGCAAATAATCATATCCCCATTTCCTGTGCTGAGGATTTCATTTACAAAATATTAAATTAATTTATTGAATGATCGCTGAAAAATAAATAATTTTAAGACGATGTGTTGTAAGTGCAGTTGAGTGGTTTCGGTGTTAGTCTGTATTTGGTGTTCATATATTTTGTATTTCACATCTCCCTATGTAACGTATCCAGCGTTTTATTTGATTTTTAAATTTATTATTGTTGTTGTGATTTTTGAAAGAGTGTGGGATTTTGTTGTAGAGTTTTGTACCATAGCACTTTGTTTGTTTTGTCCAAATGTTGTGTCTCTGGTTCCTTGTTGTATGGGTTTTTGACTCTGAGATCTAGTGTTTCTAGTGTGGGTGTTTGTTGTTTTTTCTTGTTTTTTTTTGTATTTATGCATGTAAAAGAGTATTTTTTTAGAATATAATCGTTTTATTGACGTAAAGTTAAGATTGTTGAAGATTTCATCAGTGATAGTTCTTACAGGGACTTTAAGTATACTTTTCATGGTGGCTTTTTGTGTTCTAATGAATAATATTAGGTAGGTACTTCCAAACTTTCCCTTTCCCCTTCTCACCTCTTCTATATTTTTTTCCACCCATATTACTCCCCAATTATAGTTCCATAATCCCACTTGCTCCAGAAAATTGTGCTTTACTGTGGTATTCCCATAAAATCATATGTATTCATCGTATTTACATCAAGAAAATCTACATGACAGACTTGTTTTCTTTTATATTTAAAAAAATGTCGACAAAACTCACTGTCTGGCTGACCCTTCATCCAGTAACTCCAATTCAAAACTTTTTTTAAAAATATCATAATTATCACATGAATATTATTCGAGTTGCGTCACTATTTTTATATCTTTCTTAACACACAAGTAATAATTTATTTTTTTGCACAAAACTTTTCTTTGTCCTTTTTTTGACACAATGGTTTTTTTTGCACCGAATTTAATATTTCAGTTTGTAATAATAATAATTTATTTTTAACACACAGTACTGATAAATTATTTATTTTTTCGACAATTCTTACTATAATACCTATAAAAATTCTTTGTTTTAACAGAAAATCTATAATTTGATGACTGAAATAAATCAGTGGCGTGCTCTGTGACCAAATGTAAGATGCGCGTAGTTTTTCAAATTTATGTATGAATTTTTAATTTACGTTGAATATTTAATAATGTCCAATTTATATGTGACTAAAATACTATTATTAATTATTTATGAACCAAAAGTATAAAATTGTTAAGTAGAAACATTTTATTGAGGTAAAACGATTAGTTTCTCTCCAAATTTATGAAGAAAAAAACAGTAATTTATCGGGTTTTTTCTAACTTTTAATTTAATTTTCTCATCTTTCTTAAAGTAGACAAAGCTATTCATTATTTATGAACTGCACGCCACTTATTTTAACTACGTAAGTTGTTCATTTTTTAACACGATAGTTACAAGGCCCTACGTATATTATTCTTTTGTTTAACGCACAATGTAAAATCTAATAATTGATATTTTTCTCTTTCGGGAAACGATAATTTAATCCACTTCTTTCGTTTTTAACACCATTTTTTAAAATTTATTTTATTATAATTCTAATAATTTACTCGTTGTTTTTCTCGTTTATAGCGCAACAACGTTAACAACACAGACATCTTGGTCGAAGAAGGTACCGACACCGACTACCAAAAAACCAAGAAATAACAAACCAGATTTCTCGCTCTGCATATACCAGTTAACCGTGAAATAATAATATTAACATATAAAAGGCTGAAATATTCGTACGGAAAAAATAATAATACATGGAACATACGTCAGCCAGGTTGATTGTGTTCACAAAGCAAAAGGTTTATTTCAGTATCCACCTTGACCAATTAAAAATGTATACGACATGTTTAAAACAAATGTAGAATCTGGTGACCGGATAAATAAACACATGTTTGAATCGGCGCACTTTTGTAAAGTGATATCGACCCCTTGAAATAACAAGGTTCCACCTGACACTGCAATGTTATGTGATAATGAGCCTTACAGTTTCTTTCCTCATAGAAATTACTGGAAAGACCCTGCCCTAACCTTAAAGTTGAAATATAGAAGTCGCTGAAGCCCCTTTATGCAGAACCTGGTCCGCCTCAGCACAGGATCTCCTAGTGAGGAGGACTATGAAAAAAAAATCTATAATATATATGTATTTTTAATATTTATACCTTACTCAAAATTATATAGAAACTAATAAAAAAAATTATTATTAGGTTAGGTTTACGTACATCAATTGATTTAGTTGTTATAGGGTAAGGTTTACATAGATCATTTGAATTAGTTATTATGGGGTTAGGTTTACGTACATCAATGGATTTCTTTGTTATAGGTTTAGGTTTACGTACATCGATTGATTTAGTTGTTATGGAGTTAGGTTTACGTACATCAACTTATTTAGTTGTTATAAGGTTAGGTTTACATGCATCAGTTGATTTAATTGTTATAGTTTTTGGTTTATTCACATTAATTAATTTAGTAGTTATAAGGTCTCCCTGATGTGGCAAGTTCCGTGCCGAGGTGAAACCATTATGCAATCATAACAAATAAATCGGTGGGTAGGTAAATACATTAAATGTACATATTGACATACTTATTTATGCAGTGTAGGGTGTCGCTACTGCAGATACTATGAATAAGAATCAATCTAAGGAATTAAAATAAACACTTATTTTGTTAGTTTCTGTTTTGGTCGCCTGCACATATAACTTTGAAAATCTGTAGGTAGATAACTACTTAAAGCAGTGATAAGGTCATTGTATTGAGGAAAAATATCTGGAATATTACGTTGCATGTGAAGATCTCCGGATCCGAAAAGGTATAAGTGAAGAATTAACGCCCCATGGGCAAATTAGGTTATGAGCCAGTTTTATAAACACACTACCAAATTTCTATTACGTGACGAACCGTTTTGTTAACGGGCCGTTATCCGTCCGTTTTTTGTCTTGAATAATAGACATTCGCTCTTCATCACTTTCACTACTCGAAGAATAATTCAACCCAAATGCATATTATATATTGTCTTTTTAATTAATATAGTGCACGGTTTCAAATAAACGATCATCGGGCAACAACTGACAGCTGTCAAACGACCGGTAATCTGACGAACGTTTATAAAACGGTGAAATCGGGCGGTAGACCAAATTTTAGTTAGAAATGTTATCAAGCGCTTCCCGTGGATGGTTATAAAACCGGACATAAGTTTGAATAAATTACAGTAAAGTTCGCAGGCGTTTGTGAATAACCTGATAATTGCATTAATGTAATCAAAATCCGACGGCCTCCATGGTCGAGGGGTAAGGCTCTTGACTACGAATCCGAAGGTCGCGGGTTCAAATCCCGGCGAGCGCAAGTAAATTTTATTTAATTAATTTGGGTTGTTTCAGAATTAATTAATTTAAAAATAATATATAGTATACTTGCGCACGTTCCAGAGTGGAAGATACTCTCAGTATTGCCCTGGTGAAAGACCACCACTCAGAATTGAAACCTTGCTTGAAATGGCTTTTGGCCGTGTTTGGTGACCAGATCTGAATAGCCAGGTATTTCCCCACCTCCCTCTTCCCCTTCTCCTTCCCCTCCCCAATACCTTCAGCCTCACAACATTCCCCAATTGGGAATGCCATAGTCTCGCTGGCTCCAGACGGTTGGGAGCAGTTGGGACTCTTGTGCGGTATTCAGATAAAAAAACGGTTACTCTTGCATTTATTATATAATAACACCTTAAACATCATGATCATGTAATTATATGTGAAACCTTAAACACCATGATCATGTGATTACATGTGAACACCTTAAACACCATAATCATATGATTATATGTGAACACCTTAAACACCATGATCATGTGATTATATGTGAACAATCATAACTGTTAATTTAGTCAAAAGATATTAACATATTGCACTTATCAGAATATTCTTAAACACCACCGAGTTAAATGTGCAATTAATGCATTCATCCAATTTTACAACGGAGAAGTTAAGTCCCGTAGGTAGATATTTTGTGTGTCTTCTCATAACAATATTAGTAGGTAGGTACATTTCAATGCCTTTTGTAATTAAGGAAATGCATACAGTTTTTTTGTTTGTTTTTTTTTTATTCCACTTATTTGTTAAGATCCGGACTAAATAAAATGTAGAACAAAATCAAAAGATTTTTAGAATCACCCATTATCAATTGTTTCAAAAGTAAAAATATCCATCAACGGTTGGCGATTTTTAGTTTCATTTCCACCATAGCTATTTTATGAGAAATCAACGAACTACGTTTTTTACAAGTCAATAACTTTGTTTATAAATAACATTAACAACCTATTTCATGTGACACGAAAGAGTTTTGATATCAAGATAATGGAACCCACAGTAATTAAGCATGGTTGGATAACCCACTGTAAGACGAGAGACAGTAACCCTCAGAGAATTCAAAAAGGCCGTCAATAGTTACATTCCACTTCAAGATGACCTTGCAAACCTTCCGGCCAGTCGCCTGACGTCCAGGGGCGCTATTTCCGTTCTTTTTAAGGAAAATTCCGGAGTTCTGATGAGACGTAAAAAGATCCTAAATAGATTGTCAAGAGATTATTTGAAAACACAAATTGATAAGATTTTGAAATAAAACTTTTAAAAACAATTGTATTATATTATAATTCATTTTAATAATTTTTTTTTTTTAAATATCATAAATAAGCCTTCTAACGAAGAATCATGTTTTATAAAAAGGTACCTACCTCATTTTTTGTCAGTAGTTCTAAAAGTGACATTTGAATTTGTGCCGACTTCACGTGAATTGTCAAAAATGTCAACATCTATATAATGTTTAATAATGTTTACTAGCTAATTATGTTTAAAGTAAATAATAACGTAATTGGTAACATACTTAGTATTGAGTTTTTCTCTTGTTAACACAACGCGAATATTGAGTTTTTCTCTTGTTAAAACATCGCAAATATTAACATTTTTTATGAATTTCGCTCGCTGAATTCAGCTGACAGCTGTCATTCGACAGGACCGGAACCGCAGATAAGTAAGAAGGCTTTAACCCTAAGGAAAAAAGTTAAGGAATCTTCCTTGAAAAGAACGGGAATAGCGCCCCAGCAAACCTTTTTGGAATGAAGGCGAAAAACTGCTTCTATTACGACACTCCCCTGAAGAGTCGTGGCGAACTCAGTAGCAGACCTCGTACATGTAAAACAAGCACCTTATTGTGGACTCTACTATTAAATTGCCAGAGTTCTCTCTCCTTTCGAAAAGGTTAACCTCATTAAACCGCATCCGGTGCAGTCACAGCCGTTGTGCGTATATGATGCATAAATGGAGCCTAAAGGATTCCGAACTTTGTGAATGTGGACATATTCAAACAACAGAAGACATCGTAGAAGAATGTCCTCTTAATCAGTTTCCCTATAGCACATCTGTGTTGAACCAAGTGACTCCCGATGCCGTCGACTGGCTGAATAACCTCAGCATCCCATGACCTTCACCAAATCTCCTCCACCATATGAAGAAGAAAAGATAGTATCATGAATCAAGGAAACCTGAGTGACTTTGACTATAATGGATTTTTTTTATGGCTCACCTTTTTCAAGAGGAGTGAGCTCAAATTCTTGAATATCCAGCGCGGAGTCAGATCCTCTGGATGAGCTCGGTGTTATGAAAGATTTGCATTCCATCGGGTATAATGTTCATCCCACGTCAACACTGAGTTTCGCAAGAGTTGTATTTCGCAGAGATACACTGGGATACGTCACAGAGTTTAAACTGACAGGAGTCAGCAATCACAGAGTTAGACCTGACAAGAGTCAGAGATGATTACAGAGTTTCTCACGACGAGAGAACTTTACCGTTAGATATACGAGTATATCACAAGTTTAAGCCAGTCTTACTGGAAAATATCACAGAGTCAGCAATCACAGAGTTTCACTTGGATGTATCACAGAGTTTAATCTGACAAAAGTCAGCGATCACTAAGTTTCACAGGACAGTGGACAGAATCAGAAGAGTCTCTCTGAAAATTTTCACAAAAATCAGTAAATAGTTAGGGTTCACTGGGTTTTACCGCCACATATCACAAAATCATCTACGAAGTCAGCAGAATTACTGAAAAATATTACAGAATTCCATCAAAATTCAGGGACAGAAAGACAGTCAGAAGGGATTCACTAAAAAGTATCTCTAAATTAAAGCAAGAGCCAGCCATTACAAAGTCTCACTAAGATTGATCTCAAATTTCGAAGTTCATATATTTTAACGATAAGAGCTAAAATCTACAATCAAAGGTTGCATATCAAGAGAAATATATTTATATTTTCTAGGAATAGGTTTCAGGCATGTTAGTAAATAATATATGTATGAATATGTTCCAGTTTATTTTTTTTTTTCTTAATTTTTGATAAAGGACGTTCAGAAACATTTTTTTTATACAAATGTTAATTTTTAGTAAGGTTTGGTTGCGTTGTAATAAGACCTATTCCACGAATTCATTTCATTGTTTTCGCAATAGTTAATGCATATTATGGAACGGCGCCGGCGGCGCGGCGTGTCGGAAAAACAAATTGTTTTACGTTGTTAATCTTTTTTTTAAACGTATGTTTATGAAAACAGCAAAATATTCACAGCATATTCATTCTAGTAAAATATAAACATAGACGCCATATTACTGTGTGTTCCAAATTTTTCATTTCAAACGCTGTCAAAATCGATAAATGATGGCAAGTAAATAATGTAAATGTTTCACATATGTTTGTTTTTAGTGCATTTTCCTAAGGCAGTAAGTAAACAATATTTAATTTCATAAAAGACGCCGTAAACTTACATAATTTGACCAATTTTTTAGTAAAATGCTTTTCTACAATGTCAGAAGATTGCCCTAAATTAATCCTTTTATACATCGCACCGATTTTGTCAGTTGAAAAATATTTTCTATTTTTAAAAATATCTATCAAATTGTCGAAATGTCCAAACGCAAACCTACCTATTACAGAATATTGTAAAACACTTATTTTGTTTCTCAAATATTAAAAAACAGAAGAATTTCACTGAGTAAGATTCGAGAGCTCCAGAGAAGCGCTAATAACAAATCGCAAATGACAATGAATGAAATCTTTGCAGAAAATAAGATATAGATAAAATCGGAGTGTTGTTGAGTTAAGTTATCAGTCTTTTGATTGTCAGATTAGCAAACATATTACTTTAGGTAATTACAGCATATTTATTTAAGTGCGAGCCTTAAGATACGGCACTAATAATGTGAATTTATTAGGAACGATATTATTTTATTTTGATTGTTAATTACTCTTTTTTTATGTAAGCACCTCTTAAACACTTGATTATTGCGAGATTTTCAAAAATAACAAAAACTCTTAGGAAACATTTTTTAACCAATGTGGCTCACATCTGCCTTGATGTTGCATACTGCAAGACTTTCCGAAACGTTGGCTTAAGAAGTAGAAAGTGCAATATTACCCTAAATGCTCTACATGGCACTATTGGCAAAAATCATAATATTTGATTTGAAAACTCCACAGCAATTGAAATAATATTAATAGTCGATATATCATTTATTCCTGAAGAAATAAACTTATACGTACTTGACCATCAAATGTATGTTTCCTTCATATCACAAAACGAAACTGAATGCGGAATTTAGAAAGATGGCAATGACTGTCTTAATACGACCAAGCACTGCTGTGCGGCGACAAACTCAGATAATAATAACAGTGGATATATCTAAAACAATTATTTATCCATGATAGTAAATTAACAAATATGAACTTCCTATGCAGATATTCCATCAAAATGCGTGCTTTATTCCCATTGAGAGACGAGATGCTTTAAACACATGATACGCAAGATATGCAAGTTTTCAAAGATGACAATGACTGTTTCAAAACAACCGAGCGAGCACCACAGACAATTTAGAAAATAGTAGACAATGGTCAGTATAACAAATACAATTATTTATCCACGATAGTAAATTATTACACCATATTCTGAAATCCACGAAACTTCATTTGATAAAATTTTTAATTCATATTTCAATAATGGGAATATTTCCAACGAATTATAAGATCCCAAAAATTTCACCTATTTATAAATCTCAAGATCCACAACAAGTAACTAATTACTAACATAGGAAAGACTATTAAATTTCCAATAAAGTAATAAAATACTCCACAAAAACCAGTTTGGATTTATAAAATCACTCAGCACACAAGAAGCTATTGCTAATGTAATTTCATACATTTACGAATCATTAGATAACGGTAAAATATGTGCAGGTGTATTATTTGATCTTAGAAAGGTTTTAGATTGCATATCCCATGAGAAGCTACTGAAATTATAAAAAATGTTGGTATAAAAGACAAAGCGATAAAATGTATTACCAACTACTTGAAAAATCGGCCTAAAATTGTGAAAATCAATAATGTTAATAGTGATCAGGGTATGTCAGGCTTTGGAATACCACAAGGTATCGTACTTGGCCCGATGCTATTAATACTATATGCAGTATTATCAATCAGTGAAAAGACTTATCGTAAAATTAAATAAATACTCTCAAAAATTCTTTCCGCGTTTATTTCCTATCACTAAATAGTGAAAAAAAACATTAATTTGTTATCCCGTTTGCAATACATACAATGATACCCCTAAAAAAATTGACATCCTCATACATGATACTTCTAAAACTCACAATAAAAAATGCAGATTTTCAAACTGCCCAATACTAAAACAACAACAAAAATCTAGCAATAATTATCGATAAAAATTTAAAATGGAAGGACATAATAATATAAATGTCTAGTTATTTGACTACCAAAATGTAGGGTCACTTCACACATTATCATGATTCGAGTATTTACTGCAGAATCCACAAAGATGATAAAGACTTTTTCAGATAATAATAACAATAGTCAATGTAACGATAACTATTATTTATCCGCGATGGTAAACTAATAAATATGAATTTCTTGTTAAAACGTCTGGTTTACATCTTCCTATCAAAACACAAGTTATTCATCAATTCACATATCACTGACTGCAGAATTTACAAAGATGACAATTACCGTCTAAAAGCGACAGAACACTGCTTCAAATTAAGATTAAAATAATTATCGTAATTATTGCTCTGTTTCTAAACCAAATAATACCTCAGTTGTAACCAATTACAACATCTTTCAGTTATCAGAGCCGTGGCTTGTTTGTTGTACGATTTTCTTAAATTTCCGACAGCTGTAAAGAAGGCAATGATTTAAAAAAAAGTACAAAGCTAAACGTACAACGTTAATTTAAGTCTCCTTTTTTCAGAGATAGCCTAAAAAAACTAATTTTTGAAATTATGAAAATGGCAAATTTAGATTTCCTTTCGTTTCAGGGTTCAAAGTTTGAAATAAACATTGCAAGAACTAAAGCTAAATTAATATCTTCCCAGCTAGGTAGCCCCAGAGTTATCTATTTTACCCGGAATACGATAGATAGTCATGTTCTTTAATCACATTTTTGTAGCGGTAGTAGAACGGATTTGTACATTAAATGTTTACTTCCTTCCTCATATACCCTGACTTAAAATAAAGACACTTCTACGCATTAAGGGAAAGAAGACTGTCGGAGAGGGTTATTTTATTAATTCGAAATAATCATGCTATTATCACGCAATACGATTAACATGTTTTAAAAAATATATATATTACGTTTTTTTTTTTAATTTATGTAGGTTAACATTTATGGAAATCAAATCAGAAATATGACTTATTCTAATCGTCCTACACATGTTGTACAAAATATTTAAATAATTTTTAAAAGTGGAGAAAAATAATTGCAATCCCTACCCGGTTTCTTTTTTTTATAAATAAACTTAACATAAGTAGCAAGTATGTTGTCTGTTGTATGCTGATGATGCGGTGCTGATTGCTAACAGTATGGAAGATCCCTCGTATCTAGGATGAACGAAGTATGTATGAAGAATGAGCTAATGATGAATGTAAATAAGTTCAAAGTCATGGTGTTTGAAAGAGAGAGTACGAAAACAGTATGCAATATAGTTGTGAATGATGAATACTTGGAGCAGGTCAATGAGTTAGTGTATTTGGGAAGTATGTTTACGAGAGATGGAAAGACAGATAGGGATATTGAAAGAAGGGTGAATGCAGGAAACTCCATTAACGGAGGACTGAACGCGGTTGGCGCAAACAAAAAGTTGTCCAAGGAAGCGAAGCTAGCAGTCCACAATGGAGTGCTGATACCAACCTTGATGTATGGCAGTGAGGCATGGAACTGGCAGAGGAAGGATGAAAGTAGACTGAATGCTGTAGAAATGAGATCTCTGAGACGAATGTGTGGTAAAACCATGTATGATCGTGTGAAAAATGTTGAGATTCGTAAAGAATACAAGGCTGATGTAAGCGTAGTGAGCAATATTAAGAAAGGGACGCTTAGATGGTTTGGGCATGTAGAGCGAATGAACGAAGAAAGGAGTGTAAGGAGAATATATAACGCGAATGTGAATGGAAGAAGAAGCCGGGGACGCCCGAGGAAGACATGGCACGATCAAGTGAATCAAATACTCGAGTCGGGCCATGTCAGAAGTCGGAATAACAGAAGAGAATGTATGAGGCGTTGTATGAATGTGAATGAAGCAAGAAGTGTATGCCAAGATTGAGTTGTTTGGCGGTCCGTCCTCTCTGCCTACCCCTGCGGGGAAACGGCGTGATGGTTAGTTAGTTAGTTAGTTAACTTAACATAAAAATATTAAAGTATGTTTATATGAAAAAATGACACTACACCCCATTTTTTTTAAATATCTTCTTCACAGTTTAAAGAAAAACCTGTTTGTTTGGGTGTCTTTGGACGAGATTCAATGTTTTAAAATATTTTGCAAAACATCCCCTGGACGGTCACAAAAGGGTAATATTTCTGATTTGATTTAAAAAGCATTATAAATATCGTATTGAGTAATAATATTATCATTATTTCAAATAAATAAAAAATACTCTCCGCCTTAAAGCGTTGAAAAAAATATTTAAACAATTCCCTTTTTGTAGTATTTTGTGAAGCGAAATGCGATTGGATAAGGGAAACAAGAATAAGGAAGAATGCTGATAATACATACCTACCTAGCTATTCAGATTCAGTTACTAACATCACAAAGATGCGTTTACATAATATGTAGGTACTAAGGGAGGATATCACGCTTCCTTAAATCTTGGAAATTTCGCTCCCAGGGCCTAGTAAATTCAGTAAACTCAATTTCAGCGAACAAAAGCCTAGTAAATTATTTAGGAAAATTTCTTCAATAAATCATATCCTTTAATGAGGTTAATTGAAATTTATAATATGAGTCACAAAAATATGGTGTTTTTCTTTGAAGGTAATCGATTTATTTGTTTCTTGAGAATTCTTCACAATAACTCATAGTGAAAACTACGGAATCCTCAAATGGGGTATGTAGTGAGACTGGAGGGTATAGAGATGGAAAGGGGATGAGAAAGAGGAAGGTTGGGAAGTCCCTTGCTATTCAGATCAGGTCACCAAACACGGCTAAAGCCATTTCATGTAACGTTTCGTTTTCGAATTTTTTCACCAGGGCGATGCTGAGAGTATCTTCCTCTCTGATATACATATGTTAAGAGACGTACATAACTTACTTTAACGAGTGATTTCAGCGGTTACTTGTCATCACTAGTCACGCAGCCTGGTAATTGCCCAACCCGCCGCCCCGACCCTAACTGTCAAATACCTACCATTTTTTAAAGTTTTTAGACGAAAAAAAAATGTCACAGGAGACCAAAAAGCCATCTATATTTTTACTACAAAATTTGGAGTGAAGAAAATTCACCGGAGTCCAAAATTTCATTAAAATTTTTTACTCCAAATAAGATCAGGAATCGTTGAATAAAGATTTTCAGGAGTGTTCCTTAACACCCTGTACACGACTGAAGTCAAGTTTGTACCCCAATACAGATATGTGCAGCGTTCCGTTCTTTCTTCGTACCCCTGCAGAGATATATTTATTTTTATTTCATTCAAGTTTTTAATCCACTAGGACTGGGTGGATATCGCAAACCCAGTCTTCCATATTACATGATATATATACAAATATAAGTAAAGAAATGAATATAATAAAAAAAGGTTAAATAATAATATTCAAATATACGAGAAGAAATGAAAAAAAATGTATAATTATATCAAAACAAAAGAAATAAAATGAAAAACATAGTACTCGTAGTTAATAATAACATAGAATAAATTAAATTAATTTATTTTAAGTGATCGTCTTTTAGATATGACAAAACGATTGAGTAACTTTATCCTATGATTAAATTATGTATCACTATAAAATATACCACATTTATGTAAATATTAGAAATTCCTATCTGTCATACACTACAAAGCCGAACACAGTGTTAGCAAATAAATAATAAATACTCTCTACAAGCATTATAGATAATACCTCTTATTTCATTTATTTTTTACGCGAGATAATAATAATAATAAAAATCACTTCAAACTGACAAACCACAATATCCAATAAAAAATAAAACATAACATAAAAATAAATTTCTGAAAATATTACGTATCTATTATATTCAATTCATTGTGTGTGAAATTTGGGTACACACTTCAGACAAAGGCGAGTTTAATTTTGTTAGCAAATTCCTTGTCTGTTTATAAACATACGAGTACAATTAAAACG
Source organism: Halesus radiatus (assembly GCA_022606495.2). NCBI lineage: Eukaryota > Metazoa > Arthropoda > Insecta > Trichoptera > Limnephilidae > Halesus > Halesus radiatus. Next base: position 31,036 of record JAHDVE020005865.1, on the reverse strand, counting down.
AAATGAAAACTGTCTTAGAAATAAACATGTCAAGATAATTACTGTACAAATCAACTGCCGCTACATGATAGCAAAATTTCTTTATCACAGAATTCAAAATAGACTGAAAATATACTAGCAAAGATACTATGTTGTATATTTACATCTCTACAAAATGGAACAAAGCAACATTTAAAGATCTATTTTTAAACAGTTAAAAGGTACATGAAGACATTATAATATTTAAATCTAATAGAATATGCGTTTCGTTCGAAGATCACACCTTTGAAATATAATACCGCGTGTTCTTTTCTCATCCGTTCTATCTATTTCCCGCGCTGTCAGCTGTCACTTAATATTTTCCGAACAAAGATGGCGCCGGTTCTACACGTGTTTCGACGTAAACTGTTTGATTATTAATGTCGTTTTGTTATTATCGGAGAGATATGATGTGTACATGTAATGTGTATGACACCAGACGCGTCTTGCGAGCTACTGCCGCTCTTACAGACGGTGCGACGCGATTATCGGTCAGATACAACACAATTATAAATAGTATTTTTGATTTTGATCAGTGCTTGATATTTAACAGGAAAAAACCGGAACACTCTTACCGATTGGTGAAAATCATCAACCCTACAGTTCCAGCTATTAAAAATATCTCTTTAAATGACGCTGCTGCACATGTTTCAACTACCTCCTTGTTATTTCATCACGCAATACCTTATCTACCTTTCAAGTTTTTTTACTGTTTCGTCATAGAGAATTTCTCATTAGGCCGCTCGCTGACGGTCCGGTAAGGAATCAATCAATAATAACACAAAACCATTTTGAATAATTGTGAAATTCCACAATCTCGTAGTCACTTTACCACTCGACGATATGAGAAATGCGAGCCGGTAAACAGAAATCTGCAATACCGACAGATTAATGGCTACAAATATACTGACATCTGCAGACCCGTATGCGAGTCCATGCAGCGACACACCCCGCAACATTAGAAGTAATTTTGTTGCACTCGGTTTATGTCGATTCCTCACCGAACCGTCAGCGTGCGGCCTTGGGATAGTTAATAGTTATTCTTCCAGTTCCAATGTTAAGAAAATCGCGTTAAGGATGCATACTTATTATTATAAATATGCGTACCATTTTAATAATACAGCTCTTAGTATAATATATATATACTTGAAGAAAAATCACCACTTATACCGCATAAAGCATTACAGTAGGTAGGTAATGTAATAGTTTATTCAGATAATTTCTTCCAAAACAATATGCCTGAAAAGGTTACAGGCGCAATACGAAACAAGCGATCCGGTTATAAAGATTTGCTGAACACAAGCACTGGATTTGATTTAGTCTGTGTGAAACGGCATATATTATGAAAATTGTCAATATTTTACTGGAATTAAAAAAAAACAAAAAAAGTAGGTACCTAATGATTTTTTTTTCTGTTCTTGTAAATGGATGATTTGCATGGCGCCATTTTTGTGAAAAATCACCTCAGGGGCGCTGTACACATATTACTTGATTAAGTTTATCATGATTATGTACAAACAGATACATACATTTTATTTCACAAAGTTTTAGTTTTAGAAGATATGATTTTGAACGCACAGGATATAATATAAAAAAACACTGCACATTACATGATATTGCAGTTACTGTTCAAATATTATTTGTTATTTTTATTATATATAAAGGTTAGTGGGTAAAGAAGAGTTGGTATTTATTTAAAAAAAATTGTATTTGACATTTATTACATTTACAAATATTTATAGTTATTTAGAATGTCGCAGAATATGAAATGCTTTTTTTCTGTAAATTACTTTAGGTAAGTACTGAGCGGCTACCTACGCTATGTAAATTATGTATGCAATTGTAAGACTCATGGATATGACGGGTTTTAAGATTCGCTCTGAATTCTGAATTCTGAAATCAATCTCAACTCGTACGGCAGTTTATTCCTGGCTTTAGGGATAGGCAGACACGCTAAAAACACGCTCACCAAACTTAGGATTGGGTGTGCTCTTTGGTTCCTTCAACCTTCCGATAACTGATGACGTATCTGATCTAAGTGTTGACTGTCATGAATTAGATTTTTCATGGATGCACAGTTCCGTTAGGTAAGCCGGAGCCATCCCGTCAATTGATTTAAATACTCAATTTTTTTTTTAACTTATTGAAGTTTGTAAACCTAATTGTAATATTTAATCATTGAAGAAGATAATATTAACATATCCCAAATGAACCACGAAACCGAAAAAACAACAGAAATTAAAAAGATTTCAGTCGCATCTGGGACTCGAACTCAGGACCTGTACCTATCCGGGGTAACCGCGGGATTTATAAAAATGGAGGATAATATTAACAAGTCTTGAACTTGAAGTATGATATCGGTGTAAATGGCGTAAACTGAACTGGTCTCATTAGCTTAGTTAGTTAAGCGGTTACCCCGGATAGGTAGAGGTCCTGGGTTCGAGTCCAAGATGCGACTGAAATCTTTTTAATTTCTGTTGTTTTTTGGGTTTCGTGGTTCATTTGGGATGTGTTAATATTATCTTCTTCAATGATTAGATTTAAATACTATCCAGCACAGCTTGAACTGGATTCTTTCGGGACATTTGAGCCATTTGAGACAATAATTTGTTAATTTGATAGTTGGGGAGACTTGCATATATTTCGTTGCAGTAATATAGACGTGAAACAACGTACGAATTAACTAGCAATTTAGTCACCTATGTTGCCAGGTTTCTTCTCACTGCTTTAATTTGCCTTACTTGGAATAACCCTGAGCTTACAGTTCTGTTCACTTGAGTTGTAAGAGAAAAATCAGTGTTCAGATTGACATCAAGTAGTTTGATACATGTCTTTAGAGTAATGTCACTTCCTGAAATAGTTATTGGGGACATATCAATATTTTTCAGACGTCTGCTTATGGTAGAGATAAGGCAAGATAAATATATGTTATATAATATTACGTGCAAAATGGCAGTGGCGTGGAGTTCATAAAGGCTGATGCTGTGCCTACCTAAAAAAAATGAACCGTAATAAGAAAATAAAAGATAATGGAAAAAATAAAAATAAATACGACGAATTTCTGATCAAAATGTACAGTTAATTTATTAATGTGTAGTTTGGTAAGGAACTTGGACGATTATCTAATCAGCTGGCCATTACAATCGGGGAAAGATGATAATAAAATGACCATTGTCTAATATTTAATGCACAATAATTCATACCCGAACTCGAAGAGTAATCAGGGTAGGCAGGAGGGAAAACGGCGAAATAAATGATATTAAAAGTTTGTTTTTTTATTCGATAGACGTGTAATTATTTTGTGATGTCATTATTAATATAATCAATAAAAATTACTTTGTTCACTCCACTGTTTTTAATATATAAATATCGACATATTTCAGAAGCAAAGCTTCCCTCATCAGGATATACAGTGTACTAAAAAATAATGACAAGTGTAGACATATAATAAACACAGAATAGTAATAATAAAAATAAGAAATTTTATAAATTAGACGATGTGGTAATAGTCAATTAAATATTATCACCAATAAAAAAAAAATAATTAGCTCTCTCTTAAATTTATTTTCACGTTAATAACTTTATTTGGAATATTATTAATATAAATTATAAAAATTAGTATTATGTTTGTTTTATTTTCTATGCCTTGTTATTTTCTTGATTTTATTTAAATTAAATAATAAAATAAAAACTTCTTTTTAAATTTCTGATATAAATTTATTATTAATAATTTATTTATTTTTTTCAATTGATTTTATATTTTTAATTAATACTTACCTACTTTCGTCAATTATTAATAATTTTTGTTTATGTTTGTAATTTGTCTTTTCTAACATTATTTTTTTTCTATGATTATTATTTGTCTATTATACTTGTCATTATTTTTTAGTATACTGCATATTCTGGTGAGCGTAGCTTTGCTTCTGAAACATGTAAATATGTATTTATTAAAAACAGTAGTGCAAACAAAATAATTCTTATTTATTATAATGATATTAACCGCCCTACCTATACGAACGTAAGTGATACGGCCGCAATATTATCGCCCGAACGCAACAAGCCGTGTCCCGTACGTTCAGGTACAAAAAAGCTATACCCAAACCCACAAAACATTCGTATATGTCAAGTTTGTTCCTGCGTCATTTTGTTTGGTATTTCGAGGTCAGCCGAAGCTAACGAATGTGTTCGGGTATTTTCGTCTCCCATTCAAGTTACGTTACTAGTCGCACGTATTGTTATTGCTAAATCTGATGAAAAAAAACGATGTTTTTTACCTACTTTTTAAATAATAACCCAAAGGACGGGCGGTTAAAAAGATTTACCCCAGACCCTCTGTGCAAGCTTTCAATAAGAATGGCTAAGCTGGTGGCTCTTTGTAGCCGATGTCGGTTAGGATTACCTGCCACGTCAAATATCCAAATAACCGCTTTATCTATGCATATTAGAAACCAATTTTTGAATCTTTAAAATTAATACATTTTTTCCTCTAATATAAACACAGGCAACATTTTGAATGAAAGCCAACGTGTTATTATTATTTTATTTAATTAAACGTTTCATTGCATTTCTTTTTTATAATATTTTTTTTAAAAACTGATATCGCCACTCAAATTTAAATTAAATTATTTGAATTTGATGAAATTTCTGAAAGAATTGCAATACCAAGTGTTTTAAGTGCAGTTTAGTTGTTTCTGTGTCAGTCTGTATTTGATGTAAACGTGTTTTCTATTTCAGATCTCCCTATGTAACATATCCAGCTTTTAATTTAAATTTGTATTAAAAAATGTATTACCTAATGTTGTTGTGATTTTTGAAAGAGTATTAGAAAAGTTGTTTTAATTAATAGATTTACCGACAAGATGACCGAGTCGTCCCTTGATGCGCATTGCACACACATGCACATTTTTACTTATAAGGTCATCCAACTCAACCGGGTGTTGCTACAGTTCCTTTGCCTTTACACGGTAGGCATTTTTGAACCGTAAAGAAATAAATCCGAACTATTTTATTTTATTGCGATTATCCTGACAATATTTGGATTCCTCCGACTTCCATCATTATGGAAAACGTTGCTTGTGCAATTATGGAAGACTTAGCTAGCAGCAGTGGCCTGCAATCCATGAATGCTGAAATGCTGTGCCTACCTTAAAACAAACAAACAAATCACAAAGAGAACTTTTTTTTTTTTAAGTTCGACAATTTTCTGATAAATAAGTAAAAACTTATAGGTACGCTCACATATTTAGTTGACCACAACAATCGGCGGAAGATGATAACAAAATGGATGGTTTTTAATATTAAATCCACGTTTCACTCCCAAACTACAAAAAAACTACTTTTGGTCATAGAGCAATGCACGCCACTGATTAATAGAGCATTGAATTCATGACGCGACGATTTAGTGGGAATCCGACGTATTTGTCCTCTCAGCTACTATTTTTATTTTTAATTTATTAATTATTAACGTTCTGATGGGCTTTCACACGTTTTAAACGTTTCACATGATTCTGTGCCCGATACAGAAAGAAAAAAGGATTTAAGGTAACAAAAAAAAACTTGATAATAGCTATATATGACTTAGTGTAACTATGGTCTTAACTATTTGAAGCGCGGTGATCGGAAAACAATGCCACCAGAAAAATACGTTCTACAAAAAAATAACGTTTCCTTCGATATGGATATTTCAATCATTGTAACATAAGTGAAGGAGCATTCATAAGAAAAAGCAGAAATAATCAAAATATGTTTTTCTGTAATGTCAGAGGTCACTAAAAATTACAAATCGTTAGAAAAATTCAAACTGCGTAGCTCTACATGTGATCGCTGGTGTAAACTAATTAGTCAAGAATCCATGTTTCACAAAGTAGTCACTAAAAATGTTAATAGATGGTTTTCACAAAAATATGTATTTTCTTGGTGATCGATTTTTGATACTACAGTGCTTCAAAGAGTTGACGTAGAGGCAGGGTAATAGTTTTTATTATGTATTGTAATATTCTCGTGATGGGTAGTCACCTTTTCGCGCTCACGAACTATCTATTTTCTTCATTTCTCTTCCTGTAATCTCTCCGTGTTTGTACTACGTCTATCTATTCACACCTACAATAGTATTTATATGATACACCTATCTCATTTAAGATATGAAGTAATGCCAAAATTATAGTCTGGTTTAATAACCTATATTATCGCCGATATTGGGCTCCTACCTGCTTAATTAAGTGGTAAGTCCATACTTGCGTTATGTTAATCATAAATCACCACCTTTCACGAGCATATCAGCTGCCGATCAGGTGATTAGAGGTTGATAACAATTAAATGATATTTTATTTATCAAATATGCCGCGCTACCTTCAGGGCCGGTTCCACGACATCTCGCTTCTTGTGCAGTAAGTACCGATTGCGCCCCCCCATGACAAAAAACTTTTTTCATATATTTTTCGAGAAGCGTTGAGTGCACACTTCGGCGCCGGCCTAGAGACGAGTTGAAATGTTGCCAGCGCAGTAGAAAACATAATCCAATGGGTTTTTGAAGGATTTAGGGATTATTTTAAGTACATTTAAATACGATCTTTATTTTAACGGCGCCTCTTCAGAAATTGCGCCTATGTATTTTGCTCGGTATGAACGTATGACGGGTCCGGCGACGACTACCTTTCCAATGCTCGGTAGCTTTGAAAATGGCTACCGATTACTTATCGATACACGAAACGTTTCCTAGATGTTTTAAAAATCCTGTAAATTCAGCTATAGCCTGGCGTTATTTAATTGGAGATATTTATTATTTTGTAACTAAAAAATTTCTACATTACTATGGCAACACCAAGCTACTCACTTTGTCTTTGAAATGTATTCTTCACCCTCTAATGCTTTCACATATTCGCGATTGACATTAAAGAAGTTTAATTATTTTTTTACGTTTTTTAATATTATAATTTTGATCTTTGAATTTGTTTTTGTTTTTTTTTTTATTTATTTGTCTACAATCTAATGCCTACATGGTTATTTATTAGAGGGTTGTAGTAAGTAAATAAAGTCTGAAAAGCTGTGCCTACCCTAAGAAAAACGTATCATTAAAATAAATTTAAAGATATTAACAAAAACGACAAATATCGGTATTTTTCCATGATTTTATTCATTTATTCATTTGACTACAACAATCAGTGGAAAATGATAATGAAAATGGCCATTATTGAAAATTTTATGCAAAATAAATTTATACCCCAACTTGAAAGACTACACACAGCCTTCCTTTGGTCATTGAGCGATGCACGGCACTGTTATTTAGATACATAAAATTTCAGAAATGAATACAAAAAATCGCATTCCCGTGTAATTAATTATCTTCCTTAATAAACGTCAAATAATAATAAAAGGGTACATTTATTTTAGAATATAAATTAGAATCATATCCTTTCGGATATTACACCGTTCGGATAAAGTAAAACATATGCACTTGGACCATTGTTCTCTTTTAAACATATATACTTTGATTTTCCTATAAGCAATCCTTGTGTTGAATTTAAAACTTATTAAACGATCGCAGCGCTCTCAATTTTTTCTTCTTTTAAATGTCAGACTTTATATTATCATGTTCCTTGCAGTAGTTAAAGGTTTGAATATAATAGTTTGGTTTTTATCATTTAATTTATATTAGAGCTTGACAAACGAAAGAGTGCGCCTAATGGCCAATGCGCAGAAACCGATTTTGGTAGGAAGCGTAGCCAACTAATAAAAATAACCAATCACCGTTCTGGATTTCCCAATAACTTTGCCCAAACTGCGCAGTACACAAAGTTTAGTCACTTTAGTTTGTCATGCTCAACCTGCTTGAAATCACTTGAGCTATGTTCAATAACAAGATCTGATTAGTCAAACACTTCGAAAACTTCCTCTGTCCCTTCCCCTTCCCAATTCCTTCAGCCTCACAGCAATCCTTAACATTTTGGAATGTCTTTGATCCACGGTCTACAACAAACAAATAAAAACAGAAAACTTGCCTTATTAATAATAATAATAATAGTTGGATGATTTGTATAGCGCCGTTTTTGTGAAAAATCACCTCAAGGGCGCTGTTATTATTAGGTATGTAAAAGTAATTTTTTCATCAGTTTTTCCAAGTAGTACCTACCTTTACTTTTTTGTACAAGACCCGAAACCAAATCATAAAATCACATCGATTTAGTTCATTTTCTTTTCACACCAAAACAATTTCAGCTTACTCAATTTCCACCAATCACGTCGACGCATTTTGCATCCCTTTGTTATTATTACCCCGCCTCCCCTTCTGTGATTGGCTGAAATTCAACCCCTAATAAAAGCGCCGCCCACACACATGGGGAGAGGAAGTTCGATATTCAAATTATATCAATTCCGACAGTCTTTATTCGAACTTTGTGACGTGGGGTTGTGTGTTTTGTTTCATAAAGAAATAATTAAAGATTTTTTGTTCCTGGTTTGAGTTTTTGTGGTGCATTAGTGAAAAACTAAATATTTCTGTTATAAATCGGTATTATAAAGAGCTTTCTATATAAAGGTATGTTCAATTATTTATTAAAATATGAATAAATCGCTTTTTTCTTCCTTTACCTACAATATAAAATGTTCAATACAGGACTTTTTAAACATAGTTTACGGAAATATAATAACAAGTTTTCAAGCTAGTTGTGTTCAGGCTACCAAAATAATTTTTTTATTATTAGGTAGGTACCATCGCAAGTAGGCACCGAATATATTCTATTCTAGAATGTTCCTACCTACCGCGGTTTATCTATAATGCTGGCTTCCCACCTTATCCATTATTTATTATATTGTATATTTCATAGAATAAACCTTTCTATGATAGAAAATTATTGTCACACGTTCACTCTATTTCTATTTTATTTTAATTCATTTGTATTCACGGAGCTCAAAGAGATCCAGCAAATCTGTCAGCAAAATGTCGTACGAATATTCTTAACCTGTATTTATTTATTGTTTTAAAATTTAATTTCTAGAACGCTGTTTTATTTGTTTTTTTTATTATTTTTAATAATAACAGTAATTTTATTTTAATAATGATTTAACTCATTTTTAAAACTTAATTGTATTTGTTGTGAATATTTAATATTTTCAAATTTTTAAAAATTGCTTCTAATTAAGTCATCGACTGACAAACCTGCGATCGACATAATCTTCCTTCATCAATTTCACAATCGCCGTTCGCACGGTTCTATTGCCTGTCTATCCTATATAGAATATAACGAAAGTTGAAGCCGATTCAATGTTGGACATAGAAAGCCTTTTCTGACTGATCTACTTCATAGATCATGGAATAGATGTGGTGGTAACCCACCTTAATACGTGGGAGACAGTTATTGTACCCTCCACATAACATCCGCAAAGATGACATAGGCCCTGGGGGACATTGATTCCCTCAAGGCTATGTAGAGTAAATAAAAAAAAATTAAAATTAAAAGATGATGGTTTACCGAAGGGGAAAAAATTGAATTGTTCATTGTTAAAACATCCTTTAAGGTACATGGCAAAATAAAGTAATTGCGTTTAGAAAACCACTAATCAAAATGAATAATCAAGTGCTTTAAAATGTCGTGAATAAGTGGACCTAATAACTGAGGACAAAATAATAAACATCTAAAAAAATATTTTTATATGAACACCACACAAGAGTCCCAACTGCTCCCAACCATCTGGAGCCAGTGAGACTATGGCATCCCCAATTGGGAAATGTTATGAGGCTGAAGGTATTGGGGAGGGGAAGGAGAAGGAGAAGGAGAAAAGGAAGATGGGGAAGTACCTGGCTATTCAGATCTGGTCACCAAACACGGCTAAAAGCCATTTCAAGCAACGTTTTAAATATATAGAAATGTGAATGTTTTCACTGATTTCTTACAACTTTCAAGCATGGCACATGGTGTTTTAACAATCATCAATTCAATTGAATTTTTATCCGAATATGAGTTTGTTCCTGGCCCTAAACATCACTTTGCAGATTCCTAACTCAAGGAATATAAAAAAATATATATAAATTCTGTGCGGGTAGTTAGGAAAATGTTAAGATTTCAAAAAGCAAAAATCCTCATACTATAATCTCTAAATTCTATGAAATACATCCCAAAATGTCTAAAAAAAAGTTGCAATTTGAAAGCAATTTTGAACGATTCACCTAAAATTCCAATAGGTACGTTTTTTTTATATGAATACCGCACAAGAGTCCCAACTGCTCCCAACCGTCTGGAGTCAGTGAGACTATGGCATTCCCAATTGGGGAATGTTGTGAGGCTCAAGGTATTGGGGAGGGGAAGGAGAAGGGGAGAGGAAGGTGGGGAAATACTTGGCAATTCAGATCTGGTCACCAAACACGACTAAAAGCCATTTCAAGCAACGTTTCAATTCTGAATGGTGGTCTTTCACCAGGGCGATACTGAGAGTATCTTTCTCTCTGTAACGTGCGCAAATATACTATATATTATTTTGAAATTAATTAATTGTGAAACAGCACAAATTAATTAAATAAAATTTACTTGCGCACGCCGGGATTTGAACCCGCAACCTTCGGATTCGTAGTCGAGAGCCTTACCCCTCGACCATGGAGGCCGTCAAACGTACGTATTTCATTTAAAATCTAAAAGATTACAGTTTGAGGATTATCGTCTTTTGAAGCCTTATACATTTTCCTAAATAGCCATATGTAATTAATCATTTGTGGTATTTATTGAGTTAGCAACCTGCAAATAATAATAATATTTATTTATATCTTAAAGTTTAACAAAAAATTCGCAAAAAAATGTAACCTTACTGGGGTACCCCGTTCTAAGGTCACATTGTACATGGTTTTATATAAAGAATATGAATTTGGTCAAGTATATTTTAAGTTTGATAAAAAAATTTAAGTAAGATTTCGTAATTATATTAAAATATTACTAGAGGAACATGATAATGCAATAAGATTAATAAGAATTCTAAAAAATTATTAGAAAACATGCCGTGACCGTTAAACCCCGTTTGGTTGCAATATCATATCTATATTCTTCCTTCCCATGTCCATAATCCATATCTTAATACTTTTTTTGAATCCGGTTAATTTTTTGATGGTTTTTATTGCTAGAGGGAGGATGTTAAATACTTTTATAGGGAAATGTTGCAAATTTCTTTGTCCAAATGTAGTTTTTGTTGTAGGTTGATGGAATGTAAGTTGTAATGCGGATCTTGTGAATCGATCCAATAATAACAAAGCATTTATATAGCGCAGTTTTGTGTTATTTCACTTCAAGTGCGCTTTGCCATAAATAAACTTTAAAAAAATGTTAGCTAACTCCATTCCTGGTATTCCTACAGTGCTCCTTTTAAATTAACATATTACATACATTCTTGCTTATTCTTAATATTACTCCTACAGTATTCCGTGTATACGAGTATATGCAAAGTGTGTTTTTGGGTGCTGACCTGACTAACTAACTACCGTTTTCCAGAAAATTAAAAAAATATATGTATATTAAAAGGTTTCCAGAAAGAGGTTTCAGCACTGCACACGAATATTTAAAGTACACACTCTCATTTTTAATATTTATTAATCTTGATGGAATATAACCACAAAGTTCGATGTCTGTCTCACTGGGAAAATTCCTGTGTCGAGGTCTCCAGGGTTACCTTTCTATTCCAGTTTGATATAACCTATGTACCTACGTATCATTATGTTAAATTTATTTTGATATCGGTGACAAGCCTACGTACAATACACAGCGGTTTTACGTGGTCATCTCAACGGCAGAAGTATTTACAGCAGCAGCTGCTAAATTCACAATCACATTATTAGCCGACGGAAGTTAGTATCCGGACTGTGTTTTTGTTGTCCCTGTTCCTTGATAAGGACTCGAATAGAAGAGGAGATGCGTGGACCGTAACACCTAATATATAGGCGCTGTTGCAGAACTTAAAACAACCAAAATAAACTTTATTGTTTTAAGTTAAGTTTAAAACCATGGATTCCGCTGACTCTGACTATGTTAACTTTGTTAATTCTAAAGAAGACAATTATACGGAAAAGGCGATTGTTTGTATTTCTGAGATTTTTGTATCGATGTAACCATATGTTAGATTAAAAAAAAATTTTACAAAATTAATTTAACAGATCAAATATATTATTTTAAAAAACGATTTATAATGTTTTTCATTGTATCTTTAAAACAATTTGTCAAAATCGAATGTGGGATACAAAATTTCAAATACGTAATAAACAGCTTGGTATTGCCATATTAATGAAAAAATGTAGTTAGACTTTATTCAATGTCCACGCTTTATACATTGGATAATATGAGTAGATTTAAACTCTTTTGAAAATTGTGGGTTTCGTGACGTATTAACTATTGATTAATAAATAATAGCATTTTTCAAAGACTTCGTGGAGATAAGTTAGAGGTATGTATACAGTCACATACACTGGTCAGTGGCTGAGTTGGCATCGCGTTGGGTTCTTACCCAGGCATCGTGAATTCAATTCCTCGACTGGTAAGTCCTCCATCACGACACAAGCAACATTATCCGATTAGTGGGATGGCAGTACAAGATTTTAGAATATTTTTAGGTTGTTCGTAACCCGGGAATGTATTTATTTCTTTAAAAAAACAGAAAGGTAAATATAGGGTCACATGTTATTTTTTAATAATAATAAGAGTTAATTTCTATAGCGCAGTTTTGTGAAGGTTCACCTCAAGTGCGCTTTATACTAACTAACCTAACCTAATATAATTGTAAAATAACAGATATACTACATAGTATATTTGTTATTTTAATATATATATACAATATGCAAATTTAAACTACGATATAAAATATTCATGGGCAGGTATTATAAAATAACAATTTAGAAACTAAGGGTGTAAATAATCAAATATAAAGTAGGTACAAATAACAACAGAGCAAGAGAATATTATATGACAATATATACATGGTATTTTACTGAATACTAAAGGAGATAAAACAAGGAGAGAAAACCGCAACTAAATAAGCTATGGAGGATTAAAAGAAAAAATGTCCTGAAATTCTGTTTCTACGTACATGAATTTATGTTTTATGTCGGATAAGATTTTTTGAATAATTTTGTTTTCAATACCCGTTTGAACTCTGCTAAATTCTGAATGTTAGCAATATTTGGGGGAAGCTTATTCCAGAAGAGATTAATTTTATAGATAACCACGATGGGAATAACTTTGCGTATTTAAATAGTTGCGTTTAACTAGAAAATCCAGTTATGAAATTCTCTGTAAATATTACAGTTTTTCTGTTTCAAATTCACCAATAGATTTCCTACTTTATAATTAGGAATTGATCTAATGTGGTTATGTCCACCCTTCAAACAAGTGGTTATTTTTATTTATAGAAAACAGTGCAGCAGGATATATTTTTGCAAAATTCACACGTTCTTTATCTGTTGCTCCTCGGCAGAACAAACACCATCGAAACGTACAACAGTGATGCGGTTTCAAAAAGCTGAAACAGGAGGAAAAGTCAGGTCAGTTCCTGCTTATAGAATTGTGATAATATTAATTAATCAATACATGTTGCCGAGGAAAACCAATTCGTTCACAAGACGCACATATTTATGCTATCTAAAGATACGGGTCTCTTCTCTAACGAGGCGCCTGTCAACAGGGCCCGACTTGCTCAGTAGGCTTACTAGGCTGTAGCCTCGGGCGCAAATTTTTGAGGGCGCATCTCGATATTTTCAAAACTTCTCCTTTCTCGGTGCAATGATTTGTGCCCTATAATGCAATGCGACCGTAACGATACTGCTCGGCTCAAAAAAACAGTTTTAGTAAGTCGTCCGATACCTCAATATAAGTAACAGAAGTGAGTTTTGAAAATTCTCAGTTAATAGCCTTCGATCGAAATTCTGGTTGGTATAATTAAAACATTGACCGGTTTCTTTTCTGTTTTACACAGTGCAAAAGGGTTTCGCGGCAAACTTTAGTCTGTCTTCAATGTGTTCGGATTAGTCGCCCAGAACTACATATTTTAAGATTTCAGGGTGATAAAAACAACAGAATTTTATGGTTTGACAATGTAGAAAAAATGTTCACCTGCGGCGTTTTTCTTGTGGTCTCCGTAAGATATATTAGGTATACGTTTAAAAAAATTATTAACAGATTTGGCAACTAAATATTGTTTGATAAATGATCTTTGAGATCGATGCCATTTATTGGTTTTACTGTGGAGAAGAATTGCAGAAATGGCAAAATTTTCGCCTGCAACACTTTCGTCTGTGTCTTTGTAAATGTTGTAACTCATGTCCCACTCCTCCAGTCTCGAAACATACTCTGATTGGGTGTGCCATAGTTAAGACTTATGGAAATTTCCATAGGGAAGAAATGCAAAAATTGCAATATTTTGGCCTACGGCGTATTCTCAGTGTTTTTTTCTTGAATAATGTAATAATAATAATGTTTATTTTCTTATCTCAACATAGTCCACTCTCTCTCGCAACATACCTACCCTGATTAGGGTTGCCTATTTACATTGGCTGAGGAAAATTACCGTGGAGAAGAACTACTTATTCATAAAAATTTCTTTACCCGAAGCTTGTGTAAAAAAGTCAAAATCAGATCATTTTTATTCAATTACGTCTATCCAAAAAGTGATTGTTCGTGGGAAACTTTTATTTCATTTGGCCCTTTGATGAATCCTACAATATATAGTATTGTAGCTTGGATAATGTAGCGTTAATGATTTGTGTTGTAATATTGTTTTAGTTTTCTATTTTATGTCACTGTTAAACGTTTAAAAAAATTGTTCATTACTTTATGGTTTAAAATCTCCATGTACTTATAATTTTTTATAGCTCTTTATGTTATATTCAAAAATCCATGTAAAAGCCCAGATGAGCGTGTAATCAAATAAATTAATTTAATTTATTATTGATACGATGGCGACCTGTTCTGTGTTCCATCGCTGTTTCGCGATTACTCCTGGTTCCAATGCTACTTTTTGGGTATCTAAGCCTTCCTTCTATCGAGGCGGGACATTAACAACACAAATTAATTTTTCTTCATCTTCTCCACATTTCCTCTAGCTATTGATGTTTTCCACTTCCAACAGCGTGTTTCCAGTGGTGTCTTGTTAACAGTCCTGTTAATTTCCTCAGTGATGATAAGTTTAATAATGTATGTTGTTTGTTTCAGATTTCTAACTAATCACAAAGGCGCGAATTCTTAAAAAAGCAATGGAAATGGCGGGACCGGGAAGCGACCAGGAGAGCGGCAGTTCATCGGGCGATGAAAATTGCAGTGAGATGCTGTCCGATGAATTCTCACTCCAGGACAGCGACGAAGACATGGACTCAAAGACCTCCAGAGGGGGATCCATCATCAACGGACATCAGGTAGAGTACTAATCTACCACCGACTTAATAATAATAACTTCTTCGATAAACGCAAATTTACTTCGTGGCATTACTTTTAATTAAATAATTAAAAATTATTTTGTTTGAACCACTATTTAATAAATAAATCATAATAACGACATTTATATAAGCATAGACAAATTATAAGCATAGACAAATTATAAGCATAGACAAATTATAAACATAGACAAAAAGAGGATAATAACAAGAGAGGTAAATAATTGGGTATCAATGTAAAAAATAATTATACAAAATAAATAAAATATTTTTAAAATATTGTTATTATATTTACATTAGAAAATAGAATTTCAAACAAAATCAAGGAATAACAAAGGTACCAAATCAATAATAATTATTCTGAATATAGGTATAAAAATATTTGGTTATTAATAGTATTTAATTGACTATTAACACTTTTTCTAATTTCTCTTCTATCTAATTGTAAACCAGTCGTATTTGTATGTAAAATTTGTAAACCTTTATTAATGTCTAATTGATGGTTTGTTTCCAAGTTGTGTTTGGTAAATTCTGAATAATAATTATTACTCAAACACCTTAAGGGTACTCCTTAACTCTAGTATTGAAATTTCTAGAAGGATTTCCATACAAAAAAGGTACAATCGTTACTAATTAATTTACAGACCCCGATTTGTCTGAAATATCACTGTTTATTTAAAATACAGTGTTTTGAAATTTTTTATTGGTCTAAAAAGCTGGTTGGATAGTATTTGGGATATTTTATTCATAAATTTGAAGTACGATAATCAAAACAAAAAAAATAGTTCTCAGTTCTCACTTAGTTCAATGGGAAACTAACTAAAAATACCTCATTTTGAGAACTGGATTTGAACATTTTTCATTAAGACATCGCTCCGATGTAAACTTATTTTGTCCACCTATAACATAACAATAGATGCAACATGTAAGTAATTTATCAACCTATCATATCATAGGTGTAAACGGCAACATTTATTAAGTTTCAAGCGGAAACATTTGACATGTTTCTCCATTGAACTAAGAATTTGCTGATTTCATTATAATTCCATAAGGAATTATCTGACTACATAATTAGGACGAATTAGACTAAGTTTTTATTGAAATATGAAAAGGGGGAGTTTCTTTACCATTTTTAATCATTAACTCAAAACCTAGAAATTTTGAGTTATTTCCCTATAGAACTAAGGTGTCATATTATTAGATTGTAAATATTGTGTAATTTTACCTGATGTCATAAGTATTAAACACTCGTTGTGGTGTGTTTACCAGAGGAAAATAACTAGTGACATCTCATCGGAACTATATTGGAATAGGAAACTACCTGTAAAATTAATTATTATATGGTAGCAGTTTCCATCTGTAATTCAAATGTTGTCGCATTTTTTCTGTATTATATCGTTTCAACTGGCAGTATTTTTATTGTTGCTGCATTGCTAAATGTAGATTGGCTCAGGAATGGCTCAATTGCCACGATAAAAACCGTCTGATTAATCAATCCGTGAATTATTCAACGAATTTAAAATTTTTAATTTATATAGAATTGGTTGCTCGGGATCATTTATTGTTTTTTGTAATAAAGTTATGTAGTTGTGAATTCTTGCTTGTCGTTTGGGTGCCATAATTGATTTGACAACGAAAGTAATGCCTTTTGACGACTATTACTGTCTCTAAACAAAGAAACATTCATTTTGAAATTTTATTTCATTCCAAACATTTTTTTTTTTCAAAATATATCTAAATAATAAAGTTCTTAAGTAGATACCTACTTGTGTTTTCCTTTTTGAAAATGTTCTACCAAAACAAATCTTCTTCTTTTGAATATGTAATCTTTGGCTAACCAGAGTGGTGTATCTATGGGTTATCCTCAATTCAATTATTTGTATAACAACTCATAATAATACTCCCTCTCTAAAAAGGAGGATTTCTTAATTATTGAGCTATTAATTAACAAAGAAACTAAATAGATTATATAATAATTATTTATTTTTTTTGTACTTATATACCTAATGTTATTATCATGTAAACAATATTATTAATTATATATATTTAAAAAAAAAACAAACACGAAATAGGAAAAGGTAGTTATATATCAGAGAGGTGTTCGCTAATGCCACCATGATTTTGGTTCCTCGTGAGAAATAGCCACAGATCATTTCTGAGGAAATAGCAAAGTACCTAGGTGCTTGCACGCCGCTGATAATGATAAGTTGGTAGGTACTTGTTGCTTTTCTTTTGCTATAGTTTGAGCCCGAGATTTTCTTTAATTATTTCAAATGGCACCAAACTTCAGGCTGCTCCAGACGCTAATTAACTGGGGTGAAATGTGACCAAGTATCCCAATTAACGTGTTATTTTCTTCCAGACATCAACAAGACCCAGCAGGAAGCTGTTCACAAACTGCAGAGAAAGATGGCGTCAGCAAAATGTCTCCGGAGCTTTTGCTGAACTAAGAAGACTTGTACCAACCCACCCACCTGATAAAAAGCTCTCCAAGAATGAAATCCTTCGCATGTCAATCAGGTAACTAATTATTAGAATAACTTTCATATCGGTATGGGTACCGCCGCCCCGGGAACCATTCATTGGATAACCAACACCTTTTCCTCCCCAGAATTTCCTCTCCTACCTTTCCTCAAAAAGATCCTCCACGCAGCATTTCGAGGGAAATTATTTTCCTCTATGTGGATTAATGCAAAAAAATGATAATGGCCTCCGAGGATATTATCAAAATGTGGTGAGGCAACGGACGTACAGTCGACTAATAAATTATGTTACCAATACCGGAAGCCAATGTCATTGATAATATTAGACCATTTTTGCTATTTACCACTAAAATATACGTATAAATGTATGTATTTAACCAAATTTCGTGATATTTTATTATACCATGACAGGTTAATTAGGTACCTATTTTCGAAAAATTTCTTAAAACTTAGATCGAATAATGCTTTGTTCTTTTTCAGATATATCAAATTGCTATGTAATGTCTTGGAGTGGCAGAAGGCAAACGGTCAAACCGTATCAAGAGCTATAAAAAACGAGGATACAACTAATAATAACACAAGATTCTTTTCCGCAAACTCTCTCAGCTGCGGTCAAAGTCATCTCGGAAATTTAAAACATGCCCAGTTCCGATCCAGAGCAAGAGTTCGCAGAAATATCATCGGCGTTCACCGCGAAGACAATGAAAACAAGAACAAATTTCTCAGCAGCCATACAATTAAAAATATAATAATCCCTTCACTACGAAATGATCGGTCTTTCACAACTGGCAACATAGAAAAGATTGCCGATAAAGATGACGACGTTTTTACCGGCCGAGCCATTAAACATCTGCAGAGATCTTCAGAGAACGCATGCGCTTTGGAACAGAAATCTGTTTTACCGATATCCCGATGTGTTTTAGAACAGAAATCTTCTTTGCCGACTCGCGCCAATTATCAAAAAATAAGCGATTCTCGTAACGGCAATGCTGGTTTGATTTTTGATCGCAATGGCAACAATTTGTTGATGATTGCGCCTCCTACTTCACGAAAAAGTGAGGTTAATGAATATAGGGGGAATACTAGAGTAATAACTGGATTTCAAACAATTAAAAAAGAAATCAAGGGAATGAATCATATTAAAACTGAGGTTGAGGATATTCCAGATTATTCTGCTGGAAAGGATTGTGAAAGAAATAAAAATATCCAATAAGGAGACGGTAAGCTCCTTGTCTCTAGCTCTTTTGCAAATAGAACAGAGGTTACTGGTTCCAAACGAGTTTGCAAATAAAAAAATATGTGGATTATTTCACATTGCAGAATTTAAATATTGTGTATTTGCATCTCATTTCAGAATGGATGAAACTCGTATCGCCTTGGTGTGAGACAATGATACATAAAAGATATCTGTACACTTGATACGGCTTTAGCTATGTTTGATAATTGAATAGCCAGCTAATTTTAATTCCCAACCTTCCCTCCCCGTTCTTCTTTCCACTTCCTCTAGTATCTGTGAAAAATCACATTTAAAAAATGCAGATGTAATAATATTATGTAAGTATATACATCGCCACCAGTTATATCTGCCGATGGAGAAATCAGGAACTAAATATGAACATACGTTTCTCAATACTCAATATCTTTTAGTGCCAAAAACATCACTTTTATAAAATACCTTAAAAATAGATAATATGCCTTCTGACATTTTCTGTTTACAGAGATGGCAACATTGTACACTACCTCCTCTAGGGGCCCAGGTTGTAGGAATTGTTTTTTTTTTCGTACATTTTAATAGATTTTCTGTGAAATATATTCTTAATAAACTATAAAAAACGATAATTCGTATAATAAATATTAGGTAACCTACATATTATGACTGTTTTTTTGTTCATAAATAAAAATATATTAAAGAGTCTATTAGGTTTGTGCTAACAGTGATAACCCTCGGTCTAGTGGTTTAGAAAGGGAATAAACATTTAATAAACAGAGTGAAATTTTCTTTCATTTCTTATTTTTGAACATATTTTGGCTTAACATATCACAAATCTTATAATTGCTTTTTAATATACATATACGAGTATATTATGTTTTAAAGATATAAATATTTAAATGTCCTCATAGCATATATATATATAAGGGAATAGAAAATAATGATAAGAATTGTATTATGAACATTTAAAAAAAATTATTACGATTTATTAAATAAGTATTTTATTCCCTTTCTAAACCACCAGACCGAGCATGTGCGGTGAGCGGCGAGGCTTATAACTATTAGTAAGTCATATGTAAGTTACCTAATATTTAATTTAAGAAATTTCATTTTTATAATTTATTAAGAATATATTTCACAGAAAATCTATTAAAATGTATGAAATAAACCAATTCGTACAACTCGGGCCACTAGAGGCGCTAGTGTAGCATGTTGACATCAAATGTCAGGAGCTGGATATATTATCTATTTTTTATGGTATTTGTTGTTACTACCCAACATCAGAAGAGTTAAGTCGGAGTATACTTAGAGCAAGACACTTAACTTTGCAGACTTTTAAAACCATATTTTTTTAGTTAAAATATTAACAGTGGCGATACCATCTGCAAAGATAAGGGTGTTGACGTGTACATTGCATTATAAACTAGATTATAGATATTATGACATATTGAAGCTTTCTAGGGTCGCTGTTATTTTGTTGCTTATTCCAATTGAATTTTTTTTTTTTATATTAAATAAAAACAATTAATAATACTGTAATAAAATATTTATTCTGCAGAAACATACTTTTTCCTATAGGCGACAAGTGCGTGGCACCTAGGCGATACTACGGGATCAAACATTTTCACAAGACAAGCACCGCCTAATTCAGTAACAAAACCATTTTCGGTTAAATACATCAACCTATCTAATAAGACAATACTCTCAATTACGGGAGCAAGGCACATTTTCAATAAGTAAAATAAATTCAATTTGTCCTTTTGAAGATTATAAGCTTCTTCAAACCGGTTTAGTTCATCGTCCGTGAGATTTATTTTGTTCCGATCAATTTTTAGTTTTTTGAAGGCTAGTTTTTGATAATCAGTAAAATCTGAACATTTTTCTGCAACACCTTTTAATTTTCCCTCTGGTACAGGATTGCCTTCGTAATTTTTCTTGAGGATAACCTAAAAAATAAATGTAAATAAAATACAGATACACAAACTTATCTGCGGAGGTGGCCAAAAGAGGAACTAACATTATAGAAGGCCGGTAGTTCTATTATGTACATTAGCCTCACACGAGACTACACAAATAGATTTGTACATCTGTAGGCAGTGGCGTGCACAGAATTTGTAATCAGGGTAAGAGGCAGAAAAATTGACATTTAAAAAAATTACCCCAGATAACACTTTTGTACAAGTTTTTGCTAAGAATGGCTAGGCTGTTGGCTGTAGGTTGGTTAGGATTACCTAAGCCACATCAAATATTCAAAAACCGCTTTATTTATGCACATTCCAAACAATTACTGGATATAAAAGGTCTCCACCTTTTTTTTAAATAGACAGACAATATTTTGAAAAAAAGTCAACATGATATTATCATAGTTTTGTAAGTAAAGATGTTCTAATTAATAGATGTACCAACAGATGGCACTTATTGCTACATTTGGTGGCATTACAGAAAAGCACTGCATTTCAGACACTAACGCAAACGAGTTTTATCTCGTTAGTGTCGAGTTGGTACGTGGTTTCGCGTGTATTTTTGAAAGTGAAGATTGATTACTTGCAATAATTTTATACATTTTAATATTATTTATATTTCTATGCGAGTAAGGCAGGGTAAGCAGTGCTTATATGCCTATATAGACGGCACGCCTCTGTCTGTTGGTGCCAGAAAGGAATGATTCAACTGATATAATATACAAACAACTGTAAAACTTTTAGAATATTTAAATTCGATGATCCACACTTATTGTCTCTTTCTCAATAATAACAAGAAGTAGGCTTAAACAAGACAAAAGGCAGTGGAAGCATAGAAATGTAAAAATGGAGTAAACATCAGCCTTTGAAATATGGGCAACCAAAACGAGGCCCATTGGCATCTTATAAATAACACGGGCTTCAGTCGATTACAAGCGCTCGTTACGTATGAATCTCCAATGATAACTGCAAAATCCCTACATGACTGAACATGTCGTTCTGGAAAAGACAGAAAAAGCAATGGTGTAACATTTTTCCTGTTTTTCCATAATCAATATTCATATAAATTTGTTTTTTTAATGTCAAAAAATTCAAGGAACAGTTGAAGATGGCCAGTAAGACAAATGCTCCGCGTCACGGCACCGCGGTCATTCGTGCTGTGACTTCATTCGTTCATTGAGTTCATTAGCAGTCAAAATGATTCGGGCGACATCGACAGCCGCTTCACCCCCCTTCGTACTTCCCGCGTGAAAACAATATTTTACACTGATTTTGCAAGGAACATAAACTCTATTTAAATACCTCAAAATGTATACATATTCACAACCCTAAGTAAGTGTTGTTCACCTCACTTCACCTTTAACTATCTCCCCCGAGGTATAATGCTAACCAATTTAGTGGATTAATTAATACAGGGTTATTCAAAATGATGGACTCAATTTTGCACATTCTCCCTCTGACACATCAGCTTTTTCCTTTACAAAGACACCCAGTTTTCTCAAATTATTGATACCAATGACAAATGCTCTTTGTAGTTGGAGTTTCAATGATAAAATGGAGACAAAAGGTACACTGTACTACAGTTACCAACTCAGAAAACCTTGGGCTGCATAATAGCCACTTTACTCACAACTCACTGCTAAATGGCTGATTGGCGGCGCAAGCAATCTAGTGGTCATTTGCACAACTATAAGCGATCTAGCAGTGGAACTCAAAACTCTTTCAATTGCTATGTAGATCATTCACATATAACGTTAAATTTAGGAAATATGGCAGTACGAAATTGAGTCCATCATTTTGAATAACTCTGTATAAAAAAATTACCTGAAGTAGGGCCCTATAAAAAAGCGAGTCCGATGGCAATTGCTGCGAATCAGAAAACCTCTCAATGGATTGGGAAGCCAACATTCTAGCGTTGCGACCAATAGTAAAACCTGGAAAAAAAATAAATGCACTTTGATCAAAGTAACTAATTAAAACATAGTGTTCTGACGAAGTTTACACAATATTAAGTATCAATAAATTATTAGGCCAAAGAATTAAATTAACCAAAAATGGCAAAATGTATGAATTATTCAAAAAATATAAGAAAAATATGATTAGTCACCCTTCAAATGTTCAGACATTGGAAACCCTGTGTTTTGGCTTTGGAAACTCTCCTTAGTCTCTGATAAAGGGTTCTCAAATTTTTCCTCTGTCAGAAGGTGATAGCAACATGGAACTGCACAAAGTATTGAAGAATCAGAGGACTTGTTGAATAGTTTCACGGTTGTGGAACCCAAGTCGCCGCATGTATGAAGCCCTAAAAGGAGAGAATTGTTACAATTTTTTTTACTGTTATGTGAATACCGCACAAGAGTCCCAACTGACTGGAGCCCGTGAGTATGCTGTGAGGCTGAATATAATGGTGAAGGGAAGGAGATGGGTAAGAGTAAGGTGGGGAAGTACTTGGCTATTCAGACCCGGTCACCCCGGTTAGCACTGCGACCGGTGCGGGCATGGCTGATGTTGCACTGGCCGCTGTAAGAGACACACAGAGCGCCGTGAATAAAAAATTCGAGCTGCACATCGGTGACGGCGCGGATGGCACTGATCTCGCTGAGCGATAATTCGCGGGCTAATACCACTTGTGAGAAGCCGACATCCTGTAAAAATTTCACTTTTTCAGGGGTGCGGTTGTCGGTCTGGGTGCTGGCATGAAGGGCAATTGGCGGTAGATCTAAGGTCAGCAAGCCCATGTCTTGTACGATCAGGGCATCGACACCGGCATCATACATTTGATAGATCAGGCGTTGCGCGGCATCGAGTTCATGGTCATGCAGCAGGGTATTTAAGGCGACAAACACTTGAGCGCCAAACCGGTGGGCGTGCTGAGTCAAGGCGGCAATATCGGCAATCGAGTTACCGGCGGCGCTGCGCGCGCCAAACGCGGGCCCTCCCATATAAACCGCATCGGCACCATGGTTGATGGCTTCAATGCCATAGGCGAGATTCTTGGCGGGTGCCAACAACTCCAACCGAGATGGTGGTGGTGAGGCAACAGCGGCGGCCTGCGCTAACGAATGCTGGGGTAAGTGCATGGTCTCTGAGTCTCACAGATGGCAAAGGGCATCTACTCTAGGCCACCGTCGTGGCTCAGATCTTGATCCTGCTTAAGATCGGCGGCGATGGTTTATCGCAATCGGGTTTTTATTCCCATCAATCACCACGTTAACAAGAGCGGGGCTCAAGCGCAGAACCCCTTCCGGTGGGGTCAATAGATGACCTTTAGTGCCAAGCCCAGCATGACAAGGCCACTGAGGCGGTTGATCAGCTGGGTATGGGTGTTGAGCCAGATCAGCACCGGCCCGCGTGATAGCACGGCCGCGACCAGTACATACCAGATGGCATCAATGCCACCGGCGGTCAGGGTCATGATAGCGGCCTCTTGCCAGCCGGTATCTGGGCGGACCAACTGGCTAAACAGTGCGATAAAAAAAATGGCCAGTTGGGGATTGAGCAGCGCTACCAACAAGCCCTCGAAGGCACCTTGGCGGCGCTGGCTGGTAGCGGCAGGCGCGGCATGTTGAGTGGGGGCGGCTTTAGTTAGCAGGGCTTTGATACCGAGCCATGCTAGAAAGGCTGCGCCGCCATAGCGAATAAGATCAAACAATAACGGAGTTTGGGTGATCAACACCGATAGGCCCAGTGCCGTCAGCAGGGCATACAGGCCCACTCCCACGCCATGACCGAGGGCGGTGGCAATCCCATGACGCTGCCCACCTTGCACGGTATTTGCAATAATCAATGCCAGGCTTGGCCCCGGACTGATCGCTCCCATCACACAAATAGCAACCAGTGCCAACCAACTCTGTAGTTCCATTCCTGCTCCTTTTTGTCACCCTGATTAAACGGCGGCTAGGGTAACGCAGCCGCCGCGAAAAAGAGCGCAATTAATCGGTGGGATCGTGGCATAAAACCAGACGGTTCAGTGTTCACTACCGCAACATGGCCGATCATCTCATCCGATGAGCTGCCAATAACGGAGCGCATCAGATGACAGTGCTGGGTGTGTCCGGCATAATTGCGCAATTTTCCGCCCTTGGGGCTCCTAACAATAGACGGTAACACCATGACATATGCCACTATCACCGGCTGGGGCAAATGCTTGCCCCCCTCAGAACTGACCAATGCCGATCTCAGTACCATCATGGATACCTCCGATGAGTGGATTTATTCGCGTACGGGTATCAAGGCGCGGCGGATCTCTCATGTCAGCACCTCGATGCTCGCGACGGTCGCGGGTCAACACGCTTTAGCCTGTGCTGGTATTGATGCCGCTGAGCTCGACGCGATTATTGTGGCCACCGCCTCTCCCGATACATTAGTGCCCAATGCCGCTTCAGCGGTGCAGCATAACCTTGGCGCTCACCGCGCTGCGGTGTTTGATCTCAACGCTGCTTGTACTGGTTTTGTCTATGCTCTCTCGGTGGCCACCGCCTTGGTGCAGGCAGGGATGATGCAGAAAATCTTGGTGATCGGGGCGGAACGACTCAGCCAATTAATGGATTGGAGTCGCCGCGATACCGCGGTTTTATTTGGCGATGGTGCTGGTGCGGTCGTGGTTGAGGCCTCTAGCGAAGAGAGCGGTTTGATTGCCAATAAGCTCGGTTGTGACAGTGAGGCGCGCAATATTTTATCGGTGCCGAACTTTGGCACTGACCGAGTGCGTTTTGCCGATATCGACGGGCTCTATACGTTTAACTTTGAAGGCCAAGAGATCTTCAAGCGCGCGGTTCGTGGCATGGGGGTGGCAACCCAGACGGTACTGGCACAAGCGGGGATCACCCCTGAACAGATCGATCTTATCGTGCCGCATCAGGCCAACATCCGCATCATTGAAACCTTAGCCAAACGCATGAATGCGCCGATGAGTAAGGTGATGGTCAATATTGAGCATTATGGCAACACCTCAGCGGCCACCGTGCCAATTGCGCTGTGTGAAGCCCTTGAGCAGGGGCGCGTAGCCCCCAATAGCTATCTGCTCACCGCCGCTTTTGGTGCCGGTTTGACGTGGGGGGCCGCCATTATCAAGTGGGGCGCACGTATTACCCCCGTTCATCACTGTGATGCCACATTGCCACCGTGTGATGAGAATGCATTGGCATTAATTGCCGCCGCTGCGGCCGGTTGTCGTGCCGCGAATGCTGCCCAGAGTGATGCGGTAGCCAATGCTAGCGACGCCTGATAATGGGCGTGATTGAAAACGGAGGCCTGTGCCGTGGTCTTGCCATCATGGCTCGACGGCAGCCCAGAATGGGGGCGGCTTATGCGATCGGGTTGACTAACGTGCCTACTCTATCCTCCCGTTATCGCTAGATGGCCGCCTGATCAGAACCATGATCAGGCGGCCTTGTTATTTCGCTCTGATCCCTGTGTCTCATGATCAGCGACACACCCCAACAACAAGAGGTTTGATATGTTAATCAATGGCTTACGCCTCATTTTTGTGCTCTGTGCCTGCGTGTTCATCTATTTATTGGCGCGGGCTTGGTGGCAAAAAAAACAGCAAGGCACGTTAGGCGCGACCCCTTTTTGGCCGGTCGCGGCGATAGGTTTTGTCGCTAATTTTTTCGATACCTTGGGTATTGGTAGTTTTGCGATAAAAACCGCCGGTTATAAATATTTTAAGTTGATCGATGATCGTCTGTTACCCGGCACGCTTAACGGCCAATGTGTGTTGCCGACCGTGGTTCAATCGCTGATTTTTATCGGCGCGGTACAGGTTGATCCCCTTACCTTGATCGGGATGATGCTGGCGGCCGCCGCGGGGGCGGCATGGGGCGCGCGTCATGTTGCCGCTTTTGATCGCCAAACTATTCGATTGGTGATGACGGTCGCTCTGCTGGCGGTGGCTAGCTTGATCTTGGCTGGTTTGCTGGGGTTGTTTCCTATTGGCGGTGAGGCGATGGGATTAAGTGGTTACAAGTTGGCGATTGCTCTGGCGGGCAACGTTATCTTTGGCGCGTTAATGAATGTGGGGATTGGGCTGTTTGCCCCCTGCATGACGCTGGTCTATCTGCTGGGCATGAACCCTATCGCCGCCTTCCCGATCATGATGGGCTCCTGCGCGCTGCTGAGTGTATTTTCAGCGGGCACCTTTATTCGTAAGGGGGCATTTGATGCCACAGCGGTGGTGGCAGTGGCGATCGTGGGTCCGATAGCCGTGGTGTTAGCGGCCATGTTGGTACAGTCGCTGGATATGATCATGCTGAAATGGTTAGTGGCCTTTGTGGTTATCTATACCGCCTGGACCATGTATGCCTCGTGGCGTGCCGATCGCCCGCCGGTGGTCAGTGCCGTTGCGGCGGCGATGACGTCAATGCCTCGCCCAGAGGTTAATCAGGAGCCGCCTTATCCTTAGCGGCAGCTCAACACAGTGAGCACCTGCTAACGCCCGTCAAGCTGGGTGTAGCAAGAGACAGTGCCTTCGATGATCATAAAAAGGGGCCGGTGATACACACTGGCCCCTTTTTGATGGCATGTTATTCGGCGTTATTTGTTTTGCGCCCCCGCTTGCGCCAATTGGGCAAAACTGCGCTCGGCGGCCGCTAAGGTATGGGTCAGTTCTTGCTCACCATGGGCTAATGATAAGAAACCGGCCTCATAAGCACTGGGGGCTAAATAGACCCCTTCAGCCAGCATCAACTGATAAAACTGCTTAAAGCGGCCGATATCACACCCGTTAACCTGCTCAAAACGAGTCACCGTCGGCTCGCTGGTGAAGAAGAAACCGAACATGCCGCCGACATAGTTAACCGCTAATGGAATGCCGTGCCGAGCTGCCGCCGCCTTGAAGCCCTCGGCGATCCGAGCCGTGCTAGCACTGAGCTGCTCATACAAACCCGGCTGACTGAGGCGCTCTAGCATGGCCAGCCCCGCTGCCATCGCGACGGGATTGCCCGAGAGCGTTCCGGCCTGATAAACCGGCCCTGTTGGCGCAATATGATCCATCACCTTTTTCTTGCCGCCAAAGGCACCAACCGGCATCCCAGCCCCGATGATCTTGCCCAAGGTGGTGAGATCTGGCTCGATCTGGTAATGGGCTTGTGCGCCACCTAACGCTACGCGAAAACCGGTCATCACTTCATCGAGGATCAGTAGCGCGCCACATTCGTCGCAGATAGCCCGCAAGCCCGCTAAGAAGCCGGCTACAGGGGGAATGCAGTTCATGTTACCGGCCACCGGTTCGACGATGATGCAGGCGATCTCGGTACCATAGGCGGCAAAAAGAGCACGCACCGAAGCCAGATCGTTAAAAACAGCGGTGAGGGTATGCTTGGCCACATCTGCCGGTACGCCTGGCGAGCTGGGTTGACCAAGGGTGAGGGCACCAGAGCCAGCGTTGACTAACAGTGAGTCGGCATGACCATGGTAGCAGCCTTCAAATTTAACGATCTTATCGCGCCCGGTGTAACCACGGGCTAAGCGGATCGCGCTCATGGTCGCCTCAGTGCCAGAGTTGACCATCCGCACCAGTTCCATCGACGGTACTAGCTGGCGTACCTTTTCGGCCATCCGCACTTCAATTTCAGTCGGTGCGCCATAACTCAGCCCATTTTCGACCGCCTTGATCACCGCCGCTTTGATGGCGGGGTGGTTGTGGCCCAGCAGCATGGGGCCCCATGAGCCGATGTAGTCAACATATGCGTGGCCATCAACATCGTAGAGATAAGCGCCATCGGCCCGCTCGATAAAACGTGGTGAGCCACCGACGCCATTGAAGGCGCGGACAGGGGAGTTAACACCGCCAGGTATGGTCTGGCAGGCTTGTTCAAACAGTTGCTCTGATCGTGACATGAGGGTTCCTTGCACTGAGCTAAGAGGCGGATAAATGCGGATCACGGCAGGATGGCGCTCAGCCCGCCCCGCGCTTTGTGGTCGCGGTGATCGTCAAAAGGGCGGCGACTATACCATTAACGCCGCGCCACTGCGCAGGCTGCCGCAGTGGCGTCATCACTGGGCGCGCTAGTCAGCCGTTAACGATGCCGCATAAAAAAAGGCCAACTGCTGTTGGCCTTTTCACTCTTAACGATCAACACCGAGCGGCAATTAGGCCGTGGCTGAGGTCGCCGATTGCAGGGCAGGACGTAGGACGAACCACGCGACCAAGGCAGCGGCGATATCAAAGAAGGCTAAGCAAACAAACAGTGGGTTGTAACCAATGGTTGATGCCAACACGCCGACTACTAAGGAGAAGATGGTGCCGCCTAAGTAACCCATCATGCCTGCCCCGCCCGTTGCCTTACCGACATCACGCTCGATGAAGCTATCGGTGGTCAGGGAGAACAAGGAGGTAGAGATGATCTGGTGAGCAAAGCCCCCGATACAGAACATGGCAATAGCGACATAGGCACTAGAGGCCAAACCGATACATGCAGGGCCAATCATGAAGAAGGCACCACACGACAAGGTGATCTTGTAAGAGGTCATGTTGCTGACGTTAAAGCGCTTGCGGAAGAACGGTGACAAATAACCACCGGCGATACTGCCCAAGTCAGCCGCTAAGAAGGGCAACCATGCAAACATCGCGATCTCTTTCAGGTCCATGTGACGAACAGTCACTAGGTAGATAGGGATCCAGAAACTCAAGGTTTGCCATGCTGGTTCAGCCAAGAAGCGTGGGATGGCGATCCCCCAGAAATTACGACGCTTGAATAAGCTAAGCAGGGTCAGCGGCTTGCTACCTGGTTCAACCGGCTGCTCACTTTGACCTTCTGTGATGTAGGCGAGCTCTTCTGGGCTTAACCATTTGTGCTCTTTTGGATCACGATAAAACACAAACCACAGCATTGCCCAGATCATCGCCAAGGCACCGATGAAGACAAAACCGAACTGCCAGTGATAGTTGATGATGAAGAACACCATGATAGGGGCGGCAATCATGGCACCAACACTGGTACCGAAGTTGACCCAACCTATCGCTACTGAACGCTCTTTTTTCGGGAACCAGTTGGCAATACTTTTGATCGCACCGGGGAAGATTGCCGCTTCAGAGAAGCCCAACATGCCGCGGAAGGCGGCAAGGGTTGGCCAGCCAGTTGCGAAGGCGTGGCACATGCAAGAGAAACCCCATGCCAAGGCGAAGATGAAGAAACCAACGCGCACACCGACGTAGTCAATCACCATGCCAGCGATAGGCTGAGCGATGGTATAGGCAGCTTGGAACGCCGCGACAACATAAGAATACTGTTCGGTGGTGAGGGAGAACTCTTCAGTCAGCGTTGGTGCTGCGACTGATAAGGAGCTGCGAGCGAGATAATTAAGCACCGTTCCGATCATGATGATGGCGACAATACCCCATCTCATTTTCATATTATTTTTCATGCAACGTTTCCTATGTGCGGCACATGGCTGTATACCGCGACGTATATTTTTGTAGTTTATACCGTTAGCGCACATTGGTATGGCAACCCATGGCGCTAGGTTCACCAACAAGGATAACGTGTAATACAACTTGGTTTTGTGATGTGCGTCACATTTTGCTCGGCAATCTGCGTTAGCCTGCGTTGGATCACTTAATCGTGACGTTTTTTGCCACTGATAGGCAATTTCATGTCAAAATCGTCACGAAATTGGTATAACATGTTTGTTAAGTTTAAATTTGGAGTCCAGCTAATGACCGCCTTCATGAATGATGACTTTTTACTCGATAGTGAGTTTTCCCGTCAGCTGTACCATGGCTTTGCTGCCCAACAGCCCATTTTTGACTACCACTGCCACCTACCACCTCAGTTGATTGCTGAAGACCATCAATTCAGCAACCTCTATGAAATCTGGCTCAAAGGCGATCACTACAAGTGGCGCGCGATGCGTTCCAATGGTGTTGATGAGCGTTTTTGTACTGGTGATGCCGATGATTACGCCAAGTTTGAAGCGTGGGCGCGCACAGTGCCTGAGACCATTGGTAATCCGCTCTATCACTGGACTCATC